>ML778397.1:1642952-1683735 GCA_009831015.1 Picea engelmannii
TACTTCAAGTTAGGGTTGTTGACTAATCCAAAACTAGGCATGTGAGACTAAAAACAAGTTTGATGAAAATGCTAGTCTTTTGTTTTTAAAAGTTAAGGAAGGTTTGCAAGAATGTGATCATATACACCAGGTCTATTACAGAGATACAAATCATATTTGGATGATGAAATTGATGAGGGCTTTTTGTTGAGGTACATGTTGAGTACATGGTTGAGACAGTAGTTGATGAGTTGGCACATGCATAAGGTGTATAGTTGATGATGTTGATACATATTGACAAGTCATAGTTGATGAGTAGTTGACACATGATTGGTACATACTTGGTACATGGTTGGATGCACTTATTTATGGTACAAGTTTATTACAAGATTGTGCATGGTTGATGCACTTCTTTATGGTACAGGTTGATTACAGGTTGGTAAATGGTTGATGCACTTGTTTATGGTACAGGTTGATTACAGGTTGGTGCATGGTTGATGCACTTGTTTATGGTACAGGTTGATTACAGGTTGGTGCATGGTTGATGCACTTGTTTATGGTACAGGTTGATTACAGGTTGAGGTACAGGTTGATGCACTTGTTTATGGTACAGGTTGATTACAGGTTGAGGTACATGTTGATGCATGGTTCAGATTTATTTGTACAGGTTTACAGCGATATATCTCACAGTGATAGTGTGACAGTGGTTCCATCATTCTACTTCTACTTCAGGGTGGCAGGACGGGGCAAAGATAGGTGGTTGTAGCCACCTTCCGGTTGTAGCCAGAGAACATTGGGGGTTGCAGCCTCCTTCTGGTTGTAGCCAGAGATTTGGGGAGTTGGAGCTTCCCTTAGGTTGTAGCCTGATAAACTAGGGGGTTGGAGCCTCCTTCCAGTTGCATCTAGAAAACAAAGGAAGTTGGTGCTTCCAATGAATGTAATTCTTCAAGACATATACGAAAAAGCATTCTGTGGTTTTTTCCCGATTTGGGTTTCCACGTAAAACACCGGTGTATTGTGTATGTGTATGATTGTTCATTTGTTCATTGCTTATTTACTCTGTAGTTATTGGATAATAATGCTTCATTGATATATCACTTGGATTATATGGTTAAAAGGGATTTTATTGCTCTATTACTGATTCACCCCCCCTCTCAGTAATCCAACAATTCCCTCATAAAATTATATATTATTGGGATATATTTTGTCTTTGAGTGCATCATTGGCTTCTTTGAAATCCTTATAGCATTGGTGTTGTTGCATAGCATCAAAATTGGATTCTTGTATTCCATATAAATGTCTTGCAGTGTTTGTCTCATCTAGATAATTTTTGTTCAATAGGATGTTGCTGCAATGTACTATGCTTCTGCTATGGACAATGAGATTGAAGATTGTTTCTTTCTTAGCTAAGATAATAAACAATCTACCAAGAAGAACCCCATCCGCTTTTTCTCTTCATGTCATCAACATTGTCTTCCCAATATGCATCAATATATGTTGTTAGAGTAAAGTATTCTCCTTTTTGATACTATAGTCCAAAGTCCAAAGTACCCTTTAAATATATAAATATTTGTTTGACATCATGTACAAGTGTTTCCTTGGGTGCAACTTGAAATATTCCAGCTATCCCTACTGCCTACATTATGTATGTCCTTGAAGATGTCACATAAATTAGGCTTCCTCTCATTGACCTGTACAAAGATTGATCATTTTCCTTATATTCATCTTCATTACTGAGCTTACATCCAGTGACCATGGGTGTGTTGATAGGTTTACAATATTCCATCTCAAACTTCTTCAACATATATTTGATGTATTTGGTATGAGTAATGAATATTCCCTTGTTGGTTTGAGTAATATGCATTCCCAAAAAGAATGACAATTCTCCCAGCATGGACATCTCAAATTAATTTTCCATTTTTTCTACAAACTTTTAGCTTATTTCATCATCATTATTTCCAAAGATAATATCATCTACATACACTACAATGATAAACATTTATGCATTATCTATTTTGATGTAGAGATTGTTGTATTTTGTTCCCTTCTTGAAACCTTGTTGTTGCAGATAATTGTCAAGTCTTGAATACCATGCTTTGGGAGCTTGATTTAAGCCATATAATGTTTTCTTCAATTTACAAACATAGTCTTCATTTTCTAAAAATAAGAACCCTTTAGGTTGTTCAATTTACACTTCTTCCACTAGATATCCATTCAGGAATGCTGAATTGAAATCCATTTGATATACTTTGAAGTTCTTAAATATTGAAAATGAAAAAAACCTCCTAATGGATTCTAATGTTGCAACATGTGAAAATTCTCAGTCGTCGATCTGAGACACAAATCAACAAATAATCTTGGCCATCCATTTCAACCTTTGATTAAGTCATATTCATTGATCAAAGTACAATGGAAATATAGAGTAAGCATAAATCATGAAGTAACGCTAACCATTGATATACTTCAGGGGCATTCTCAACCTATGATCAAGCATAGTGGAAGGATAATGTAAGTGGAGGTGTTTACCAATAGCAAGTGATCACCACTGCTTTATGACTTATTCAATAGGTAATCACTCCAGAGGAATTTCTACTCCAGAGTCCAAGAGCCACGAATAGCCGAAGTTCCAGAGTGAATGAGAACCGTTCATATCAACTCTTTATTAAGTCGTAATCGTCAATTGTGATTGAAATCTCTAGATAATTAAGGATCGTTCATTCGCGGAAGATTAAATATGGAATGTCTGATCTACTAGTGAAATATGTATACACACTTCGGTGAAATATGCTTCAGGAGATTTGAAAGTTTGCAAAGGCCTGGAGTCCCGAAGGACGAAGTACCAGAGAACACGGTCCCAGCACTAGACATATGGGGGATAAAAAGAAAAGGGGAAGAATTCTGGAGAATGAAACATTTGTCTTGTGATAGAGGAATAAGGGAGAAAGAAGAGGCATTGCTTAAATTAATAATTCTGTGGTTCTGCGCCTATGGTCATATGAAAATGGTTTGAAGGAAGCGCCTCATACAAATTTCATCTTTGTAATTCGACAGAGAATTAACACCATAACAATACAGAGAATAGGTGAAAGATTGAATATGATATGTTGATGAATTGTGGACACACTAGAAGCATGAGAATGATATAATGAGTCAATCCATATGTGATCAACTCATGAGGACAAATGAATTGATACACAGTCATGACTAAAAGAGAGTTAAATAATGAAAACATTATGAATAAAGAATAAAAAGGAAAAATGATATTAATTAAATTTTAATATTATCATTTAAATGAAAAGGTACAATGGTTGAAATATCAAAAGACACAATGCTTCAAATTCACACCAGTTGGAAGACTATATAAACAAGAAAGAATGGTGAGAAGAAGTGTAGTTGAATTTGTTGAAGTATATATATTTATATATAATGGATTGAATGAAGGTTCATTCTATCAGGTTGGTGCATGTTTACAAGTTGGGTCTTGTATGAGGATTGGATTCCTCACATCTCAGTTGGATGTAAGATCAACAAGTTGGGACTGTTGGACAACTGAGAGGGGGGGGGTGAATCAGTTGTTTCCATGCTTAAACAATTATGGTTCTTTTAAACTCTTTGTAGAGACACTGAATGATGATCACAATAATGCAGGGAAATAAACAATAACACTTTCAGCATCATTCACATATATGAGAAACACAGAGACAGATATTTCCCGAGGAAACCCATGAAGGGTAAAAACCTCCTTTTCTTTATATGATAAGTAATAGTTACATTATTTACAGTATCATACATATGAGCACCAACTCATAATGAGGCTACAACCTCAGTTTTGCAAGCTACAACTTGCTGAGAGCACCAACTCTTTGTTTTCTCTAGCACCCACTAGAAAGAAGCACCAACTCCCTAGTTTCTCTAGCACCAACTAGAAGGAAGCACCAACTCCTTGGTTTCTCTAGCACCAACTAGAAGGAAGCACCAAGTCCCTGGTTTCTCTAGCACCAACTAGAGGGAAGCATCAACTCCCTGTGTTCACGCACCCACTTGAACCTTTGAGGACACCAGTCCTCCCTAGCTCCACCCAACCACCTTGAAGTATAAGTATTTTCTACTGAAACTTATTACATTGATATGATTTTCAACAGCGGCTTACCAGACTCATCATTGTTCTGCTACATTTCGTTGCTCTGTCTGCCTTATTGCCTTTCTGCACACATCACTTGCGCTGTCTGTTCTTCTGCTTTTTATTCTCTATGCGCCATGTCCATTCACTACACAGTTCCTCTTCTGTGTTATTCCGCTGTTGCACTCTCCTCCTTCTTCACACATGAATTACCTTCACCAACAACAACCACATCAAACTCCAATAGCGACAACACCCTTCTCTTCTCTGTGCCGTGTATATATAGCTTATGTTCATCTTCTGCATGCAATATTTTCCATTCCTCTACATGCTCATAGCGCGCCAATCTCCTCCACATCTCAAGTGCTCTGCGTGATCATCATCACGACTCTTCGACTTCTATGGTAGTTCAAACACGCATTCGGAATCACCGGGTGTTATACTGAGATTCCTTAGCCTCTCTGGCAATTTGAGACTCTTCATCTTCTCTTTGACAGTTATACGCCTCAATGCCCATCCATCTGTTAATCGCCTTCACGAACATCTTCATCCCTCTTGAATACAATCAGAGGCTCTTCACCTTCTCTATCAATCATCCCTAAGTGTCTTCGAGTCCTCTGGCTGAATCCATCGATGGTTTCTGGCAGTTTCACTGTGTCATGTAGCAGTAGCCCTCAGATCTCCTTCAGGTTAATCTACGCCATTGGATGAGCTTCATTAATCTTTCCTTTAAATCGGGTTTCAACATTTTGGCATTCATGTTGCATTGTGTTCTTGCTTCTCCAAGTCGCGATCCCCGAAGAACTAGCTTGGTTGCTCTATCTCTTTCCTCCATCTCTCGATGATGTGTCCAAGGGCTGTGAACATAGCCTTATGCATAAGGCCCTTTCGCGATTTCGCATTTCACGATTTTTGAAACTATGTACCGTTGACCCCAAGTCAACGACATTTTGATCACTTGCCACATGTCCTATGATTCCATGGTCAGATCTAATCTTGATTCAATGGCTACGATTGAGTCGAGATTTCGTGATTTCGACATTCTTGATGCATTGAGTTATTTGCCTCTCTATGTCGCGATTCGTGAAACTCCGATATGGAGTTTGATCAACGATCCAGATCTGATCTCTATTCAACGGCTGCGATTAAATCGCAATTTCGCATATCGCGATATCGGGATTCCTGATGTCAATAATTTTTTACATGTCCAACTCTCGATCCCCGAAACTCTGACAAGGTGTACGTCTGCTGATGTCACATGTGTTAAATAATTGCCACGTGTCACCCTGATTCGTGACTTACATGTGCTTGGCATGTTGAATCAGTCTGACACTTGTCATTACCTGGTTGTGCCACATGTTCCTAGCTCACGTGGTATGCTGACGTGAGTCACGTCGACGGTCTAGATCACATCTTGATCTGATGGTTCAGATTACTCCGGGATTTTTCATATCGAGAAATCGGGATTCCTGTTGCATTGTTTCTTTGGCATTTCCAACACGCGATCCTCGAAACTCCGATCAACGGTTCAGATGTGATCTTGAGTTGACGGCTCAGATTATGCCTCTAACTTCAATTAGCCCTCCGGCTAAGCTCGTGGTCCACGTGACCTCCCCCTATATAACCGCAGCCAAACCTCCTCATCGGGGTTTCAGACTTTCCAATGTCAAAACATGTATGTCCTCAGGATTCGCGATCCCTCGAATCCCGACGCACTCTTTACGCACTAGCTCTCCTAGCTAGGCTCCTGGCCCATATGACCATTATCCCCGTGACCACAGTCTTACCACTCGTCGGGGTTTTGAGCTTTTCAATGCCACAATGCATTGTCTCACGGGATTCTCGATATTTGAAACCCCGATGAGTCAACCCTCCTTTCGGGATTTCACCTTGGCTTTTCCCGATGGTAAACCTCATGTAGCCCCTATCTGATCAAACGGCTGACGGGATTTCTGAATGAGATCCAAAGGCTCTCGATCTCTCCCTTTTGTAGGCTTCTCCTAAGCTCCTCCTGGATGTAGAAACTAATGGTCCATATCTTCCTCTTCATCCGATCTAACGGAGGCTGTGCTCCCTCCTGAGCTTTGCACACTTTCCTCCCAACCTTGGGAGAATTACAAGTTCTCAAAGGCCTCGACCTTTGTCTTCCTTCTCCTCTGCGAACTCTTGTATCTTGATCTTTGTTGTGCGCGTTCTCCTCGACGTTGTTCCTCCTGAGCTTTCACTTCTGAATCCTGTTTTTCAATCGATGCACACTCTGATCTTTCCATCTTCACTATTGTACTTGCCATCAATGACAAGCATACGCTACCGGTTAAACATTTTCCAACAGGGACTTGTTATGAGAGTTGGATTCCTCATTTATCAGTTGGATCTAATAACTACAAGTTGGATCTTGTAAAAGAGAGGTGGGTCTCTCATAATTTTTTGAAGTTGAAGATATTCAAAGATTGATCCTATGTAATCATTCAAGTTAAATAAGTAAATAAAATATTTATTCTTTTATATATTGGTTGAGAAAATGAAATAAATATATGTTGTTCAGTTAATATATGAAAAGTGGAAAATTGTCCAAAGTTTTGTGACATTGATTCACCCCCCCCCACCCCCCCACCCCTCTTAGTGTCAAGTGTCCATTTCAACAATTGGTATTAGAGTGGGTTCCTTCAGCACAGTTTAAACACTAGAAGGTAGATTCTAAAGAAATGGGTGGACAAATTGTTATCTCCACAAATGAATCTCCCTTATTTGATGGAACAGATTATTCATCATGGATGGAAAACATGAAAAGATATCTGAAGTCAAGAGGATCTAGAGTTTGGGATTCATTAGTAAGTAATCCTTGGCACTTAACTACTTCAAAGAGAAAAACCAAAACTGCAAAGGAAGCAAGGAGAAACAATTCATTAGCCTTAAAAGCAATCTAGGATGGATTGTCAGACCAAGTCAAAGAAAATATGAGACACTACAAATATACTAAATAATTATGGCTCCACCTAGAAAATAGTATCAGAATGAAACACAAGAAGAATAGAAATCCTATCAAGCTAAGGAAGAAGATAAAGAAAAGGAAAATTGCAATCAGATTGAAGAACATAATACATTGAAAGACATTTCTAATCAGAATGAAATGAAGGATTTAATTCAATCCTCATTCATAAATGAATAATACAACCTCATCAATGAATTGAGGCATACCTCGGTAATCACTAAAGAAAAAGTACATAATCTTAAGATTGATGTTACAATTGCAATAGAAGAGATCACATGGAACCGGGAAATGGTATACATATTAAAGTTCATATGGAGGCTATTGACAATATTGAGTATACAATTATGTGCACTCTAGAAGAGTTGGAGAAACTTCAATAGAAAGATATGTTTCTACTTCAACAGTTAGATCAATATAGCCATGAAGAGTTTGAACAGAGAGTTCAGCTAGAAGACAAAGAAAAAGAGATCAGAAGATTAAACATTGAAGTTTACCATCTGATAAACGAAATAGAAGAATTGAAAAAACCCGATAACAAAAGAAAAGAAGACTAAATGAAACAGGAGAATTAGTTAACAGTCTAAACACTCAACTTGAGGAAACTAAAGAAAGTGAAGAAGACCTAAAGATCCAGTTAACTAGGAGAGAAAACTCTTACCACATGTTGGAATTGGAAAACATCAACTTCAAAAAGATAAATGAATGTACTAATGCAGATCTAATGACTCAAATTGAAGAATCTAAGAAAAAGGAAGAAGCCAAAAAGATACAAATAACTAAAAAGGAAGAATCATGCCAAATGTTTGAATTAGAAGCCGTCAACCTCAAAAGGATTCAGCTAGAATACGAGGAAGAAATCAAAATATTGAAAACTAAATTTTTTGATCTAACAAAAGATATGGAAGAGTTGAAGACATATGACAAAACTAATAAATGAAAAGAAGTATTGGATGAGACAGAGGAAATAGTGATCAATCTAAAGACTCAACTTGAACATGCTAAGGAAATGGAAGAAGCCCTAAAGATTCAGTTGACTAAAAAGGAAGAGACATGTCACATGTTGAAATCAGAAATAGTCAATCTAAAACAAATGATTGAAAAAACAAATAAAACTGTCAATTTCCAGAATAGCTCAGCTATCCTAGATAAGATTTGGAACAGTCAAAGATCGGTTGATGACAAAAATGGTCTTGGATTCAATAAAAAAGAATACAATAACAAGTGTAGCACCATTTACAAACATGAGAAAGGATCATCCTTCTCAAAAAGGAAATGTGCAATTACAAAGAAATTACAAGTCATGAACTTTGTTAAGGAAGGAAGCTATAAAAGTAAAAAGGAAGAAGAAAATCAAAAGATAGATCTCTCAAGCCAAAATAAATTCAAGAATGGAAACACCTTCAATGTTATTGCTTTTCTTTTCATAACTTTGGCCATAAAGCAATGGACTGCAAGAAACTAGAGAAAGGATATACAAGAAAATCCAAAAACTCAATTAGATGTTGGAGATGCAATTTTGTTGGGCACGCAGAAAATTTTTGTCATACAATGAGATGTTACAACTGTGATAGGTTTCGGCACAAATCCCAAAGTTGTAGGAATTCAAAAACTCAATCCTTAAATAAGTCATTCAAGTCAGTGAGAAAACCTAATAAAAGTTGGAAGAAGAAAGGAGATCACAAATATCCAAATAAATAATTAGAAAGAGAAGATCCAAAAAGAAAAATATCTCATAGAGAGATATGGAGAAGAAAATCTGAAGGAGAAAGCAAGAAAGATGATATTACACTTGAAAATGAAGAAATTAATTATAAGAACATGATCGGTGAAGCTCCTAATAAAGAATGTGAAATTCAATACAAATAAATCAAGCTCAAGAAAAGGAAGTGCCTATAAAATAATATGGGACAATAGCAAATTCTAATGATGTTATAATTTGTTATCCAAAGAAAGAAAATACAAAAATAAGTTTATATTGGTTTCTACAAAATCAAAGGATCATGCCAAAGAGTTTTTAAAATAACATATGGAAAATCTCGACTAGCTATAGATTAGTGGTCAAAAGAAAAATCATTGGTAGGGTTATTTCTAGAATACAAGAAGAAGAAAAATACACAAAGAGGAGCATCACCTTAGGGGGAGCATGACCTTAGAAGGAGCAAGAAAATATTATTTTTGTCATTTTTGTAAAAAGGGGAGAAGAGGAAAAATAAAGGTAGCAGAGAAGTTCAAGGATTATCATTCAACAAAGATCAATTAATAACAAAATTGGTATTAAATCAATTGGTATCAATCCTCAATTGATATTCCTGTGAAATATCAAAGAAGAATAAGAAGAAGATAAAAAATATCAGTAAGATTCATACTCTTGTTCTATTTGACAAAGGAAAGTTAGTAAAAACTCATGATGATTATTTTGGTTATTAAATAAGAAAGTAATTAGATTACGTTTTGAAAGACTTGATCACTCCAAGTGGGTGTTGGTGCTAGAAGTTGCCCCTAGACTGCTATAGGGTCAAGCCTAGCATATCTTCAGTTATTGCAATGATTTTATAAATAAGGATGTGTTTTGGGTTTTGAAAGAAGGTGGATCAGGTAGATGGAAAGAAAAGAATAAGAGAAAAAGGATAAATGAAGATCAATTAAAACACCATTGGGCATGGATTCAAGTAAACACCATGTTGATCGAAGGAAATCAAATTGCATATCAGATAAGAAGTTTATATGGAAATGGATAGAAGAATAGGGAATAAACTGAAAGTAGAAAACCCATCAAACCAAGATTTTGTTTGTCAAATGGATGTAATGGTACTTGAAACAAAACACACAAATAGTAGGCAGTCACAACAAAATCTTTACTAATCGAGAATATATTATCCTTGGGCAACCATTGATTCTCAATGTCTACAATTTGTTCAAGTAAGATGAAAAACAGAGTGAAAAACAAGGGGAATCACAATCTGATAAAAAACAATTGTCATAGATCTTCAATGTCAGAAGCTATCACATAATAAGATTCCCTCAGGCTTACAATAACACAAACTAACTCTTTCTCATCAAATCCTTCTCAATCCTTACCCTCTCGGGCCTTCCCCCATTTTCATTTTACAAATGATAGAATATATATAACTATAGATAGATAAACTATCACTAATTTCTAGGAAACAAACTTGATACTAAAAAATAAAAAACAATAAATCTGCAACAAGCTTCCAGATATTCTCAAATGCTAGAATTGGTTATAAAGAACTGCCACTTTTAATCCATCTGTTATTCATACTTGATCACTTGATGACTCACTCCCTTGAATTTTGGAACTGCTTGTTGATTAGTTGATCTTGTGCCTTCTTAGTTGCCTCAAAATATGGAAGACAGTCCACCTGTAAATGCTCCCTTGACTGTTGTTAAGTGTCTCTGCCTTTAATCCGTATACTTTATATTACTTGAATGTTCATTTCCATTACCTTTAGAATCATAATTTTGAGAGATGCCATGATATCTATAGCTATAATCCTTGGTGCTTGCCTGGGCATTATTTTCTTTGACTTATTCCTCCTCACAGGTAGACCATTTTCATCGACTTCTTCTTCACACCGAGGTCTTTCCCCTCATCAAATCCAACCTTGATCTAGGCCAGTAGCTGGTCATCAATAGGCATCTTGAGATCATCCTTGGTCTGTCCAGATTTAGTCAGCAGGCTCATTTGTTGTGTACTAGACGAGGAGGCTCTCGATCATGTTCCTATATCTTTGCTTCAACTGCTTGCACCTTCATGGTATTTTCAAGGTTTCATGGTGCCTCTTCAATGATGGACAACTTGACATCATTTCCCTTGGGTAAGGAAACCCAAGGCTTTGTGCCTTTTATAATTGTGAACACATTACCCTGTCGGGTCACAAACTCCTGACCAACAATATCTTGCACATGAATAATCTCAAAGCTACCCTTATGCTTTTCTATGTGCTTAATGATTCCAACACGACCTTTTTTGCAACCTCCGGTAACCATTACAGCATTACCAACATCAAACGTGATGAACTCCTTGATCTTGCATGTCTCTAGTTCAATATTGATTGTATCATTGTCTTTGACCAATGGGTTTGGGTACCTAATTGTGCGTCCATCACAAGTGTTGAGGTAAGGGATACCCTTATCTCCAATTTGCATAGAACAAACCTTGCAAAGTTTTTTCTTTGCTTATTCATCCTTGATTGAATGAAAACGGAAACGACCCTTTGCATCATAAAGAAGCCTAAAATTCTCATTTGTTTTTTTCAATAGACAAGACATCCATAAACCCTGCGGGGTAGCATTTGTCTGTCCTCGCTTTTCCATCAACAGAAATAAGTCTCTTCATTACAATGGCTACGACTTCTCGGTATGTGAGATCACATTTCATCCTGTTACAGGCTTAAATGCTCTCGATTCTAGCTGTCTCAATGCCCGATATTACCTGAAGGCTCCCTCCTCATGGCCTTGTATGGACATATGCATTTAACGCTTGATTTCCCATGTGGTCTTGACTCGTGGCTTTTTGTATTGCATATCTTTAATGACTAATGTATAATTGTGCGTTGGTGTGTGCTTGACAGGTGAAATGAGGAACTGGGCTTGGCACTTGGCATATGGACTTTGATATGCAAAATTTGACCCGTGTTGTGTTTCAATGGCTGGTTGGTGAACTTTGACCTCGATGTCCGATGGGCTTGATTGGAGATTGGCCCTCGGCCAATAATATTTTGCCCAAATGAATCATGAATACTGTAGTAGAAACCCAAAAACAATAAACTGACCGGAGAAGTTAAAATGGCTAATGTTGATTTAACATTGATTTGTTAGGTGCCAACACGATCATTGCCACAATATATCAAAACATAATCCATCTAGATATGGCCTGAAGAATTCAAGGATTTTTTGGGAAGTGATATGATGTTTTATGATGGTGCTGCAAGGATGTCACTATTCCAGTAGCATTTTTGTCGTAACCAAAAGTCCAAAATTTAACACTGTAAACTGATTACTAACAGTGGGTATCACTACAATTGGTATCACTCCAAGATTAAGTTGGTATAAAAAATACTACTTATTTGAACACAAATATCCCAATGAACTGAGATAAGAAGTTAGTAAATTGACAGGGGAAGAGACCTTGTTAGAAAGAGATACCCCTTTAGAAACAAAAGGGAAGAGCAGTCAGAGGAAGAGAGAGGATATTGACAGGGCAAGTCATTCAGTTATTGTAGGCAGAGCATGATTGCAGGGGGAGTTACCCAAGTTCATATTTTGGTCAACAACATGTAGACTAATAGAGGTTGATCATAAGGGGAGAAACCCTATGCCATTGATGTCAAAGGGAGAGAGTAACTTCAGAGGAGAGAAGCATCGTCATAGGGGGAGTTTGTTTATGAAGTTAGTGTGTTTCCATCAATGAAAAAGGGAGAGAGTGTTGGCCTTATTGATTATGTGTTGTCATTGATGGAAACATGAGTCCAACATGTACAATAATCAGAAGAAGAGGAAGATCACCTTGTGGAAGAAGCAATCTGTGATCATAGGTCATCATGATAGGATCAACGGTGATCCAACTCTAAATCTCAGGAGAGGTAGCATGCAGAGAATCCATGTACAGAAGAAGTAACGAAGAACAAGGAATTAATATCTCAAGAGATTTAGCGACTGAAGATCAAAGAATAAAAGAATGCACAAATTGTTATTAAAATCTCAAGAGAAATAACGATGAACAAATCAGAAGAAAGAACGTTAATCAAATATTAGAAGAGATGATGCACAAGAGTTGTTCATTCTTATTTCAGGACAATCCAAGACCGTTAGATCGAGGTGCAGTCAGAGGTTGGGAAGGATTAAAATCTCAACCATCATATTTGAAGCAGGATCTTTGGATGGTTTCCCAGTCATTAGATCAATATTTGATCTAGAGTTAATTATTAGTCGTTGATATGGAATATAAAAGGGGAACCGTTAGATCAATAGTAGTCAACTCTGATTCTGACTACTCAAGATAAAAGAAGCCCATAATACGTAATATTACCCGAAGGTCAAAGTCTCGAAGTGGACATGAGTTGTCTGATCCAAGGAACACTTCAGATAGTATACCGACTGTTGGATCGAGTAAATTGGAAGGATAGGATAAGAAAAGACGAAGGTCGGAGCCCCGAAGTCTCGAAGTGAATGAGGACCATCAGATCTGGACAATACATGATAGTCGCTGGATCATAATAGTGGTCAACTTTGGTGCTGACCACTTCAGAAGAAAAGGGTTGAGAACATGTAAATTCACCTAAAGCACCGAAGGATGAAGTTACTTCCAGCCGTCGATCTAAGATACATTTCGGGAGTTACGAAAATCGTTATATCCAGGAGGAGAACATGTGCCACATGAGGAGATCCACGTCAACAAGGACACATGGCACAATCAGATAATGACAAGTGTCAATATTAAGTTGTCATTTCAGGTATGCATAAGTTGTGAATCTAAGTGACGCATGGCAGCCACTCAGTCAGTGCCACGTCAGCAATTTACGTCACTCCAAGAGTTTGTGCTTTGGGAGTTTCACCACTAACAAATGCCTGAAGTCCCAAAGTACCGAAATGAACGAGAATCGTTCATCACGCAAGTAAATTCCAACCATGTGATATACTTTGGTGAAATGAACTCCGAAAGATTGAAGGGTTGTGAAGGAGAAATCACCTGAAGCATTGAAGGCCAAAATCAACATTGATCGTTGATCTAAGATAACTCTGGGAGCATTCTCATTTGTCAATCTAAGACACGGATCAATGAATAATCCTGGCCATCCATCTCAACCTTTGATTAATTCATAGTCATTGATCAAAGTACAGTGGAAAGATAGAGTAATCATAAATCATGAAGTATCGCTAACCGTTGATCTACTTCGGGAGCATTCTCAATAGATGATCAAGCATAGTGGAAGGATAGCATAAGTGGAGGTGTTAACTGAAAGAAAGCAGTCACCACTACTTTATGACTTATTTGGTAGGTAATCACTCCGGAGGAATTTCTACTCTAGATTCCAGGAGCCACGAATAGCCGAAGTTCCGGAGTGAATGAGAACTGTTCATCTCAACTCTTGATTAAGTCGTAATCATCAATTGTGATTGAATCCTCTAGATAAGTAAGGATCATCCATTCGCGGAATATTAAATATGGAACGTCCGATCTACTAGTGAAATCTGTATACGCACTTCGGCGAAATCTGCTTCAGGAGATTTGAAAGGTTGCAAAGGCCTGAAGTCCCAAAGGACAAAGTAACAGAGAACACAGTCCTAGCAGTGGACATATGGGGGATAAAAGAAAAGGGGAATAATTCTGGAGCATGAAACATTTGTCTCGTGATAGAGGAATAAGGGAGAAAGAAGAGGCAGTGCTTAAATTAATAATATCGTGGTTCTGCACCTATGGTCATATGAAAATGGTTTGAAGGAAGCACCTCATACAGATTTCATCTCTATAATTTGATGGAGAATTAACACCATAACAATACAAATAATAGGTGAAAGATCAAATATGATATGTTGATGAATTGAGGACACAGTAGAAGCATGAGAACAATATAATGAGTCGATCCATATGTGATCAACTCATGAGGACAAATGAACCGATACACGGTCATGATTAAAAGAGATTTAAATCATGAAAACATTATGAATAAAGAATAAAAAGGAAAAATGATATTAATTAAAGTTTAATATTATCATTTAAATGAAAAGGTACAATGGTTCAAATATCAAAAGACACAATGCTTCAAATTCACACCATTTGGAATACTATATAAACAAGAAAGAATGGTGAGAAGAAGTGTAGTTGAATTTGTTGAAGTATATATATTTATATATAATGGATTGAATGAAGGTTCATTCTATCAGGTTGGTGCTTGTTTACAAGCTGGGTCTTGTATGAGGATTGGATTCCTCACATCTTAGTTGAATCTGAGATCAACAAGTTGGGACTTGTTATGAGGGTTGGATTCCTCATTTCTCAGTTGGATCTGAGAACTACAAGTTGGGTCTTGTAACAGAGAGTTTGGTCTCTCATAATTGTTTGAAGTTGAAGATATTCAAAGATTGATCTTATGTAGATCTATCAATCCTAGGAAGGCCCCTGCTATCCAGGCAGAGGTAGAAAAAATGCTTAATGTTGTCTTTATCTACCTGGTTCCCTTGACTGAATGGGTATCCAATCTCGTTCCTGTGAATAAAAATAAAGGAACCATCTGCGTACGCATAGATTTTCGTGACCTGAATAAATCTTTTCCCAAAGACAACTTCCCGACACCCTTCATCGATCAGATTCTTGACGAATGTGTGGGAAGTAAAGTTTTTTATTTCATGGATGGATTTTTCAGGGTATAACCAAATTCATATTAAACCTGAGGACCAACATAAGTCGGAATTTATTTTCCCTTGGGGTACTTTTGCATACCGGAATATTCCTTTCGGCCTTAAGAATGTTGAAGCAACCTTTCAACAAGATATGACCTTCACATTTCACGATCTCAAGCATATAGTCCAAGCCTATCTCAATGATCTTGTTTCTCACTCTCATAAGAGAGTGGATCACCCTAAGCACCTTCGGCTAGTCTTTGAAATATGTCTCCATTGTCGCATCCATTTGAACCCTCATAAATGCATCTTTTGCATTAGGTCAGGTCGACTTCTAGGAGTTTTATTCTCTGAGAATGGGATCATGGTAGATCTTTTAAAGGTTGAGGCAATACTTTGATTCCCTCCCCCGTGCACTATTTGTCAACTTCAAGGTTGACAGGGGAAAGATAACTTGTTACGACAGTTTATAGTGAAATATGCCCATATTACTAAGGGTTTCATGCATCTCTTGAAGAAAGACACTCCTTTTATCTGGGATGAGCGAGCCCAGGAATCCTTCGATGCTTTGAAGGAAGCCTTGGTATCGATGCCTCTGTTGAAGTCTCTAGACTACGGTAGAGATTACTTGCTTTATGCCGCCACATCCGAAGAGACGATTGGTATGGTATTGGTTCAGGAGTATGACGAGATCCGTGAGCACATCATTTACTATCTTAGTCGAAACTTAGTCGGCCCTAAACTCAAGTATTCTCATGTTTAAAAGTTAGCTTTGGTTGTCGTTCATGAAGTCCAACGATTACGACACTATATATTTATTTGCAAAACTACTGTGGTCGCCGATGTCAATCCATTTCAATACGTCCTTACTAGGTGTATCATAGGGGAAAAGTAAAATAAATGGATTGTCATTCTACAAGAATTTGGTCTTGATTTCACTTCTGCGAAGTCCAAAAAATCACTAGTTTTTGTAGAGTTAATATATGACTTCCCTCAATTAGATGAGGATGTTATTCATGTTGATTCATTTGCGGATGAACACATTTTCCTTGTCGCATCGTCAAACCCCTGGTATGGAGATATTGTTCTCTATCTTCAGACTTTGAAGTTCCCTCAGCATCTCTCGCGAGATGACCAACGGTGTATATGATACCAAGCTAAGAATTACCTTATCATAGGAGACACTCTCCATCACCAAGGAGTAGACAATATCCTGTGTCATTTTTTGACTCACAAAGAAGTTGAGTCTGTGATAAACGACTGCAATAGTGGGGCTTGTGGTGGTCATCTATCCGAGCTTGCAACATCCCATAAAATTTTGTGAGTTGGTTATGTTTTGTCTTCTATTTTTAAATATTGCATCGAAGTGGTTAAGAAGTGTCACCCTTGCCAGGTGTTCACTCAGAAAATGCACTCGCATCCATCCCCTCTCCATCCAGTCGTTATCACCAATACCTTCACCAAGTGGGGGGTGATTTTGTAGATTGAAACCCAACTTTGGCTGGGGGGGCATCATCACATTATCGTGGCCATAGATTACTTTACTAATTGGGTTGAGGCCATGCCTACAGTTAAATTCGATGGTAAGATTGTTGCCTTCTTCGTATTCAATCAAATTATATCCAGGTTCAGGATCCCAAGTGAGATTGTCATTGATCATGGCAGTCACTTTCAGAATTAAATGATGAAATAACTAGCATCAAAAATAGGGTTTAGGCATGGTCATTCTTCCCCTTACTACCCCTAAAAAAATGGAAAAGTAGAGGCCGTGAACAAGTCTCTCAAGACCATTTTGCATAAAACAGTCAGTCAAAGAAAATATCACTGGCATATCATGCTTTATCCAGCACTTTTGGCATACCGAACCTCGGTCAAGACTTCCACTGGTTTTTATCCTTTCCAATTAGTACACAGTGTGGAGTCGATATTACCCATTGAATGTGAATTCCCTTCTCTTAGATTGGTAGTTGCACTCCTACCTGACACTTCTGATCTCGAACAACGCCTCATACACCTAGAGAGTCTAGATGAGCAGCGTTGAGACACCTCTATGTCGATCAAAGCGAATAAAATATGTGTCAAGGTACAATATGATAAGTTTGTCTATCCTCAGCAGTACATTGAGGGTGACTTGGTCCTTCTATATGATCAATCCAAAGAGCCACTGGGGGAAAGCAAGTTCAAACCCATGTGGCATGGTCCCTATATCGTGCGACGTCTCTTAGAAAAAAGAGCCTATGAATTAGAATATTATGAAGGGAACAGGATGGATGGGCCTAGGAATGGGCTCTATTTGAAAATATATTATGCTTGAGCCCTAATCTTGGGTGTAACTCTTTGTATACTAATGTCTTTTAGTGTATATATATTTTCCCTTTATTGTTATCTTCATCTTGCTTATCAAGTTTTCCCTTGGTTAGCAGATGTCAACAGAGTCTTCGATATACTTAGGATTCGTAGACGGGGCCAGTCGTCATACACAAAACTTGGATTCTGCCGCTTGGGTTGTTTATTCACCCGAGGGACTACTGGTGTATTCATGTGGCATTTTCCTAGGGCCATCCACAAATAATGTGGCCAAATATAGCATCGTTATAGAAATTTTGCGCGATGCCATTTCACATGGCATTCACTCATTAGAAGTTCGCCTGGACTCCCAGTTGGTAGCATATTAGTTGAATGGCAGTTACCATGTGTGTGACCCTACTCTCCTCTGACGATTCTTACAAGTACGACTTTTAGAACGACAATTCGATTTTATTACTTATCATCACATACCTAGAAGTTCTAATTATGTATCTGATGCATATGCTAATTTTGTTTTATATTGGCATTTGTCACATAACTAAAGCAAAGAAAACATTTTCATCAATGTACACATTGTAACATAAGTAAATACAAAGATCAATGTTATATATATATATATATATATATATATATATATATATATATATATATATATATATATATATATATATAACGTTGATCTTTCGATTTATGTATATGATTATATATAGTTCTAATTATGTATCTGATGCATATGCTAATTTTGCTTTGTATTTCCATTTGTCACATAACTAAAGAAAAGAAAACATTTTCATCAATGTACACATTGTAACATAAGTAAATCCAAAATATACATACATTTCATCTCTCCAAAAAATATGATGTTATAGTACAAAATTGGGGTTGACACCCTTAAAAATACATATACAACCGATCATACAATAGTCACAACATCTACGCTTGTGGCACTGGATGAGTGTCATGATAGCAGACTATGACTTTTGTGAGATGCAGAAAGAGTCGTACCCAAGCACGGGGAAGACCTACCACCTGTCGTTGCATAGCCTCTGGTAGATCCTCCACCTAAACCATGGGAATCCTCTGCGTCAAAAGAGACATGTTTACATGCATGTTTTGAAGCACTCTATTTGTGTCCCCTCTCACTGTCTCATATCCTCAGTGCCTCCACCTAATTCATATAAGTTTGTTTGGTCGTCATGGACCTACGCCTGCGTCACATACATGTTTATTTAGTACTTGACATCATCCAAAAATATTTTTGTTTTATTATACAAAAATAAAAATAAAAATGAAATATTCAAAAAACATTCACATACCTGTGTCTTTGTAGGCGAACCTTGGTGGTAACGACATGTATGTATCTCCTTTGAAGTCAATCCCTGCATAAGGGTAGTCCTCCAGAGCCATCACCTTCTAAATCCACCAGAAGAAAAATTCATCGTTGTAGGGTGTTGGCACCCTACCACCCCTCTGTCACCTCATCACATTGGTCCACTGTGTCATGGTTGGATCGTGAGTTCCATGTGAAACAATCTCAACTATAGGGCCTATACCTAGAACCTACTTGAAGAAAAAACTATAAAGGATAGACGTGAACCTGAAGTTCCTCTTTCTACCCAGTTTGTAGTCTGACAGTTGTCTCTTCATATTGGCTAGCAGTGAGGTGCATCAGTCGTAAACCATGGGTCGCAACCACTCCACTGAATATAATATAAGTGGCCTCGATGATTGGTGCAAAGAGGCCGACCCTGTGATCTATGTCAAAACCAGGACAATAATCTTGAGACTCAAATTGTTGATCGCTCTGATTGGGAGTTGGATCCCTACCTTCTCGGTCCCTACAATGCAATGAGTGGTTATGTAATTCTGTATGTTCATGCCAATTCCATCTCCCTGGGATTTGAGGTTGACCACTTCACCCCAACGTGACAATATCATCAAGAAGTAGATGTCCTCAACTTCAATCATCAATGATTGTCCATCAAGGTTGAAGGTCTCAGTATCTGTATCTCAGTAGTTCACAAGCAACTGAAGAAATCTCACTTAAGCCCTCAGACCTTTGAGAGCACAAAAACTGTATATACCACATCTTTTTAAGGCCATTTTTTTCCCTTGGATCTCTCTCCACTGCAGCATCCACCTCTTCATTCTCTCTTTCTCTCCACTCTAGCACCATCCTGCAAGATTAAAATCATTTTTTGAGTTAGCAATATTTAAAAAACATTATCCACGGACATGTACGCGAGTTGTAGTGTACACAGTCGTGTATAGGGTTGCTTATACACTGGTTTTTTATCAAACAGTCATGTATAAGCATGCATATACATGAACCGATAATCTGCATCCCATATACATCTAAATTTCCAAGTTGTGCATGTTGACAATAAAAATCGCAATGAGGATTTTGCCCACAAAGTATTCCTAAAGCCTATTATTTATAAGCTAATGATATATATAATACTAGTAGGTGGGACCCCCTTGTAGATTGGAGGATCGAAGATAGTCTTGTTACACATTTTATGTTGTTGTTTCGATGATTCTTATAGGGTTCTACATGATTGATGATGAAATCTTGGTTTTATTTACGACAGATGGTAGATGGATAATGCATTTTATGTGTTGGTTTTGTTGCTCTAAGCTCTAAATTCCATGTTATAAATGGCTTATGTTCATTGGAATTACATTTCTATCGTAGCCATGATTCATTACATGTTTCACATGCACAAGACACATGTTATTTATAAAAAGAGACAAGAGAAATATAAAAAAAAAAATCCAAGAAGAAGGAACTAAACTGCGCTATGCTATGCTATATTATATGCATTTGAAATTAAAGAAATTGATGTTAGTCCTAACTAGCAATGTTAGTGGATATATTATTTTTATTGAGTTATATGGGGCGCATGTGATATATTTTATAGTATGGTTTTGGATTAATGGTTAGTATGGATCGGGCGGTGCATTTGGAAATCAATGTATGCAAGTTTCGATGCATGGATTAATGGCATAGATTAATGTTTGGATGGTTGTCGTGTACTACGTAATTGAATGAAGGGAGGATGGAAGCGACGTGCATTTACTGCACATCACTCCATACTTCTCCCACTGGCCGTCACCCTAGCTTGGTTATTGTTCATTCAATTTTCGTTGTGGTTAAGCTCTGATATTCAGGCGAGGAAGGAATTGCTCGACCAAGATCGTATTTTTAAGGCCATTTGGTTATAGGTATTTTTTTTTTGCCCAGCCATGAACTCGCTTGGTTTATGAAATAAATGTTGGCTCGGTAATGTATTGGTCTGTTTTTTTCTTGAGGCTAGTGTTGAGGGGTCCTAAATCCCTTTAACTCAATAGCAGGAACCAAACCCGCCACCAAGGCCCAATTAGACTCTGCGGAATTTAATAGTGTAATGGTTCTCCATATCTTGCGATCTGGCCAAGATAATCGATGGGATTTACGTTTTCTTATGAATGCTTTCTCCTTTGGTTCAGACGTTCTCTTTTTTGTATTTTCTCTTAGGTGGGAATGATATAATATAAAGCCGGTATAAACCAACTAAGTGACAAATTGGGAACAAACTTAACTACTCGAGAAGAGGTTGAGCTTGGGATAACCCTTTCAATCTAGCATGCAAACAGTGATCATCTACCACATGCCTAGTACTAATACATTAACCATGTGGTTGTTCCAATTACTGACTGAGATACAATTTATCAGAAGAAAAATTGCATGTGATAAATGATGGCAAGTAAAACAATTCACTCAACTCTAATCATCAACCACATAGTAACACAACGATTTATTTTGATCATTAAAGACAAGAACTATAAAACATTGAATCAGATAACTTATCAATAGATTTCGTAGATCTTACTCGTTACTACATCCATTTATGAGATGAAATAAGAAATAATTCTTCTCCACATCCAAGCATACACACATTTGATGAAAAAAACAGACTTGTCTCTGGTCCCATAAAGGACTTCTCAATTAAAGGCATCTCTGGAATAGTTCTTAACAAAACCAAAAAATGAGGGTCTTTGCAACAACCATCGACCTCTAACTAACCGGTCGATGCTCTTATTTATAACATTCAATTAACTAAAAATAAAAATTAAAGTGCAGCTAAGTAAAACAAAACTCGCCACATGGCACTTTCTTCTTTCAGTCTTCAGAAGTCATCTAATGGTTTCATTTGAGTGGATGAATTTTCTCGTACTCTGACTACTGGATAAATAGTTCCTCACACGGGTTAGCGTACGGAAACCTGTGTTGATCCATCGGGGCCGAAAGGATCTCCTTGATCTCCACTGCATGTGTCTGATATTTGGCTATTTTGGAGCTTAACTGTTATAGCATTGTCTGAGCCTTGATCGGGTTCTCTGTGAACTGCTACACTTGTTCTGATGCCATGTTCACCACCGTTTTTTATCTCTTCATCCCACGATGAGTCTTGTTCGGTATGTACTTTGACGATGTCGTGCAAGTAGATAAATTCATCAGGTGTGCTCAATTCCGGAAGGTCGATGTCTCTCATTGTTCGGTTGACCTTGGCCCAATTATTTTCTCACTCGACCCACTTTTCTTGGATCTCTCGATGAGGCTCTTGGGCCATTCTCACCCAGTATTCGACCGATTTATTTATGCAGTCGATGCTACTATCTCTGAGTACCCGAATGTCGTGCTCTTCGGTGTCTCGGCCTTGTTGAACAACGTTGATGTAGTCGATCCTTTCCACAGTTTGGTGTGATTTCTCATACCACCTCTCCATATCTTTACATGTTTCCAGTGCCATGAGGGCATCTTCTTGGTACTTGGCTATTCTTGCAGTGAACAAATGTCATTTGTTTGCAAATTTATTATAGGTTTCTTGGAACTTGTTCCTCAGGAACACCATGGCTTACATGGTATCCTGGTAATAATTTTCCAAGTGGAGCAGGTGTTCTAACTCTTTCAGGGAAGGAACCAATTCCTCTTCATCCTTTTTTTCTCTGTCCAAGGTGGCATCTGAAATTGCCATCCATGCACCGATAAGTTTGAATGTTTCGGCATGCTCTGTATTTATAATATTTTCCTCTGTGGTGATGAGGATGGAGCGATCCAGAGTGATCCTCCTCTTCTTGGTGGTTTTCTGGATGATAGCTTTCCTTTTCCATTCATAAGTGATGGCATGTATTTCGGCTACTTTATCCACGGGTTCGGGGATTTGATGATCTCCACAGGTGAGTGTATTCCCCAGACTCCCAATGGTATATATTTGTTCAATATTGGGTTCTTGAACTTCCTCCCTGTGTTCTGAAGGATCGTATTTTGTTTGTCACTCATCAGGGAGTTGAGTACCGATTGAAATTGAGGCATCGGGGGTAGACTCGATACTTACTTGATCATCAGCCATTGAGACGTTGATTTCCTGTTGTGTAGCTTCTTCTTTTTGTTTGCTCGATCGTGGCCCGTCCTTCGGACTGTCTGCTTGGTTCTGTGGTGCATTGGGCAGCTCAATGTCTAAGACACTCTCGATTTCATATTAATTCTGTGGAAGACCTTGAATTTGAGCATCGGGAACTAGGGAAGATGCCTTCTCTGGATCCTTTTCCTCTTCGATATGTATCGAGGTCACGAGGGATACTTCTGGACTCTCATCATCATCATATATTTTTATTAATTCGCTTAGGGGGTTTGGCACACTTGCTCTCCCTAATGTTTTGACTATCTTTGGTTGAGTCAAAACACCTGTTGGTGATCCGGTCAGTGGCGTTGTGAAACCAGGGTCGTCTAACCCAGTAATTTCATCCACATCTATCAATTCAGGGTTGCTTGGGCCTATCTGGCTTTCATCTGGTTTGTCAGCAGGGAGCCTTGTCATACCTATGAGGTCTAGGTCATCTTGCAGCTGATCAATTATCCATTGCACCTATTCTATCATGAGTAACCCCCTTTATCGTGCATCATGAGTCATGGGGAAACCTCTATCTTGCATCGGGGCTACCAGGGGGGCTTCTGCTGCTTTGGCTGCTATCATTTCTTCTCTGGCCCTGAGGGCCCCTTAAGAAGATTGTTCTAGGATCATTGCATGTTCATCCAGGCTCATGTCTTTGAACCTGGTCATTTTGGGGTCGACCATCCTTGCTACCACTTCATCCAAATCCTAGTCTTTTTCTGTGAATACTTCATCTTGAAACTTGTCGTGGGCATATGGCCAGGAGGACGACACTTGCGATGCATGTTTCAAGACCAGACCCTTTCGGTCATGTTTGCGGAATCGAATGGTTTGGAATCTAAAATCCAATTGGGTCAATCCTTCTTGCTTGGCCTAAGAGGTGTCCTTCACCATGTAGAAACCTACGTGGAAACCATAAGGTATGAATGCCCTTTTCTTTTCCTTGACGAGAGTGGCATTGTAACCTTGCAGAATGGTCTAGTAGCATATCTCCCCCACTACAAGCCAGTCAGGGACATGCACTGGCAGGAGATGAGGTGCTCCAGTGGCCTTGAACACTCTGATGTAGGTATCGCGCTCGTCGAGATGCCAGTGGTCGACCTTTGATATCATCTTTTTGGTCGCAACTGATACTCTCAGGCATTCTTTCTTGAAAAGAATAAAGTAAATACGTGTGATAAATTCATCGTAGATAAGGGAGTAGGATTTTTTGTACTTGTTCTCCCATAAAATGCTGAAATATACATGGACTGGGAGCTCCATGACATGCCAGCTCAGGTTCATGCTGGCGAAAACGTTTCTGGCACACATGACATTCAGTAAGTAAGAAACCATGTAGAAGGTTGGTGTCTCTCCTTCCTTTGGCATCTGAGCCTATTGTATGCAAATCCTCAGTTACTTGGAAATAATGGCTCCCTAATTGAAGCCTCTCCTGGAAATGGCCACTATGTAAGCTAGAGGCATCCATGCCTCTGGAAATCTGGAGCAGTCCTTTTCCCCATACAATTGGCAGATTAGAGCCACCAATAGATGTATGGATCCCTTAAGTTGGTCGTCTGGTACCAGCGGAAGGTTCGGTTGGTGTATTTCTTATCTTCTCTCCACCATGAGGCCATTACCCGGATGGTGTCGTGGCTCCTCAAGGTCTCTCATCTTGTAATACTTCTGGACCTCTACCGAAAGGAAGACTCTGACACATCCACCATTGTCGTAGTTGATTAAACACTTCTACGTGTCTGTGTGGTCGATAAGCCACTGAAGAAGTTCTATATAGGGAAACACAAGGGTAATTCTTGCTACCATGTGCAGGTATGACCGTCGGATATTCGGGAATAACTGGTCATCAAGCGCTCTCACATCTGGGTCACTATGTGGGATTTCCTCTAGGAATTCCTCCCGGCTGATCTTTTTGAAGAGTTCTCCCAATGTGGGAGTGTCGTCTTGATCCCTGTGTTTACCTCCATGTCTCCAAAGGATTAGCATGTTTTTCTTTGGATTAGCTTCCTCGAAAACGCTCGATGCCGAAATTCTTCAAGAATCAGTGATCGGGGAAAACTCTTTAGCATGGTCAGAATTTCGTCATGATCCTTTCAGGTCTTCCCCGATTCTGATATGTGCGTCAGGTATCGGCTATCGACAATATCATTTCTTTCTTATTTAACATTTACTCCCTTCTCCTTTTACCGATGTCGAAGGGGATCAGCTATCGGCGATGTCCATATGTGATACTTGTCATGAAACAAAACTTCCTTTCACCGATGTCGGTGAAGATCGACGCTCGACAATTGAGGTTTTCTAAGTGATTCTTTTTCACCTCTTAATTCCTTCTGATGTCGAATCTTGAGCACGTCGGGTGAAGTGTTTTGGATGTTGATTTCGTATTTAAGTGTTAATCCTTTTTAATTCATGGGGTTTCATAAAGTTAGACAAACCTAAATAGCTTAATGAGAGTTAAGAGAACAAGCAAAGACAAAACATTTCTCAAAAGAAAATCGAATTCAAACAGTGAAAAGATTAAGTGGTACCCAAAAAGTGAAAAATTGACATAGGATTTTTAGGGTGTGTTGAGTACTCAACAGCTGGCAATTGTGTAAACTCGTGGTGTTTCTCTGGAATGGTTTTTTGTGTGTTATTCGTTGCAAATGGAAAATTGGATGGTTGAAGTCGCAATTTCATTGACTATTTTGTGTGATGGAAGCCGTGATGGCTCTCTGTTGTCTCTATGGGTTTTTGATGGAGGGTTTTATTCTATTTGGACTTGTTGGTCATCTCCTCACAGTCTTTGTAACCACACCCGGTCGTATTTGGTATTATGGGGTTGTTGTGTATGATTTGAACCACATGTGGGTCACTGCATATCATTTTCCACCTAGTCGTGGGCTCGTTTTATGTTATTGATATATGCACAGTTGGTTATGGTGGTTATTATGCCAAGAGTATTGCTTTAGGGTTGGTTTCTATTACATGGGCTCTTCATTTCTATCAGCATTATTCGGATTTTGGGGAAAACCACGAGGGTTATGCCCCTGCGTGTTCTCGGTGTTGCTTACTGGCCAGTAAGAAACCTCTGCTCCTCTGTTCATAGTCTCTCCTACCTGGGGTCGAACTGTCACCCTATCATACGAGCTAAGGGTTATAATGTGTGTGGTTCCACCTTGCTTGTCTCAAGGGTTTCTCACCTACCATCGACAAGGTTGGCCTTCAGTATCCCTGGGTTGGTTCCATTGAGCAAACCCTTGATTATTCAGAGCCCATTTTTGATAAATTGAACCAGTTACACCCTGGTGGAATAGTGTTGATAGTGGTTTTGATTATTGGCTCGTCTCTGTTGATCGGGCTGATTACACAGTTGTAATTGGAAATGATTATTGGTATATAGTCGTTGCATTATTTTATTATGACAGTTGAATTGATATCTCAGCATTGTTTTATGGTTTGATTGGGGGTAATTAGATATGTACAGTCACATAAATGATTCTTTGTGTTATGCATTGGTTTGTATGTTTCCTACAGCGTGGTATAAATTGAAGTGATGGTTGTTGTTACTATGTGTTTAAATTGCCCAATCAGGATTATTGCAATTTGAAGTATTGATAATTGTGGCTTGGTTGTCCATTGTGTATGATTTATGGATATCGTGCATTGTATCGTTTTATTTCACGATCATAGATGGGCACGGGGATTTTAGTAGTATGATTTCATTGCAATTTAATTGTTAAATTGGTTAAAGGAATGGAATTGGGCATGTTTTAAAAGATCTTGTGTCTGTGTTTGATTTGAGAAATTAAATTATGGGCAGTGGTGATGTTTTTATTCTGAACAAATTTGAAACAAATGACTATGTGTTCCTTGTATTTTGTTTTAAATATGAAAGGGAAGTAAGTGAAAAAGAAACAAAAGTCTTTTAACAAGATGGGTGAAGTCATGAGGCTTTTGAGTATTATTATTATGTAAGATTTTAAGGAAATTGAATGTGGACAGTGAACAAGTTTTAGCACATAGTAATTGTTTAATTGATGCTAGAATAGTTGTATTGAATACAGAATTGTTTTTATAGATTACTTGATTAATTTTTTGAAAAGCATTCGCTCTTTTCTCCTACCATTATTTCACTTTTCGCTAATTACAATTCCCCTCGCCTTCCCATATTCACTATCCACTCCCTGTTCCTAAAATTTAATTACAGTTAAGATAAGTTTTGTATTATGACAGTTAAGGGATCACGGGGATGAATTACAGTGATATATTCTTTTGGTTTTTGATACAATTTATTGTTTGTTGTCTGTGAGCAGTAATCATGATCTTTTCCCCCTCATTTTAACATTTTTCACTCAATACAACCCCTCGCATATCCCAGAACCTTTGTTCACCCCCTGCTCATTGACAACTATTAAACAATTTCTATGGATTGGATTGCATGAGTCTGATATGTTGCTGAGCCAAATTTTATTTCATATTTTAAAAGAGTTGTCATGTATGGTTGTTAAAGAAACTATTTTCTAATCAATTATGCATGTAGGAATGATATTTTTCAGCAGAGGTATCCATGGCATAGGTAACCGAGGAAGAGGTAATTATGGGCCCTAGAAGGCCAATATTCTTTATACACTTTGATGTAGACTCGCATGAGTTAGGCCAATTATTTCAACCTAGGTTTTTTAACTGGATTGGGCAAGGAGTGGTCCAAACTAGGCCCGAAAGGCCTCCCTTCCAAGCCCCACAAGTCCCTGGTATCCCCGTGCCTCCTCATGTCTCACTACATCTTGAAGTTCCCAAAAACGACGGATGGCAAGAAATTGTCCACCCGACAGTCTCCCAATATTGTGGTTGGCTTAACTTGTCTTTACTTGCTCCCCCGCATATCAATAAAATTGTACAAGTTGCCCCTGTCCACTCATGAGTTCAGTCTTCCCATGCAAGAAAAAGGTTGAAAATTGAGGCCCACCATACCCATGACAAAGGGAAAGCCACCACTGCCCCTTCCTCGCCCTCAAATGACTCTGATAAATCTGTTTCCTCCAGCATGCATTTGAGAGATGATTGCTCTCATGTGATCAGCAAGATTAGGCCTAAAGGCTCCACACAGCCTAAGGAAAATTCAGAGAGATCACAAGGTGACAGCAGCAATAAGGGAAAGATTGCCTCTCAGAGTGGAAAATATGGATTTTAAGTTTTTTATTTTTTAATTAATGAGAACAATTGACTTCTGAAATTTTGGATAGCACACTATTTTTGGATATATGGGTAATATATTTTGGAAATAATTTTGATTATCATTGAGATAAATTGTCAAATATGAATGTGATGATGGGAGTCACAAGGAGGGATGCTTTTTTTATTAACTAGTTGTGTTATGATTGTTAAATTCTAAAGGGAGTCACAAGGGGTCCCACCTACTAGTTATTATTTATTTTAAAACCCTTATTATGATTTATTTCTTTTCCCCCTCAACTAAAAAGTTGGTTGAGTTTTAGTTAACTTAAATAAGGAAGTAGTTCAACTACTTCAACCAATTCTAACTTGTTTAAAGGCAAAAGGAAAGGGAGGAATAGCAGGAGAATAGAAGGAGAAGCATACTAAAGTTTGCTTTTTGAGTTTTTATTTATATAATTCAGTTTTCATTCATTCCTTAATTCATTAGAAGCCTATTTTTTTTTTATGATAGCAGGGTCCTATTGTAGACAACAAGATTCAAGGCTGAATTACATCATTTAGACACTTGTTTTTCAGAGGTGTTGATCTATCTTTGATAGTCTGTGTAGACTTGTATGTTTGTGAATTAGATTTCATGACTGGAAAAGGCTATTGTGTAGAGTCGAGTGGGAAAAAATCTGTGGTAATTTGATCTAGCTTTTAAAGTTCAATTTTTTATTTTTTGCCAGAAGTCCTTTTGTATGTTTCATCGGGGACGTCAAAGTTTGACTTTGGTCCAAAACTACCTCAGGAAATTTTGTAAAGAGAACGATTATTTGATGAATTGGAATGAAATAAAGGATTTCTTTATGTCTCATCTGTTTTGATTATTGACTTGGTGTCTTTACTTCTAACTCTATATTTATTTCAGCATCTGATATGTTCAGAAAATTACACAAATAATGATTTTTTCAGCAAGATTTTATTTATAAAAAAAAAAAAACCTAAGCACTTGTAAACAATACTCATGAATTAGGATACCAATTTTGATGGCTATAAACAAAGGGTGGTATTCCCGTCTAGCTTGCTTTAGCCAAGAGGGATCTGAAAATGTTTGAGTAAGATCATTTCATGTAGTTTCCTCAACATTTATTTGGCAACCATACTGGGGAGATATTCAATATCTCTCTGGTTAATTTTTATGCTTGATTAGCATCGAATACATCTATTTTTTTTCTGATATTGATTCTTTGACTATTTTATTTCTTAATTACTGCACCTATTGCAAGGAAGCCCAATATTGAGCCCAGTCTTCAAGCTCATACCAGCATCACTTTGAATCTATTTAACACCATTTTAGACACTTCCAATACTCGTGTTGAGCTTAATCATTCATGGGCATAAATTGAACAAGATATTAGTTCCCAAGAACGTTGGGAAGCTAGACGTAGACAGCCTAGAAATCAGCAATAACCTTCTTTTCCTTCAGCTTTGGCCTTCCTTTCATGTCCTTAAACTCTTGTTCTTCTAGGAGGAGAAGAGGCTTATCACATGAAATTAATCTTGTTTCTGAAATAAGAAGAAGGAACATTGTGTTATCAACCCAAAAAAGTGATCTAAGGAGAACTTTGTCTGAGTCATCCAATTCGTCTTTCTCTCCCTCACCTATCATCCACAAGATGGAATCTAGTGGTGGCTCTGGTGGCACTGGAAGTGATTCCTCCTCTCAGTCTTTAGATTCGTCAATGATTGATAGCTTATATAGCCACCATATACATGTCCAATCTACCACAAATCCCACCAAAGTCATTAAAAAGTATTGGCTTTTTCATTTTGAAGAAGATTCCACAACCACACCGTGACATGTGTCCTCTCCTCTTAACATAGCACCTGCTACTCATCCACTTCCTAAATTCAAAGAGAATCTCCCTAGGTTTTTGGGGAATAACATTGTCACTACAAATGAACACCTAGTGGCATTTTCTAATGCTTGTCACAACATAGGAGCCAACGACAATGATACTTGCATGCGCTTATTCATCAATTCCTTGGAAGGAAAGGTTGTTTCGATTTCTTTAACCTTCCTCCTAAGATTCTGTCTACTTGGGAGGAGTTATTTTATTGGTTCAAGTCCACCTATGGGCAATATAAAAGACCTGCTGAGAAGTTACGGGAGTACAATAAAATCGCCTATAAGAATGGTGATACCATAAAGTCTTTCAACTTGTGTTTCACTAAGTTATACAATCAAATCCCTGAACTCATTCGACCTCAAAACCAAGCCTCTTTCATGCATTAATACAATGCTTTACCTTCCCCATATCGCCATAGGCTTGAGGAAAAATCCATTGATAACATTGGTTCCTCTCTGCATACTTGTTTAGAGTATGAAGAACATCTCGAAAGAACATGTCTTCCTCAGGGAGAATCGGTTAAACAGACATACATGTTAAGCCTCTTACAACTAGTACAAGATATAAATAATCATATGATAGTGTATGAGAGAAAGGGAAATGTCTCCCCTCTCACCCCTGGAGCTTCATCCTCTTCTGCAACCCCCCTTTAGAAATCCATTTGAAAATAATTTTCAGCCTAAAGCTATCATGCCTCTAAGTTGGTGTAACTTTTGTGAGGAACACCACGAGGAAGCCACATGTGAGGTAAGGAAGAGTGCCAGAGATAAGATCTTTGGTAAAAGACCAGAAACTACGATCGTTGTCCTAGATTTTGCAGAGCCAAAAGATGTCATGATCATCAATACTAGGAACAAATCCTATGCTCCCAAAGGAAAATTTGATCCTCCCCGTAACTCTTCTAGCCCGAACTCATCCTCACCATCTGCTACGGTTGAGGTTCCTAAGGTTCCTAACAATCAAGGAACAACTTCCCCTCTCCCCTCTTCCAAATACAATATTTTGAATCAATTGGACAACATCAAAGCAGATGCCACCCTCATGGACATGGTTGTCATCCCTGAACAACAAAGGCATCTAAAACAATTCATGGAAGGAAAAGCTTATGTTGTATCCAACCTCTTTGAAGAGGTAAATGAAGAGTGTTCGTCTGTAAATAAATTAGGTGTACATAAATTAAGATAACCTGTAAAAAATACCCCTTTTTATATTTCTGTAAAGATTATGGACAAGATTGTCCATTTTTGCCTCATTGATGGCGGTTCCGGCCCAAGTGTGATGTCGAAGATTATTATGGAAGAGATAGGCTTGTCTTGTAAAAATGAAAATGCTAGGAGAATTCTCTCGTATAATAGTTTACAAAAAACAACCATAGGTGATATTAAAGATGTGACCTTAGTTTTGTGTGCTCACCCTGAAATAAGGACAACCCTTAACATTCAGGTAATCGATATGCCAGTAAGCAATTACTTAATAATATTTGAAAGATATTGGCAAGATTTCACGGGTGGATACCTCTCACTCGACGAGACACGCTTATCTGTTCCTCAGAATGGTAAAAACATTATAGTCCTTAGAGAGGGAAGGATTTCACCTTACATAGAAGGTGTCCCACAACCTAATGTGAACTATATCGAAGAGGACCTAAGGGTGTATTCCATATTTTCTGAGGAGGATAACACTCCCTTGGAAAAAATTATTTAGATTATGGTATGTGGCACATGCACTTTGATGGTTCATGCTCTGGTGAAGGTAATGGAGCTGGCATAATATGGTACTCTCCTGTGGGGAAAATTCATAACTTTTCTTACATATTGGAGTTTGCTTGCACAAATAATGTCACTGAATTTGAAGATTTATTATTAGGCATTGAAAACGCTTATATTCTTGGTTGTGGTCACCTTTCAGTTTTTGGAGATTCTGAGCTTGTTGTGAACCTTGTACATAATATATACTCTCCTAGAAACAAGTTGATGAAACGATACACCCAAACTGTTTGGGCACTTATCTCAAACCTATTATCTTTTAAAATCACTCATGTTAAGAGGGAATTGAATTCAATGGCTGATCGGTTAGCTATTTTTGCAGCCTCTCCTAATCGAAAACCTATGCCACATAGACTTGATTGTACTTTTCAATCTCTGTATCTTCCACATATCCCTGACAATATAAAATCTTGGCAGGTCTTCCCCAGCAATGAGAGCATATGTTCTTTCATTGAAAATGAACCTTATAAGCCCAAGGAAATTATATCCATAGAAGATAATAAGATTCCTAAAGGCTTGACTCCTCTGGAGAGTTCATTTTCATCGAGTGATGTAGGAAATAAAGATAAATAGAAAGAAGAGGAGTCCAAAAGGAAGGTGGGTGAAACCATCTCCTTGAACATTAGGACACCTAAGTCTCCAAAGAATGTTAAAATAGGTGCCCAATGTTCTGATGAAGAGAAAATAAAGTTTGCCAAGCTACTTGGTGAATTTCAAGATGTTTTTGCTTGGTCTTATGAGGATCTTTGTGGTTTTGATCCTGGTCTTATACATCATGCCATCCACATCAAGGAAGGCATAAAACCAGGTAGAAAAAAACAAAGACCTATCAACCCTGCACTGGAAGCAATTATTCGAAAAGAGTTGGAAAGACTCTTGAAAGTTGGAATCATCCTTTCGGTCAAGTATTCTGAATGGGTTTCTAATTTGGTTCATGTTCGGGAAACAACCGGTCAGATCATATTATGCATTGATTTTTGCACGTTAAATCGAGCTAGTATAAAATATCACTTTCCTCTCCCTAACATAGAAATGATTTTACAGCAAGTCGCAAGGTCACAGATGATGTCCTTACTTGACGATTTTTCCAATTACAATCAAATCAAGGTGAAAAGGGAAGATGCATACAAAACCACCCTTATTACTCATTGGGGTACCTTGACTTATGAATGTAAGCCTTCTGGATTATCTTTTACAAGTACCACTTTTAAAAGATCTATGCAAATGATTTTCAACGATTTGATCGGTAAAATTATCCATGTTTACCTTGATTATCTAATCATGTACTTTAAAGGACTATCAATTGTCTCAAAGTTTCAAAAATTATGGTTGGGTCCTTTCAAAATCGTTTTTTTCCTAGGTACTAACTCTTACATTCTAAAGGATTTACAGGAGCGATTGTTCTCCTACAGCACTAACAGTTCTCACTTGAAACATTGCGTGGAACCAACTTGAAAAGTTTTAACGCTGTTTGGATTTTTTGTATATTAGAGTCTAGTTTTGCTTTCTTTTTTCCATTTTTTTCCATTTATGATTTTACAGTAGTTTTATTTCTACTTTCCTTCTTGATAAGCTTCATGTTTCTTTTACATTTCTTTCATTTTATTTCTGTTGTTTTAAATTTTGTAATCTTAATTCTATCATGATTTTTATTGCTTTTTCATCTTTTAGTTGATTTTTGGTTAAGAATAAGATGTTGGATCAGTTCTTCCATAGTGACACTCCTGCAAGATATTGTTAGTCAATAACAATCAATCTTACACAATTGTTATGATGTTCCCCCTAAAAGCACACTTGAATTTGTCATCTTCTTTCATTGTTGTCTTATAAAGAAATTGGTTATCTCCCGCTTTTGCATTCCATTTCTTCATACATTTGAGAATTTAAAAGAGCAAGTCCATAAATGTTTCTCCTTGAAGTAAAGAGCATGTTCTAGTTGATGATTATGCATACAGGGATAAACCCCCTCATACTTAACATTTTTCATGAGTTATTCCCAAATTCCTGGTCATTTTTCCATTAAATCCGCTCACTTCCCCCTGTTGCATAATCATCCTAGTTGTATATTATTGATCTAATGTTCTTGGTCTACAAAACCATGTGTTATGATTTCTTAACCTGTTGGAAATTGATTTCCCTATGGAGTCGCTACTTTGTTGACGATAAAAATCGCAACGAGGATTTCGCCCGCAAAGTATTGCTAAAGCCTATTATTTATAAGCTAATGATATATATAATACTAGTAGGTGGGACCCTTTTGTAGATTGGAGGATCATAGATAGTCTTTTTACACATTTTATGTTATTGTTTCGATGATGCTTACAGGGTTCTACATGATTGATGATGATATCTTGGTTTTATTTACGACAGATGGCAGATGGATAATGCATGTTATGTGTTGGTTATGTTGCTCTAAGCTCTACATTCCATGTTATAAATGGATTATGTTCACTAGAATTACATTTCTATAGTATCCATAATTCATTACATGTTGCACTTTCACAAGACACATGTTAGTTGTAACAAGAGACAAGATAAATATAGAAAAAAAAGAATCCAAGAAGAAGGAACTAAACTATGCTATTCTATGTTATATTATATGCATTTGAAATTAAAGAAATTGATGTTAGTCCTAACTAGCAATGTTAGTGGCTATACGATTTTTATTGAGTTATATGGGGTGTATGTGATATATGTTATAGTATGGTTTTGGATTAATTGTTAGTATGGATCGGGTGGCGCGTTTGGAAAGCAATGTATGCATGTTTTGATGCATGGATTAATGTTTGGTTGGTTGTCGTGTACTACGTAATTGAATGAAGGGAGGATGGAAGTAATGTGCATTTACTGCACGTCACTTCGTACTTCTCCCACTGTCTGTCACCCTATATTGGTTATTGTTCATTTGATTTCCACTGTGGTTAAGCTCCGATATTCAGGCAAGCAAGGAACTGCTCGACCAAGCTCGCATTTTTAAGGCCATTTGGTTACAGGTATGTTTTTTTCGCCCATCCATGAACTCGCTTTGTTTATGAAATAAATGTTGGCTCGGTGATGTATTGGTATTTGTTTTTCTTGAGGATGGAAACTATGTAAACTTGTGGTGTTTCTCTGGAATGGTTGTTTGTGTTTTGTTCGTTGCAAATGGAAAATTGGATGGTTGAAGTCGCGATTTCATTGACTATTTTCTGTGATGGTAGTCATGATGGATCTATGTTGTCTCTATGGGTTTTTGTTGTAGGGTTTCATTCTGTTTGGACTTGTTGGTCATCTCCTCACAGTATTTGTAACCACACCCATTCGTATTTGGTGTTATGGGGTTGTTGTGTATGATTTGAACCACTTGTGGGTCACTGCATGTCATTTTCCACCTAGTCGTGGGCTCATTTTATGTTATTGATATCTGCACAGTTGGTTATGGTGGCTATTATGCCAAGAGGTGTGTTTTAGGGTTGGTTGTTGTTACCTGGGCTCTGCATTTCTATAAGAATTATTCATATTTTGGGGAAAACCACGAGGGTTATACCCCTTCATGTTCTCGGTGTTTCTTACTGGCCAGTAAGAAACCTTTGCTCCTCTGTTCATACTCTCTCCTACCTGGGGTCAAACTGTCACCCTATCATACGAGATAAGGGTTATAATGCATGTGGTTCCACCTTTATTGTCTCAAGGGTTTCTCACCTACTGTCGATAAGGTCGACCTCCAGTCTCCCTATGTTGGTTCCACCAAGCGAACCCTTGATTATTCAAAGCCTGTTTTTTATAAACTGAACCAGTTACACCCTATCGGCTATCTTGTTGACTGTCATGAGTTGGTGGAATAGTGTTGATAGTGGTTTTGATTATTGTCTCGTCTCTGTTCATCGGGTTGATTACACAGTTGTAATCGGAAATGATTATTGGTATATAATCGCTACATTCTTTTATTATGACAGTTGAATCGATAGCTCAACATTGTTTTATGGTTTGATTGAGAGTAATTATATATGTACAATCACAGAAATGTTTCTTTTTGTTATGCGTTCGTCTATATGTTTCCTACAACGTGGCATAAATTGAAGTGATGGTTTTTGTTACTGTGTGTTTAAATTGTCTGATCGTGATTATTGCAATTTGAAGTATTGATAATGGTGTCTTGGTTGTCCACTATGTATGATTTATGGATATCGTGCAACGTATCATTTTATTGCACCATCAGAGATGGGCACAGGGTTTTTAGTAGTATGGTTTCATTGCAATTTAATTGTTAAATTGGTTAAAGGAATGGAATCAGGCATGTTTTAGAAGAGCTCGTATCTATGTTTGATTTGAGGAATTAAATTATTGGTAGTGGTGATGTATTTATGTTGAACAGAGTTGAAACAAATGATTGTGTGTTCCTTGGATTTTGTTTTAAATATGAAAGGGAAGTAAGTGAAAAAGAAATAAAAGTCTTTTAACAAGACGGGTGAAGTCATGAGGCTTCTAAGTATGATTATTCTATAAGATTTTAAGGAAATTGAATGTGGACGGTGAACAAGTTTTAGCACATAGTAATTTTTTAATTGATGGTGGAATAGTTGTATTGAATAAAGAATTTTTTTTTATGGATTACTTGATTAATTTTTCAAATAGTATTCACTCTTTTCCCCTACCATTATTTCACTTTTCGCTAATTACAATTCCCCTCGCCTTCCCATATTCACTATCCACTCCTTGTTCCTAAAATTTAATTACAGTTAAGATAAGTTTTGTATTATGACAGTTAAGGGATCGCAAGGATGAATTACAGTGATATATTCTTTTTGTTTACGATACAGTTGATTGTTTTTTGTCTGTGAGCAGTAATCGTGATATTTTCCCCCTCATTTTAACATTTTTTGCTCAATTCAACCCCTCACATATCCCAAAACCTTTGTTCACCCCCTGCTCATTGACAACTATTAAACAATTTCTATGGATTGGATTGCATGAGTCTGATATGTTGTTGAGCCAAATTTTATTTCATATTTTAAAAGAGTTGTCATGTATGGTTGTTAAAGAAACTATTTTCTACTCAATTATGCATACAGGAATGAGATTTTTCAGCAGAGGTAGCCATGGAAGAGGTAACTGAGGAAGAGGTAATTGGAACGGGGGCCCTAGAAGACCAATATTCTCTATAAACTTTGATGCAAACTCGCAAGAGTTAGGCCAGCTATTTCAAGTTGTGTTTTTTAACTATATTGGGCAAGGAGTGGTCCAACCTAGGCCCGAAAGGCCTCCCTTCCAATCCCCACAGGTCCTTGGTATCCTTGTGCCTCCTCATGTCTCACTACAGCCTGAATTTCCCGAAAATGATGGATGACAAGAGATTGTCTACCTGACAGTCTCCCAACATCGTGGCTGGACTAACTTGTCTTTACCTGCTCCCCCGCCTATCAATCAAATTTTCCAAGATGCCCATTTCCACTCACCAGTTCAGTCTTCCCATTCAAGAAAAAGGTTGAAAATCGAGGCCCACCATTCCCTTGACAAAGGAAAATCCATTGTTGCCCCTTCCTCTCCCTCAAATGACTCTAATAAATCTGTGTCCTCCCGCATGCATTTGAGAGATGATTGCTCTCATGTGATTGGCAAGATTAGGCCTAAAAGATCCACATAGCCTAAGGAAAATTCAGAGAGATCAAAAGGTGACAGCAGCAACAAGGGAAAGATTGCCTCTCATAGTGGAAAATATGGATTTTAAGTTTTTTATTTATTAATTGTTGAGAACAATTTACTTCTGAAATTTGGGATAGCACACTATTTTTGGATATATGGGTAATATATTTTGGAAATAATTTCGATTATCGTTGAGATAAATTTTCAAATATGAATGTGATGATGGGATTCACAAGGAGGGATGTTTTTTTTATTAACTAGTTGTGTTATGATTGTTAAAATCTAAAGGGAGTCACAAGGGGTCCCACCTACTAGTTATTATTTATTTAAAAACCCTTATTATGATTCACTACTTTTCCCCCTGAACTAAAAAGTTGGTTGATTTTTAGTTAACTTAACTAAGGAAGTAGTTCAACTACTTTAACCAATTCTAATTTTCTTAAAGGAAAAAGGAAAGGGAGGAACAGGAGGAGAATAGAAGGAGAAGCATACTAAGGTTTTCTCTTTGAGTTTTTGTTGAGATAAATTCAATTTTCATTCATTCCTTAATTCATTAGAAGCCTAATTCTTTTTTAGAATAGTAGGGTCCTATTGTAGACAACAAGATTCAGGGTTGAATTAAATCATTCAAACACTTGTTTTTCAGAGGTGTTGATCTATCTTTGATAGTCTGTGTAGACTTATCTATTTGTGAATTAGATTCCATGACTGACAAAGGATATTGTGCAGAGTCAAGTAGGAAGCAATCTGTGGCAGCTGATCCAGCTTTTAAAGTTCAATTTTTATTTTTTTGTCAGAAGTCCTTTTGTATGTTTCATCGGGGACATCTAAGTTTGACTTTGGTCCAAAACTTCCTCAGGAAATTTTGTAAAGAGAATGATTCTTTGATGAATTGGAATGAAATAAACGATTTATTTATGTCTCATCTATTTTGATTATTGACTTGGTTTCTTTACTTTTGTCTCTATATTTATTTCAGCATCTGATATGTTTAGAAAATTACATAAATAATGATTTTTTCAGCAAGCTTTTATTTATAAAAAAAACAGCCTAAGCACTTGTAAACAATACTCGTGAATTAGGATACTGATTTTGATGGCTATAAACAAAGGGTGATATTCTTGTCTATATTTCTTTATCCAAGCGGGATCTAAAAATGTTTGAGTAAGATCATTTCATATATTTTCCTCAACAATGCCTTAAATAACTTCAAAAATGAGGCCTAATTACAAATTTTAATCAACTGAAAAGAAAGAGGAGAGAAAGATGAATGACGTGGTCCAGACGGTCATCAATTCCATCGCTTGTAGCTCTCACAATCAGTAGTGAAATTCGGAGGCAATTTGGTCCAAAATCCACTATTTGGGTAAAAAATACAAATAGTATAGTAAAATTGGTTTTGTTTTTACTTTTTATAGCAAATTTTTACCCACTTTACATAGTTTCGTACAATATTTTGTCCTAATGGACTAATACGACAGTGGATGGAGTTGGTTTTGGTGGTTTATCCAAGGATTCTTATGGTTTTCAGCGCCTTGTTGCTTGTTCGTAACTTTGGATAGGTATTTTCATCACCGAGCATATAGGATAGGTATCCAATCCATCATGCACACTTCCATCATCCTATGAATGCATCTCATATGCCTTAGGTACGAACCCATTTTTTAGCAACATGGAACCTTATATCTACAACTAGAAGTGTCGTTATCGAATGGTAGGGACTTACCAAACATGGGTACCCTAGTTAGATCCCCTACTTCATTCGGTGGCCATGTAGATATTTTTGTCCATAGGACCAAGAGTCCCTTATAGATAATACATGAATTTATGTTTGAACCTCATTTCTTACTCATAAACATGTTGACCTACACCTAGAGGACTCCCAATGAGTCTGATTTAAGCTCTTTTTTGACTCTCTCAAAAAGTGAAAAGATTGGCGATTGAACTTGTCTCTTTCACACTCATAAATTGGATTTGAAAGGATGTATATTTGGTACAAGTTTATCCATTTTTCAAACCAAGTAGACTAAGATTACGAAAAAGGACATTTTTTGGCATTAAGTTGTAATTGCATCTCATTGTCTTGCTTGCAGTATTGAGCCTATTTCCAGTTCTCTCTTTTGCATTATAATCCTTTCACCTACGCAATTTGCATCATCATCCAAGTAGAGCCTTGTTTATATCCTTTGCAACTTGACACCCTATACCTAAGAAGAAACATTCCCCCAACTGTCCATCTCTCACATGCACCTCCTTGCATTAAGCATAGGTATGTTCCATTCTTGAAACTACATTTCTTACTTACGACACTTGTTTCCTCCTCTGTATCATAGCATTCATTTGAATATGAAAAATAAAAAAAGATGGTAAGGAAAAAAGTATTATCTTATATTTGTAACGAACCTGCTTAAATAGACATATAGGATTATTAATTATAATTAATTTAATAATCTAACTGTCCTAAAAGATTAGCTAAACAATATTTATTTCTTAAAATAACATTTACTAATTAATTATTATTAATTAGTTATTCATGATTGTCAATGATTAATTTAAGTATTAATTAACTCATTAATTAATAAGGTAAAGAAATAAAAGAAGGGTAATAAACTATATTGTTAAATTAAGTTACGTATCCAACAAGGGATAACATATTAACTACATGAGGATAAAATAATAAAGGAGGGATACGGGGGCATTAACAGGAAAGGATAAGAAGGTAATAAATGAGTTAGGTAGGGAGTAAATGAAGCGGGGAAGTTGGTGAAGGGGGGGATAAGGAAGGGAAGGAGGTGGACGGGAGGTCATTCTACGGGAGGTTGGGGGATGGATTTTGGGAGCTTTGGAATTTGCAGAGAGAGGTGAAATTTTGGGAGTGGGATTGTATCAGTGCACCGGGGTTGCTGGGGGTTTTGGGCACAGGGGCCAGGATATCCATATGATATCCTGGAGCTAGGAAGTTACCTAGTTGGCAGGGAGGAACTAGGTTTTGGGCAGTGTTTTACGGTGCAACCGCGGTCAAGAAGGCATTTGGACAACGAAGGGTTATTAGCATCAGGTTTAGGTATTTATTTAAAATTATGCATTGTTTTTCATTATGTTTAATTAATTTTATTATTATTGATAAATTTGATTGTGAATGTGCTAAATGAAGG
>ML778397.1:1704824-1721661 GCA_009831015.1 Picea engelmannii
CACCTCATGTATGTGCCAACTCATCAACTACTTGTCTCAACCATGTACCCAAGATGTACCTCAACCAAAATCCCTCATCAATTTCATCATCCAAATCTGATTTGTAACTCTGTAATAGACTTGGTGTATATGATCACATACCTGCAAACCTTCCTTAACTTTAACAACAAGAACTAGCATTTTCATCAAACTTTACTTTAGTCTCACATGACTAGTTTTGGATTAGTCAATGATGTAGGAGCATCACTCCAGGTCAGCAGCGTGCCAGCCAGCCCGCACATCCAGCACGCATTTAATGGAGAAAGGGAGAGGTGCAGCCCTCTCGTTTTCCAAAATTTGAAATTTGTATTAAATTTTGTAAGGCTGTAAGAGCCGACCACGCATCTGTACAAGTAGTGGTTGTGGTTTCCTTAATTGGTTACCTGCAGCTAAGTCCAGATCAGTCAGATCTATGACTTCCATTTATGTAATGGAGTCGCTATGTGATAGCGATAGCTCAGAGACGATGGTTGAGGATAAGCTCGAGAGAGCCCTCATTTTTGTAATTAAGAAATTTTGAGTAGAGAGTTAGGGAGAGAGTTCTCAGGTAGAGAGGTCTCGAGAGAAAGAGATGAGACTTGTTACAGTCTAGCCTTTGTAAATAGTTGTATAGACATTTGGAGATTAATACAAAGAGTATTTTTTCCTGTCCATGAATTGTCTGTATGTGTTTACCTGTTTCTATGCATTTCATGTTTTAAATGCATAACTGGTGAAGTATTTGATAAGTTTCAATTTCTTCCTATCTTGGAGTTTCCAAGTGCAAGGAGTGCACAGAGTCCGCAAGGTGTGCATTGACAGAGGTGAGACAACCTCAGGAAAGCTCAAGAGGGATATCATTGAACCTTCATCAGCAGAGGTGCAAGGAGTGCATAGAAGGGAACTCTGTCTCAAGTTTAGAGAAGACAGAACTACTGAAGGTTCTGTGGAAGCTCTGTCAGGTGGGCATTGAGCAAGTGCACAGGGTGCATTGAGGAGAACTCTATTTCAAGTTCGACGAGAAGACAGAATCACTGAGGATTCTGGAGAACTCTGTCAGGTGGGCATTGAGTTGGTGCAAGTGTGCATAGGAGGGACTCTATTTTGAGTTCTAAGAAAAGGGAAGTGTTAAGGAGAAGGCAGTTACAGAGTTACTGAACACTCTGTGAAGAAAGGCTCTGCAAGTTGTGCATAGCAGAAGAACGCTAGGAGGGCATGAAGCATTTCTTTGCAAGAAGTACTTCGAATTGAGTTATTCAAAAACTCAGCAACACAAGGAGTGTGCGAACAAGAACTTGTCTGAAGTTCTTAAGCTCAGAAGGGATAGCGCAAGGAGTGCGCCCAGAGTAAACTTGTTTCAAGTTCGAAAGCTCAGGAGGGGAAGCATTTCTATAATGCAGACTAGACCCAAAAGGAACTAGGCTCGCAAGATAAAGAGTCGAAGGCCAAGACCTTCGAGACTTACAAAATCTTCTAAGTTAGAAAGCCAAGAAGGCTCAGGAGGAGAACGCGCAAGGGAGACAGATCTGAACTGTCAGATATTGCACAGACCACCGTTGGATCCGAAGGAAGGTGCATAGAGTTTAACCTATGGGAGGGTCACACAGGAGAGAAGCTGAAGATGAACGGTGGAGACACTTCATAGAGAAGTGTCGAAATCCCGACAACCATTGGGTCAGGCGAAGGTGTTGAATTTTGGCATTTCAGGGTTTGGAGTGGCCAAGGAGTGTGGAGTCCCTGCATCATGAACTCTCGGTTCATAAAATCCTGAAATCGTGCATTTGAATTTCGAAATTTCAGATTTCGGGGTTTGGAGCGAACAAAGGATTGTGGAATCGTTTGCATCGTGAACTTTCGGTTCACGAAATCCTGAAAGGAATCCAGACCGTTGGATCTGGAGTGCAGTGGCCTGAGAGCCGCTGGAGAAAAGAAGGGGAAGAAGGATTTGGGCCGTCAGATCTAGCACCAAGGACTAATAGCCATCGGATCCAGAAGGAGGTGCGAGGGGTTTAATCCTCGTAACAAAAGAGAGAGGAGTGCTTGCATCGCGATTCCCCGGATCACGAAAAATCCGGTAAGCGCTTTGACATCAAGCACGTGGTCACAGGACGTGACCACGTGAACAGAGGCTAAGGGAGGCTAAGCCCTTTTTTAGCATTTTGGAAACCGGGGGTTGGAAAGACAAGGAGTCCGGGAGACTCATACACAGTAGTCCCAAAACCCCGAAACGTGAAAGGTCGAAGTGTGCGTTGTTGTGCAAACGGAGAAAATCATTGAAAGAAGAGGCGCACATGCAGGTTTTCTCAAGGCCTGTGCCAGAGGAAAAAAGGGGACCTGTGGATTCGATTCAAGGGGGTTCCAGCATGATCCCGAAGAGCCATTTCGTCTCAGAAGAACATCGATCCAAAGACCGGGAGGTCAGTGGACCCTGTTGAGGTAGAGGGTCTGCATCAAGTGGTATCAGAGCAGGATTTTGTTTGTAGATAGCAGACAAAGGAATTGAAAGGAGAGATTCTGGTAACATCAAGTGGAATCAGAAACAGAGATTCATCTGTATGCAGCAGGCAAAAGGAGACAGAGTCATAATGCTCTATGGTGTTTTTTTGCAGGTGTGCAACAATCAATAGACATCCAGGCGAGTTGTAGGAGAAGATGGAGATGCTCTTGGATGTAGAGTGATCCATACGCTGCCAGGAGGGCAGGTGAAAGATAGAGATGGATATTGAAGGTCATGAGCATGGTGGAAAAGGAGACCGCCAGCAGATGAGTAAAGCAAAGATTGACAAAGAACTCGTTGAGATAAGGGAGAGAATGGAACAACTAACATTGAAGATGCAGCAGGAGGCAAAAGTACACTGGAGGTACGAATGGCCTCTAAACAGGAAATCCAAATGGCCTGTTCAAAATTTGTTGGCCAGGAAACAACAACAAGAGTTGAGGAAATGGATGAGGTGTGTTGAAAGCCTCAGTGACACAGAGCTGGTTTGTATCTATAAGCCAGAAGTTGGAGAAACCCTCAGCGAGGAGGAAGAGAGATCAGTTTCAGATCTCATAAATTGCCAAGAAGGCAGAGATGAATTTTCCAATTGCTAGGTGGGAAATGAAATGAGGTCATTGGAGGATCTCATAAACTATCAGGAGGATAGTAGTGGAAATTCATATTGCTAGGTAGGCAAGGAAGAGTAGATGAGACTGTCTGAAAGTCTCATGAACTCAGGGATGAGTTCGGGTCAACAAGGAGTGTTGATGAAGGTGGGATCGATTGATATCGTAAACTGCCAGGTGGGCAGAAGTGAAATTTCGAGTTTCCAGGTAGGCAATGGGAAGAGATCAGTAGAAGGTCTCGCATATTTCCAGGGGAGCAGTGCTGAAAGTTTAGATTGCTAGGTGGGAAATGAAATGGGATCAGATGATCTCATAGACTGCCAGGTGGGCAGCAAAAAATTCTCAAATTGTCAGGTAGGCACGGGAAAGGAGATGAGACTGTCTAAAAGTCTCATGAAATCAGAGGAGAGTTCATATCAGCAAGGAGTGCTGACAGGAGAGAATCAGAAGAGCATTCTAATGATTGGGGGAATTTGAGTATTCCTACCAAGCAGCCCAGTTGAGGCCAGAGCATGTGTTGCAGATGCCATAACAAAAGAGAGACAGCCAGCAGAAACTGTCATGGAGGAAGAAGTGGAGTAGACACTGATGTTTTCCCAAGGAGAAAAGGATGAGCGTTCAACAGAATGGCTCAAATTTTTCAGCCAGGAAGTTGAAACAGAGATGACTACAGCACTGAAGCCTACAGTAGAAGAAGAAGCAGACAACATGGATTTTGTTGATCTGTGAGAAGAATTGGAAGCCCTGGAGCGAATGGTGATGGTGCAAGGCTTGCACATCCAACAAGCTAAGTTGGAAGAAGGTAGTGGAGCATACCAGCCCTAGGAGAAGCTGGAAGAAGATGAAAGTATGCCAGCAGAAGAAATGGTAGTAGCAGAACTGCCAAAGGAAGAAAATGAGTAGCAGTTCAGTAAGGAGACTGCAAAGCTAGAGTCTGCAGCAAAGTAGCCACTCAGTGCCACAAAGAGAGATAAAGACAACATGGGAGGTCAAACAAATCTGCCCATTGAGAAGACAGAAGTGCAGCAGAGAAGATTGCATACAAAGAGCCAGCCACTGGAGCAGCTGGATGAGGTAATTGAAGAAATCAGAAGGTTGATGTTGAGTTCAGCAGCAGAAGCAGTCAGCAATGAGAAGCTGAGTAGAAGGGAGCCTGCAAGAGCGGCAGGGAAGAAGAAGCAGCAGCAGTAGCATCAGCATAGTTGGAGAGGAGTAGATGGACAGCTCCTAGAGAAAGTTTGGGATCCAGGTGGATTTCAACACTAGCGAAGAGGAGCTCATGATTTTTCCAGCTGAGGAGTATGATGCAGGAGCATCACTCTAGGTCAGCAGCGTGCCAGCCAACCAGCACATCCAGCATGCATTTAATGGAGAAAGGGAGAGGCGCAGCCCTCTCATTTTCCAAAATTTGAAATTTGTATTAAATTTTGTAAGGTTGTAAGAGCCGACCACGCATCTGTACAAGTAGTGGTTGAGGTTTCCTTAATTGGTTACCTGCAACTAAGTCCAGATCAGTCAGATCTGTGACTTCCATTTATGTAATGGAGCCTCTCAGTGATAGCGATATCTTAGAGACGATGGTTGAGGATAAGCTCGAGAGAGCCCTCATTTTTGTAATTAATAAATTTTGAGTAGAGAGTTAGGGAGAGATTTCTCAGGTAGAGAGGTCTCGAGAGAAAGAGATGAGACTTGTTACAGTCCAGCCTTTGTAAACAATTGTATAGACATTTGGAGATTAATACAAAGAGCAGTTTTTCCTGTCCATGAATTGTCTATATGTGTTTACCTGTTTCTATGCATTTCATGTTTTAAATGCATAACTGGTGAAGTATTTGATAAGTTTCAATCTCTTCCTATCTTGGAGTTTCTGAGTGCAAGGAGTTCACATATTTCGCAAGGTGTGCGTTGACAGAGGTGAGACAACCTCAGGAAAGCTCAAGAGGGATAGCGTTTAACCTTCATCAGCAGAGGTGCAAGGAGTGCACAGAAGGGAACTATGTCTCAAGTTCAGAGAAGACAGAACTACTAAAGGTTCTGTGGAAGCTCTGCCAGGCGGGCATTGAGCAAGTGCATAGGGTGCATTGAGGAGAACTATCTTTCGAGTTCGACGAGAAGACATAATCACTGAGGATTCTGGAGAACTATGCCAGGTGGGCATTGATTTGGTGCAAGTGTGCACAGGAGGGACTATATTTCGAGTTCTGAGAAAAGGGAAGTGTCAAGGAGAAGGAAGTTACAGAGTTACTAAACACTCTGTGAAGAAAGGCTCTGCAAGGTGTGCATCGAGCATAAGAACGCCAGGAGGGCGTGAAGCATTTCTTTGCGAGAAATACTTCGAATTGAGTTATTTGAAAACTCAGCAGCACAAGGAGCATGCGAACAAGAACTTGTCTGAAGTTCTTAATCTCAGAATGGATAGCGCAAGGAGTGTGCCCAGAGTGAACTTGTTTCAAGTTTGAAAGCTCAGGAGAGGAAGCGTTTCTATAACGTAGACTAGACCCAAAAGGAACTGGTCTCACAAGAGGAAGAGTCGAAGGCCGAGACCTTCGAGACTTAGAAAATATTCTAAGACAGAAAGCCAAGAAGGCTCAGGAGGAGAACGCGTAAGGGAGACAGATATGAAATGTCATATCTCGCACAGAAAGCGACCATCGTTGGATCCGGAGGAAGGTTCACAGAGTTTAACCTCTGGGAGGGTCGCACAGGAGAGTAGCTAAATATGAATGGTGGATACACTTCATAGAGAAGTGTTGAAATCCCAACAACCGTTGGGTCAGGCGAAGGCGTTGAATTTCAGCATTTCGGGGTTTGGAGCGGCCAAGGAGTGTGGAGTTGTTGCATCACAAACTCCCGATTCGTGAAATATCGAAATTGCACATTTGAATTTTGGCATTTTGTAGTTCGAGGTTTGGAGTGGAAAAAGGATTGTGGAATCATTTTCATCGCGAACTTTCGGTTTGAAAAATCCCGAAAGGAATCCAGACCGTCGGATCTGGAGCGCATTGGCATGAGAGTCACTAGATCAAAGAAGGGGAAGAAGAATCTGGGCCGTCAAATCTAGCACCAAGGACTGATAGTCATCGGATCTAGAAGGAGGTGTGAGGGGTTTAATCCTTGTAACAGAAGAGGAAGGAGTGCTTGCATCGCGATTCCCCGGATCACGAAAAGCCAGTAAGCGCTTTGACGTCAAGCATGTGGTCACAGGACATGGTCACGTGAACGGAGGCTAAGGGAGGCTAATCCCTTTTCGGCGTTTCAACAACCGGGGGTTGGAAAGACAAGGATTCCAAGAGACTCATACGCAGGAGTCCCAAAACCCAGAAACGTAAAAGGCCGAAGTGTGTGTTGTTGTGCAAACAGAGAAAACCGTTGAAATAAGAGGTGTGCGCGCAAGTTTTCTCAAGGCCTGTGCCAGAGGACAAAAGGGGACCTATGGATTCAATTCAAGGGGGTTCTAGTAGGAGCATAAAGAGCCATTTCATCTCAGAATAACATCGATCCAGAGACCGGGAGGTCAATGGACCCTACTGAGGTAGGGGGTCTGCATCAGTCAACAACCCTAACTTGAAATAATCATAACTGTGTACATGTAATGAATAAAGATATGAAAATAGTACACAATGTTATTCAATATGTTTAATGAAATTCCTCCAGGTTTCACTACTTGGAACCTCTTAGAAAAGGAGTCGTAGCAAAAATTGCATACCTTGTTGAATTCTAGATTATTCTAGAGAGCGAACTTGTAGAGCACGCCCCGCACAGAATATTTGTTGTATGGATATGAAAATTGTACACAAAATACTACAAACTGTACTCTAACCAACACATTTGGTCTTACTAATTTTGGATCTGTTATGAATAAGTTATGATTCTTTTACCCGAAACACTTGTTTTAGACTAGTTTCAGGACTAGCCACAAACCCTATTTTCCATGGAGTGTAACTCCAAAAATACAAGACCCACAAGCTGAAATTTGTACCAAAACTACTTGGATGTGTTTACTCAATCGCCTCCCAATTTCACGATCTAAATCATTCTATAAAAAAAAATTGTGAAAATGGTGAGATGACCTATAAATAACATACCTTAGAAAGTATCATCAAAAGAATTTATCCTCCCTTGAATTTTGGTCTTCTTTACTTCACCTTCCCTATGAAATTTGCCTTAGATATCCTTTGGTTACCTCAGTCACTTGTATATATTCAATATGCTCAAGTGTGATTAAAATGAGAGAGTCTTTCCTCTTATTTATACTTTCATGTAGCTTCCTCAAGGGTTTACCTTTTAACCATCTTAACCCACTTTTTTTATTTTAGGGTTAACCCACTTCTAATTTTTCCATTAAATTTATGATTTAAATAATTTATTTTGTATTCACTTTGAATTATAGTACATTCATCACTTCACTTTATTATTTACCTTCTAAAATCTCTTAAACCACTTTGACTACTTTGACCTTTTGGGGCTTCTAGATGACTCATAAGGGTTCTCCAACTTCACATGGCCATAACTCTCTAACCGTGAGGAGTTATGTGATGTTCCACATACCACTGGAAATGGAATGACATGTACTATCCATATAGAATATTCTTTACTGCAAATATATCAAAACTCATACCATTATCCATCAAACAAACTTGGGTCCATTACCCAAACTTAGGTTCTCCCACTTCTCATGGCCATAACTCTCTAACCATGAGGAGTTATGTGACGTTCCACATACCATCGGAAATGGAATGACATGTACTATACATATAGAATAGTATTACCTTAAAATATATTAAAACTCATACCATTATACATGAAACAACCTTGGGTCAATTACCCAAGCCTTTGTGCTACTGGAATTCACTATCAGACTTTCTCCAAGGGTTGACATCAATCACTAAGGGTTGACATCAATATACAATATCACTCTCCAATGGTTGACATCAATGACAACCAACAATCCATACTAACTTTCCATCAAACTAAGCTAGTTTTCTGACAATATCCCCCTTTGGAATTGATGGCAACACTTAGTCATGATAACATTCATGCTTATACTCCTCATCAATGTTTCTATTTCTATCCCACATCTGATAAATATCTCCCCCTTTGTCATCAATGGAAAAGGTATCTTTCCATCCGGGGCTGCTCCCCCTAACTAAACTGTCCTTGGGGATAGTCCCCCTGACTATACTCTTCCATAAATTTATCCCCCAACCTGAACTATCCTCTTTATGGTGCTTCCTCATCTAAATCTAAGACACATAAGATAAGCATTCAAAAGCATTCATTTTGGAGTAGAAATTACTCTAAGTCTCTGGCGAAGATAATGAAAGGCTTCTCTTGGAAGCGGTTTTGTAAAGATGTTTGTCACTTGTTCTTTTGTGCCCACATATTCAACTCTGATGTTCTTCTCTGCAACATGTTCCTGTAGAAAGTGATACTTTATTGGAATGTGCTTTGTCTTGGAGTGCATCACCAAGTTCTTTGAGATATTGATGGCGCTTGTATTATCACAATAGATTGGAATGGGATCATCGTACTCAACTTGTATATCTTTCAGAGTTTGTTTCATCCATAGAAATTGTGTACAACATGTTGCTATTGCAATATAATCTTCCTCGGCTGTAGAAAAGGATATTGATGATTGTTTCTTTCTTAACCATGATAATAAACACTCACCCAAGTAGAACGTTGCTCCACTAGTGCTTCGTTGGTCATCAATGCAACCTGCCCAATATGCATCTATGTAGGCAATAAGTGATAGATCCTTTCCTTTTGGATACCATAATCCAAACTCTTATGTTCCTTTGAGATATCTGAAAATCCTCTTCACTTTTAATACATGTGATTCCTTTGGTCCTGCTTGAAATCGTGCCACCTATCCAATTTCATGCATTACATCTGGTCTGGATGTTGTCACATATAGTAAGCTACCAATCATTGACTTGTATTATCTCTGGTATGTAGACTTTGAATCGTCATCTTTGTTCAACTTGCAACTCGTTTGCATAGGAGTGGTAACTAGTTTGCAATCTTCCATTCCGATCCTCTTTAGCATTTCTCTGATATACTTAGTTTGAGAAATAAAAATTCTTTGGTTTCTTCGACATATATGAAGACCCAGAAAAAAGGATAGTTCTCCAAGTAATGACATTTCAAATTCATTATGCATATCCTTTTCAAATTTCTGGCTTAACCTGTCATTAGTACTTCCAAAAACAATATCATCAACATAAATTTCAATTAATAAAATACTACCTTGAGTTACCTTGATGTAGAGGTTGTTGTCTAAGCTTCCTTTCCATAGTTCATAGGGAGTTTTGTCATTGTTGTTTCTGATCATTACTTTTTTTTAAATGTGAACTGTTGTATGCACTGCATGTGTCCAAAAAATATCTGTCAATTTGGAATCCATTAGCATTGTTCGACCCATTTCCTATGTAATTACCATCCATTATGATAATGTTCCTTTGTCTCTGAACCACTCTTTCAACCAATCTATGAATCCATGCTCTCATCCATACTGTCCAAGACTCTACTTGCGCAATTGTCCATAATTTTGACCCATTTATCACTATACTATCATGAAGTCTTGATTAATCCATCAAATTGTACTTCTTCTAACTTACTTCTCTAGATCTATCTTCTCAAACTCTGCAAGCTTCTCGAAGGATGGTTCTTTGGTCTGTCACATATATCGCATAGACTCCCCCTATATAATATTCATATTACCTGGGAGGAGTCTCTAAGTCGGATGGCTCAGAAAAATTCCTCCTCTTATGTGTATTCATCATCATCTTCAATGGTAGGTTCATCATCATCTTCATTGGTAGATTCATCATCTCTCTGAGCTCTGACTTATTTCTTTCTATCTATAGATTCATCTTTCACTACAATGCCTGAAAGTACAATCTCTTGAACCTTCTCCTTATTTACTTGTCCTTCTTTTCTTTCAGTTATTTTCCAAACCTTTATGTATCTGACATCTTTCTTTTTCACTATAGAATTTTCTTCATCTCGTTTTATTGCCATTCTTGCAATCTCTGGGACCTGGTCTTTGTTCACATTTTCTTCGTGTTTTCTTATCCATACTTTCTTATATTTGATATCACTGTTCTCTTTCATGGAAGTATTGATCATGCTTCTACAATCACTAGCTATGTGTCCATAGTTATGACATTTGTAACATTCAATGTTACGTGGGGCCACATATGCACTTATTGCTTGAACATTTCTTTTATAATCCCTGCAATTTGCAACCTTATGTCCAAAATTAGTACAATAAAAATAATGACCATAAAAGATATTTGCATAGCTAGGAGTGAATGATATTCTTTGTGGTGTATTCCTTCTAAATGTCTACCTTGACTAATCATGATCATGATTGAGGCTTCTTTGTGGCTTGAACATGAATGGTCTTCTTGAAGATGTATCTTCAATAGTTTTCTTAGATTATGGTTGACCATGATTCCTTCTTTTGAGTACTTCTTCATAACTCTTTCTATTTTCTTCATTCTTCTTTTCTGGAAACCTTGAGTGTTTTTCTTCATTCTCTATAACTAATGTGGATGTTTTTGTCTCTTCAACGTTCTTGTTGAGCTTGACGATTTTACTTCTCAATGTGACAACTTCTTCTTCAAGCTTCTCAACCTCTTCTTCTTTCTTCATTATCTAAGACTTCATGACTTCTTTTGTTCTTTTCGCTTCTCAAGATGAATTTTTAATGTGATTATTTATTCTTCAAGTCCTTTCTCTTCTTGACCAAACTCTACCTCAAGATGGTTTAGACCGTTAGTTATTTCCTTAAGATGATCTATCAATATCTTCTCTCTCAGTTTTTATTCTTTCTTCTTTGCTTCTATATTTGCTTCCAAATAATGCTTTTGATATTCAATATTTTCTTAGATCTTTCTGGCTTCTTCTAGTTGAGTTCTTAAGTTCTCAATGACCTGTTGGGCTTCTTCAAAAATGTGAACAATTTCATTTTGTTTCATCAATTCTTTCTTGAGTGACTTGTTTTTTTCTCTTAGTTCATCTAAAGAACTAATCAATTCTCTAGTGATTATGTACTCTTCATATTCTAAATTTGTTTGACATGGTGAACATAATTCTTCTTGATCTGTATACGCATCTTCTTTGGCATCTTTTGAATCTGCGATAGGTGAAGAATATATGTCATGTAACTTATCCCAAATTTCTTTGGCTGATCAAAATTTACCAACATTTTCTCTTACCGGATCAGGTAATCCTTCCCAGATGAAATCCATTACTATTTTGTTATTCTTCTTCAATTCCTCCTTGGTTGCAATCTTTTCCCTTTTTGAACTATCATATCTTGCAACAACTGATAGCCAAATATAATGTCCTTGTGCCTGTAAAAATAATTTTGTCCTTATTCTCCACATCTCATAATTAAAACCATTCTGACCATTAAACATTGGTACTCCATTCTCAGAATAATCCACGATCTCCTTCCAGTGGTTAAATTGTTTCCTGAAGGAACCGGATCTAATACCAATTGTTGGATTACTGAGGAGGGGGTGAATCAGTAATAGATCAATTTAATCATTTTTCACCCTAAAATGCAAGTGTTATATCAATGTAGAATTATCATCCAATATTTTCAGAGTAAATAAACAATGAACAAATGAGCAATCACACACATACACAATACACCAGTGTTTTACGTGGAAACCCAAAGCGGGAGAAAACCACATAATCATTTTTCTTATATGTCTTTAATAATTACATTCATTGGAAGCACCAACGTCCCTTTTTTTTTATCTGCAACTGGAAGGAGGCTCCAACCCCCTAGTTTCTCAGGCTACAACCTGAGGGAAGCTCCAACTCCCCAATTCTTTGGCTACAACCAAAAGGAGGCTACAACCCCCTATTTTCTCTGGCTACAACCAGAAGGTGGCTACAACCACCTGTCCTTGCCCCATCCAACTGCCATGATGTATAAGTAGAATGATGAAACCACTGTCACACTATCACTGTGAGATATACTGTTGTAAACCTGTACCAATCAACCTGCACCAAACAATCTGTATCAATAACATGAACCATGCATCAACCATGCATCAACCTGTACCTCAAATTGTAATCAACCTGTACCATAAACAAGTGCATCAACCATGCACCAATCTATACCAAACAACTTGTAATCAACACGTACCATAAACAAGTGCATCAACCATGCACCAAACTATACCTCAACCTGTACCATGAACAAGTGCATCAACCATGCACCAAACCTATACAAATAACATGTCACAACAACATGTCCAAACAACCTATCACAACAACCTGTCTCATCAATCTTATCAACCAAATCAAATCTACTCACCAATATCAATAACCAAGACAACTCTCAAATATGTGCATCAACCAAGCATAACACAACAACGCATAATCATCACTAAGATCAATATGTGCTTCTAATAATATACCAATACAAGTATGCTACATCATCCATAAACCATGTGTCAACAATACTACTAAGAAGTGTCTCCAACCATGTACCAAGTATGTATCAATCATGTATCAACTAATCATCAACTATGACTCATCAAGATGTACCAACATTATCAGCTATACACCTCATGTATGTGTCAACTCATCAACTACTTGTCTCAACCATGTACCCAACATGTACCTCAACCAAAATCCCTCATCAATTTCATCATCCAAATCTGATTTGTAACTCTGTAATAGACTTGGTGTATATGATCACATACCTACAAACCTTCATTAACTTTAAGAACAAGAGACTAGCATTTTCATCAAACTTTACTTTAGTCTCACATGACTAGTTTTGGATTAGTCAACCCTAACCTGAAATAATCATAACTATGTACCTGTAATGAATAAAGATATGAAAATAGTACAAAATGTTCTTCAATGTGTTTTGTGCAATTCCTCCAGATGTCACTACTTTGAACCTCTCAGAAAAGGAGTTATAGAAAAAATGGCATACCTTGTTGAATTGTGGCTTATTCTAGAGAGTGAACTTGTAGAGCGTGCCCCACGTGGAATATTTGTTGTATGGATATGAAAATTGTACAAAGAATAATACAGACTGTACTCTAACCAACACATTTAGTCTTACTAAATTTGGATCTTTTATGAAACAATTATGATGTTTTTACCCAAAACACTTGTTTTAGACTAGTTTCAGGACTAGCCACAAACCTTATTTTCCACAGAGTGTAACTCCAAAAATAAAACGACCCACAAGATGAAATTTGCACCACAACTACTTGGATATGTTTCCTCAATGTCCTCTCAATTTCATGGTCTGAATCATTCTAGAAAAAAATTTATTTTGAAAATGGTGAGATGACATGTAAATAACATACCTTAGAAAGCATCATCAAAAGAATTTATCCTTCCTTGAATTTCGGCCTTATTTACTTCACCTTCCCTCTGAAATTTAGCTTAGATATCCTTTGGTTACCTCAGTCACTTGTATATTTTCAATATGCTCAAGTGTGATTAAAATGAGAGATCCTTTCATCTTATTTATACTTTCATGTAGCTTCCTCAAGGGATTACCTTTTAACCATCTTAACCCACTTTCCTTATTTTAGGGTTAACCCACTTCTAATTTATCCATTAACTTTATTATTTAAATAATTATTTTTTATTCACTTTGAATTATAGTACACTCATCACTTCACTTTATTATTTACCTTCTAAAATCTCTTAAACCACTTTGACTACTTTGACCTTTTGGGGCTTCTAGATGACTCATGAGGGTTCTCCAACTTCACATGGCCATAACTCTCTAACCGTGAGGAGTTATGTGACGTTCCACATACCACTAGAAATGGAATGACATGTACTATCCACATATAATATTATTTCCTGCAAATATATCAAAACTCATACCATTATCCATCAAACAAACTTGGGGCCATTACCCAAACCTAGGTTCTCCAACTTCTCATGGCCATAACTCTCTAACCGTGAGGAGATATGTGACGTTCCACATACCACCAAAAATGGAATGACATGTAATATAAATCTATAATAGTCTTACCTTAAAATATATTAAAACTCATACCATTATACATGAAACAACCTTGGTTCCATTACCCAAACCTTTGTGCTATCGGAATTCGCTATCGGACTTTCTCCAAGGGTTGGAATCAATCACTAAGGGTTGACATCAATGACAACCAACAATCCATACCAATTTCCATCAACCTAAGCTAGTTGTCTGACAAAATTAAAAAATGGTGTCGGGTTTCCATATCAGATCACAAGATCCATGATCCTTGACCTTCCATATACTAGAAATGTTCTGACTCGGCCCTTCAGTTCCACTTGAAGGCTATAAATGGGCCAAATCCGAGCTATGGAAAGAGGAGAAGAATTCAACTTTGAGAGAAAAGTTACTCTAGATAAATTATTCACTTCATATTTAGTTTGCATCCCTTTATCCTTTTAAGTTTGAACACATTGTTCAGCCCCCAAGCTCTTCCCTACTTGATTGAGAACCTCATTGTCTCTCTTATATGAGCTTGCTTTTGGTGGAGGATTGAAGTGGTGGAGGCCCAGCTGGAAGGGACTTAGTTTCTCAGTTATGAACTGTGCCGACATGGAAGTTTGTAATTCATTCACTTCTGTTGATTACATTTTAATAGAAATATTATTTTCTCATCTAATTAATATCTTGCAAATATTTGAATTGTTATTCCATGGGCATATTTGTTATGAATGTTGATGGATTATGCTATTGAATGTGCTTACAATATATATTATCACCATATGCTCGATTTTCTTGGTTGTTGAGGACATGTTGCAAGTGTATTGCTTTGAGACAAGTGCTCAATGGTGGACTTCATCGAACATCTAGACGAGGTAGGTTCTTTATCTTTCCTTGTTATCATATTTGTTTATATAGCATACCTGAGATTAGAGTTGATTTCTGCAGTCATTTTTGTCTGTTGTGGTTTACCCCTAGCCATAGAGAGATTTTCCTCATAACAACAATCGATTATTATTAAAGAAGAAGCAAAACCAGTAACATAAAGACAAAGACCAATAAATCTTTCACCGGAATCAACTATTAGGAAAGAGGTAGAAAAAATCTTAAGTTCCCATATAATTTTCCCTATCAATTATTCAGAATGGGTATCAAACCTTGTCACGGTATGGAAAAAGAATGGAGATATTAGATTATGTGTTGATTTATGTGCCTTGAAAAAGGAAAGCTTTAATGACACTTTTCCTCTTCCTAAAATGGAATTGATTGTACAACAAGTAGCAGGATCTCAAATGATGTCACTTATTGATGGTTTTTCAGGATACAATAAAATTTGTGTCAATAGGATTGACAAGTATAAAACCACTTTTACTACACGTTGGGGAACCTTTTCTTATGAATGAATGACTTTTGGATTGATTAATTCAATTCTTACCTTCCAGCGAGCTATGCAAATTGATTTTGATGATCTAATTAGTAAAAATATTCAATTTTTTCTTGATGATTTAATTGTTTATTCCAAAATCTGAGAATACAATTTTGATCATCTTAAACAATTTTTTCTTCATTGCAGAAAATTTGGTATGTCATTGAATCCTACAAAATTAATTTTTGATGTCACTACAAGAAAAATTCTCGAACATATTGTATCTAATTCAGGCTTCAGTATTGATCTGGATATAGTTGTTTCCATTCAAAATATTCAAGGCTCGTCCTCCAAGAAAGAAATCCAATCATTCATGGGTAAAATTGATTTCGTTAGAAGATTTATTCCTGATTTTGACAGAATGGTAAAAACATATTCATAATGTGTTAAAGCAAGATCGATCTTTTTCTTGGAATGGTAATATTGAAAAGGATTTTGTAGAAATTAAAAATGCAATTAGTTATGCAATAATATTGGCAAAGCCTGATTTTGAAAAATGTTTTATCATTTACACAAATGCCATTGAAGAAGTTATTTCTACAATTCTTCTTCAAAAATATTATCATAATAATGAGCATCCAATAAATTATATGAGTCAAATTTTATCTAATGATGAATTCAAGTATACTTTAATTGAAAAACATACATTTTCTCTTGTTAAAGCTATTGAGAAATTTTGACATTTCATTTGAGGCAAGAATACTCAGGTAAAAGTATTTTTACCTATAGTAATTTTTTTGCGTTCACAAATGCACTTACATGAAAATATTGCACATTGGTTTGTCAAAATTCAAGAACATTATTTCACAATCGCAAATTATAATACAATCAAGGGACGTGATCTATCCCTACACCTAGCTCGACATCTTGAACCAGAATATTCTTCTAAAAATAATAAAGATGTCATGTCTGCACTATTCCTAATTGAATATGGTAATCTTAATCTAGCAGCACATCCCTAGTATCAGGACATAATTTCTTATTTACAATATGATAAATTTCCTAATAATATTGAGAAACGTGAACAAAGAAGGACTTGACTTGAGGCCTCAAATATATATAATCTTAAACATTTCACTCTTATACATGATTGTCGATGGATTGTTGTTACATTGTGTCAATGATACAACATCCCAAATGATTTTGAAAGAAATTCATGGGTCAATAGATTATGATATTCATATTGGTGAACACTTTTCTTCCAAATCCACTACACATAAAATTTTAAGAATTGGTTACTATTGGCCTTTTATCTTTAGGGATTCATATAAGTTTGTACAAGCTTATGTTGAATGTCAAAAGAT
>ML778397.1:1721711-1737374 GCA_009831015.1 Picea engelmannii
CAATTATATCCAATGAGCAATGAACAATAGTATAAGAGTTACACCAATACACCACAATACACCATGCACAATATATGAGAAATAATCAATAGTTATTGTTCAAGGGAAGTAATGACTTCCAAAGGTAGCTACATCTTCCAAATTGAATATGGTAATCTTAATCTAGCAGCACATCCCTAGTATCGGGACATAATTTATTATTTACAATATGATAAATTTCCTAATAATATTGAGAAACGTGAACAAAGAAGGACTCGACTTGAGGCCTCAAATATATATAATCTTAAACACTTCACTCTTCTGCATGATTGTCGATGGATTGTTGTTACATTGTGTCGATGATACAGCATCCCAAATGATTTTGAAATAAATTCATGGATCAATAGATTATGATATTCATATTGGTGAACACTTTTCTTCCAAATCCACTACACATAAAATTTTAAGAATTGGTTACTATTGGCCTTTTATCTTTAGGGATTCATATAAGTTTGTACAAGCTTATGTTGAATGTCAAAAGATTGTCGATATGGAAAAACATTATGCTATGCCTTTACAACCAGTCCTACCTAATTTTCCTTTTTCTAAATGGGGATTATACTTTGTTGGGACAATTAATCCTCCATCTTTCATAGGTCATATTTTTATCTTAACTACAACATGCTACTTTACGAAGTGGACTAAATGTTGATACTGAGAGGGGGGTGAATCAATATCAAGTACAATTTAAAACCTTTTTCAACTTATACTTAAACCATTCAACTATATCCAATGAGAAATGAACAATAGTATAAGAGTTACACCAATACACCACAATACACCATGCACAATATATGAGAAATAATCAATAGTTATTGTTCAAGGGAATTAATGACTTCCAAAGGTAGCTACATCTTCCAAATGTAAAGGGAGGGATAAACCTCCAAGAGGAAGATACAATCCTCCAATATCAAGAGAGTATTTAACTCTCCATCCTTGCCCATTCCTTCCACCCAAGAATATATGAGAGATAATAAAAATTTACATTAAATCATCCCCATCAACCAACCATCACATAGAACCTGATAATGCTTCCTGAGACTTCTTCAATTTATGAAATTCTTAAATTATTGGAATACTATGATCCTATAGATAATATTACTCAATTTATTCTTTGAAACTTCTCCAAGTTTCACTCCTGAATCCTCCCCAAAAAGAAGTTATAGAGAGAATGGTAGACTTTGTTCAATTTTGGTTTATTCAGGAGACCTAACTTGTAGAGAATGCCCCGCGCTCAATATTTAACATCAGATTCTAAAACGCACACACAAGAAACTAAATTCCGTACTCTTTCCAATTAAATTTGTCCCACTTAATTAGGATTCTCTATGAAGACTTTATTATTGTTTTACCTGGAACACTTGTTTATTGACTAGCTTCAGGACTGGTCAAAAACCCTATCTTCCACAGAGTGTATCTCCATAATTATAGAGAATAAAGAGATGAAACTTTTACCACAGGTACCTTGATATGTCTTATCAATACCATAGCAATTTTACCATATGAATTGTTCTAGATAAAATGTTATAGATAAAATGGTAAGATGACCTAAAAATAACATACCTTAGAACACATCACCAAAAGACTTCATCCTCCCTTGAAATCTGGCCTTCTTTACTTCTGATTTCCTATGAAATTCGACTTGTGTTTCAAATGAATGTATAATTATATTTATTTATACCATTTATGTCACTTCATTTTAACATTAGGGTTGACCTGACACTTTCTTATTTTGTAATTCTTTTCTTTAATTATCTTCAGGGCCTACATGTACTTCCTTCTTCAATTCACTTTGTCATCTTCAAAAATTCATTTCTCCTCAACCATGAGGATCCACATGACGTACCACATACCACCGGAAACAACATGATGTGTACTATCCATCCATGGGTGTTTTATTTGCATGTACATTGTCCTTCATGTCCAAATACCTTCATCAATCTTGCGGTCCAAAACCCATGACTAAGGTTGACATCAATGACAACAACCAATCTTGCAACAATCTCCCCCTTTGTCATTGAGGGAAACACTCATGCTCCCCCTATAATCATGATACCAATTTCTATCCCCCTTTGACATCAATGGAAAAGGGTAGGGCTTCTCCCCCTGAGTTTAATGGCAAAAGGTAACCTTCTTCTTTGGGGTTGCTCCCCCTGAAGATGTGGCACTCAATAATACTTCATCCTTATTTTTGGTCTTTAGGACTTTTTCTTCCTTGGAATCATTTTGTGTGGTTTTTGTCTTCTCTCTCTTCTTCATATCTAAGATGTATATGTTGTTCTCTCTTCTTGTTGCAGTTGCAACCAATATTCCTCAATTATTTTCTCTGATTTTACATTTTTGGGAGTCAAACACAAGAGTGTATCCTTGATCACACATTTTACTAACACTGAGTAGATTATGCTTCAAGTATTCAACCAATAGGACATTCTTTTCTTTTACATTTTTTCTTCCAAGTTCTACTACACCTTCTCCAAGTATTTTGGCAGACGAGTCATCTCCAAATGCAACATTGCCACCCTTTCTCTTCAAGCTGATGAATTTGTCTTGATCCCCGGTCATGTGTGAAGAACATCCACTATCTATGTACCATTCGTCTTCTTCTTTACATTCTTCAGCGGTTAATGCTATTCGACAATCTCCATTGTTTGGAATCTCTTTCCTTCTCCATACTATGGTTGGCATAGAGACATCTTCATTCATATATCTGCAATCTCGTGCTTCGTGACCAAGATAATTACATTTGTAGCATACAATATTTTTTTCCATCAATGGGGAAAATGAATTATAACTTATGTTGACAAATCCATGATTATTTCCATATCTTCTATTTACACCATTCATTTTTCTTGCGTATTTGTTCCTTTCATTGATTCTTCAATTAATTGCCTTATGTCCAAAAATTTTGCAAGTATAACAATGACCAAGAAAGAAATTTTGATACCTTGGAGTAAGTGGCCTTCTTTGTGATGTAGTCCATCTGGGTTCATGATCTATCCTTTTGTAGTTTCCTTCATACTAATTGAAGCCTCTTTGATTCCTGAAGGTAGGAGGTCTTCTTGGATATTCATATCTTTTGTAATCATTCCTTCTTTCTGGTATCCTGGTCCACTTCTCATCGACTGTTTGTGTAGCTCTTTCATCAACCTTCTTGTTGGTATTTGCATCTTCTTTGTATGAAGTTTCACCCATCCATCCAAGATGTGTTAAGTCTTTTGGCACTTGAGATTTTCTTAAGCTCTTCCTCAATGAGACAACTTATTGTTCAAGTTTCTCGCAATCTTCTTCTTTCTTCATCATTTGGACATTCCTTACTTATCCTATTCTTCTTTCTTCTTCGAGTAGAGTTTTCAAGGAAATGTTTTATTCTCTTAGTTTCTCAAAGTCTTATAATAGTTTCTTCAAGATTACAACTGTCTTTTCACAACTACCCAATTCACTTCTTAGTTTTCTATGTGTATCTTTGAGCTTGTTATTTTCAATATCAACATGCTTCAATTTTTTAAGATTCTCATCTTCTTGTTGAATAATTTTTGCTTCATGATTTTATTTTTATTCATTGGACTTTTCTTCTTCCGTGTCATCTCTTTCAATCCTTGGATGAGGACATTCAAATTCAACATGTCCCACTCCTTCACAATTAAAGCAAAAGAACTGACCTCTATTTGCTTCTTTGAAATCTGAGATGTTGTAATTTGCTTCAACTCATTCTTCTTCTTCTTCTTCTTCTTCTTCTTCTTCCCTTGCATAAAGGTCTTGTATCTTGTCCCAAATATATTTTGATGATGCACATTATCCCACCTTAGATTTCACTGAATCTGACAATCCATCCAGGATGGTATCTATTGCCAATTTATTGTTCCTTTCTGCTTCCTTCTGAGTTGCAGTCTTTGGTTTCTTCAAAGCATTGTATCCTGAAGCACTGAGAACCAAACATCCGCCCCAAGAGATTTCAAGTAAGTTTCCACTCTAGTACTCCATTATTCAAAATTTCTTCCATCAAATGGTGGAATCCCATTTGGAATTTTGTCTTCCATTTCTTCTTAGGATCTTCCTTCCAGTGGTTAAACTGTACTGAAGGTAACCTACTCTGACACCAATTGTTGATACTGAGAGGGGGGTGAATCAGTATCAAGTACAATTTAAAACCTTTTTCAACTTATACTTAAACCATTCAACTATATCCAATGAGAAATGAACAATAGTATAAGAGTTACACCAGTACACCACAATACACCATGCACAATATATGAGAAATAATCAATAGTTATTGTTCAATGGAAGTAATGACTTCCAAAGGTAGCTACAACTTCCAAATTTAAAGGGAGGGATAAACCTCCAAGAGGAATATACAATCCTCCAATATCAAGAGAGTATTTAACTCTCCATCCTTTCCCCTTCCTTTCACCCAAGAATATATGAGAGATAATAAAACTTTACATTAAATCATCACCATCAACCAACCATCACATAGAACCTGATAATGCTTCCTGAGACTTCTTCAATTTCTAAAATTCTTAAATTATTGGAATACTCTGATCCTATAGATAATATTACTCAATGTATTCTCTGAAACTTCTTCAAGTTTCACTCCTTGAATCCTCCCCAAAAAGAAGTTATAGAGAGAATGGTAGACTTTGTTCAATTCTGGTTTATTTAGGAGACCGAACTTGTATAGAATGCCTCACGCTCAATATTTAACATCCAATTATGAAACGCGCACATAAGAAAATAAAGTTCATATTGTTTCCAATGAAATTTGTCCCACTTCATTTGGATTCTCTATGAAGAAGTTATGATTTTTTTACCCAGAACACCCGTTTACTGACTAGCTTCAGGATTGGTCAAAAACCCTATCTTCCACAGAGTGTATCTCCATAATTATTGTGAATAAATAGATGAAACTTTTACCATAGGTACCTTGATATGTCTTCTCAATACCATAGCAATTTCACCATCTTAATCATTCTAGAAAAAAATTTATAGCGAAAATGGTAAGATGACCTGAAAATAACATACCTTAGAACACATCACCAAAAGACTTCATCCTCCCTTGAAATTCGACCTTCTTTACTTCTGATTTCCTCTGAAATTCGACTTTTGTTTCAAATGAATGTATAATGATATTTATTTATACCATTTATGTCACTTCCTTTTAACAATAGGGCCAACCTGACACTTTCTTATTTTGTAATTATTTTCTTTAATTATCTTCAAGGCTTAAATGTACTTCCTTCTTCAATTCACTTTTTCATCTTCAAAAAATCATTTCTCCTCAACCATCAGGATCCACGCGATGTACCACATACCACAAAAAACAACATGATGTATACTATCCAACCATGGGTGTTGTATCTGCATGTGCATTATCCTTCATGTCCAAATATCTTCATCAATCTGACGGTCCAAAACCCATGACTAGGGTTGACATCAACGGAAACAACCAATCTTGCAACACTGAAGCAGTTCCTTTGAATCATGTGCAAGATGAGAAAATTATATCCTTTTATAAATGAAAATGTTTTCTCATTTTGGTCTTCCAATTGAAATTATTTTTGAAAATGGACCAGCATTCATATCTAGAAATTTGACCCAATTTCTTAATCAATTTGGAGTGAAACATTTCACTTCATCAACATATTACCCTCAGTGAAATGGGCAAGTTGAATCAATGAATAAAAATTTGGTTAAAATTCTCAAGAATATCATTAATGAAAAACCTTGCCATTGGAACACCTTACTAACTTATGTATTATGGAAAAATCATACCACCACAAAAACAAGTACATGTCATACTCCTTTTCAATTTCTATATGGCCAAGAAGTTATTATTCTTGTTGAACTTGAACTTAATTCTCTAAGATTATCCTTACAGACTGAAAATTTAAACTCTACAGATGTGCCTCAAATATTACATTGTTTGCTAGATTTAGAAGAAAAGATAAGTTATTCTCTTGATAATCTTAGAAAAAGACAACAAACTGATAAAAAATAATTTGATAAGAGGGATAAATCAGCTACTTTTGCAACCAGTGAAAAATTACTTTTATGGGATTCTGTGTTGATTAAGGTTGGTTGTCATTGATGTCAACCCTTGAAGAAAGCCCCGTAGCACAAAGGTTTGGGTAATGGACCCAAGATTGTTTGATGTGAATATGACACATTATTTTTTTTTATGGTTGATAAGAAGTAAATATGGATGAACTCCAAAGTGATCCCCTTATGGTGAAAGCCCTCACGGGGAGACGCTTTGCGGAGTAAGATAACCCATGATTAATTATGGAATAATGAGATGAAGGATAGTGAATTTTTTATGGAAACTATCCTAGATGGATAGTTCCTGTCATTCAATTTTTGGTGGTATGTATAACGTCACATAACTCCTCACGGTTAGAGAGTTATGACCATGTGAAGTTGGAGAACCCAAGTTTGGGTAATAGACCCAAGTTTGTTTGAGGGATAACAGTATGATTTCTGCTATATTTTAAKGTAATACTATTCTCTATGGATAGCACATGTCATTCCATTTCTGGTGGTATGTGGAATGTCACATAACTCCTCACGGTTTGAGATTTATGGCCTTACGAAGTTGGAGGACCCTCATATGTCATCTAGAAGCCCCAAAAGGTCAAAGTAGTCAAAGTGGTTTAAGAGATTTTAAAAGGTAAATAATTAAGTGAAGTGATGAGTGTATTACAATTCAAACTGAATACAAAATAAATTATTTCAATAATAAATTTAATGGAGAAATTAGAAGTGGGTTAACCCTAAAATAAGGAAAGTGGACCAAGTGACCTAGAAGATGTTTTTAAGGAAGCTACTTGGAGAGTATAAATAAGAGGCAAGGCTCTCTCATTTTAATTACACTTGAGCATATTGAATATATATGTGTGTCTGAGGTAACCAAGGATATCTAAGCTGAATTTCTGAGGAAAGGTGAAGAAAAGAAGGCTGAAATGCAAGGAAGGATAAAAAAAATTGATAGTGCTTTCTAAGGTATGTTATTTACAGGTCATCTCACCATTTTCGCTATAAATTTTTTTCTATAATGATTCAGACCGTTAAATTGCTATTCCATTGAGAAAACATACCCAAGTATCTTTGGTAAAAAATTCATCTTGTGGTTCGTTTTATTTTGGGATTTACACTCCATGGAAAATAGGGTTTGTGGCTAGTCCTGAAACTAGTCAAAAACAGGTGTTTCGGGTAAAAATGTCATAACTTCTTCATAATAGATCCAAATTTTGTGACCAAATGTGTTGGTTAGGGTACAGTCTGTAGTATTTTTTGTAACAGTTTCATATCAATTCAATGAATATTTTGTTCGGGGCACGCTCTACAAGGTCTCTCTCTAGAATAAGCCAGAATTCAGCAAGGTATGCCATTTTTTCTATAAATCCTTTTTTGAGAGGTTCCAAGTAGTGAAACATGGAGGAATTGCATAAAACACACTAAAGAAAATTCTATATCATTTTTAGATCTTTATACATTACAAGTTCAAAGTTATGATTACTTCAAGTCAGGGTTGTTGACTAATCCAAAACTAGGCATGTGAGACTAAAGAAAAGTTTGATGAAAATGCTAGTCTCTTGTTGTTAAAGTTAAGGAAGGTTTGCAAGAATGTGATCATATACACCAGGTCTATTACAAAGCTACAAATCATATTTGTATGATGAAATTGATGAGGGATTTTGGTTGAGGTACATGTTGAGTACATGGTTGAGACAAGTAGTTAATGAGTTGGCACATACATGAGGTGTATAGTTGATGATGTTGGTACATATTGATGAGTTATAGTTGATGAGTAGTTGACACATGATTGGTACATACTTGTTACATGGTTGGATGCACTTGTTTATGGTACAGGTTGATTACAGGTTGTTTGGTACAGGTTGGTGCATGGTTGATGCACTTGTTTATGGTACAGGTTGATTATAGGTTGAGGTACAGGTTGATGCATGGTTCAGATTTATTGGTACAGGTTTACATCGGTATATCTCATAGTGATAGTGTGACAGTGGTTCCATCATTCTACTTCTACTTCAGGGTGGCAGGATCGGGGAAGGACAGGTGGTTGTAGCCACCTTCCAGTTGTAGCCGGAGAACATAGGGGGTTGTAGCCTCCTTCTGGTTGTATCTAGAGAATTGGGGAGTTGGAGCTTCCCTCAGGTTGTAGCCTGAGAAACTAGGAGGTTGGAGCCTCCTTCCAGTTGCAGCTGGAAAACAAAGGAAGTTGGTGCTTCCAATGAATGTCATTCTTCAAGACATATAAGAAAAAACACTATGTGGTTTTCTCCCGATTTGGGTTTCCACGTAAAACATTGGTGTACTGTGTATGTGTGTGATTGTTTATTTCTTAATGCTCGTTATTGGATAATAATTCTACATTGATATAACATTTGAAGAAAAAGGATTATAATTACGCTATTACTGATTCACCCCCCTCTCAGTAATCCAACAATTGGTTTCAAAGCAGGTTCCTTCAGAAATCAATTTAACCACTAAAAGGTAGATCATGGAGAGTACCAACTCGTATAAAAATGGAATACCACAGTTTGATGGACAGAAGTATGTTTTTTGGAGCATAAGGATGAAGACATATATACAGGCACAGGGATTTCAAGTTTGGCAATCAATTGTAGATGGATACACAACACCAGCAGTTCCACCAACAAATGACAAAGCAGTGAAACTCGATGAGAATAATTCCAAAGCCAAAAATTCACTTTTGAATGGTCTTAGTGATACGGTATTCACCAAAGTTGCACATTGTAAATCTGTTAAATAGATTTGGGGCAAGTTCTAAAATATTTATGAAGGAGGTTCAAAAGTCAAAGCAGCAAAGCTTCAAACTTACAGAGGTCAGTTCGAACAACTAAAAATGAAGGAAGATGAGGATATCGCAGCCTACTTCTTACGAGACGATGAAACAGTGAATGCAATCATAGGATTGGGAGAAGAAATCAAAGAATCTGTAATTTTTCAAAAGGTACTAAAATCTCTTCCTATGAGATTCAACCCTAAGATATCAGCACTAGAAGAAAGATCGGATCTAAACTCAATAAGCATGGACGAACTGCATGGAATATTCACAGCATATGAGATGAGAACTGAACAGGAAAATCCAGATGTAAAAGAAGCCACCTTCAAAGCATCCAAAATATCAAAGAAAAATAAAAAAGGAACAATAAGAATATAGCAGCAGCAGGGATGTCTCGAAAAATGATGAAGAAGTGGCCAACTTCGTCAAAATACTGAACAAGGGAACCAACGGTAGGTATAGAGGTAAGCTTCCTTTAATTTGTTTTAATTGTGATGATATTGGTAATTTTGCTAACAAATGTCCTCATAAGAAAAAGAGAAATGATGAAGGTTACTCAAAAGGAAGACAAACATATAAAGGTAAAAGAACTACAAAGAAAGTTTTCAAGAAAATCTTCTGCACCAAAGAAGACATCTCATCATCAGATGAAGATGAAGTCAGTGACAGTGAAATAGGGAGATTTCTATTCATGGAAGTAGAAGACTCTAATAAAGAAGACTCCGAAGAAGCATATGAAGAAGAAATTGAAGAGGCAAAAGTTGACTTTCGAGAAGAATTAATGAGTTTCATAGAAGTTATCAGAAGATAATAGAAGAAAAACAAGAAACTACAAGCAGAACTAGATAAGAAAAAAGACACTCAAGAACTAGAAAAAATGATCACAAAATTGAAGGTTCAAATAGACGAAGATAAAATAATTGAAGAAGCACTCAAACAACAGCTAGAAGGAAATGGCATGATCATTGGAAACCTGGAAGCAGAGATTGTCACACTAAGAAAGGATATTCAAAAGAAAAATATGTAGAATATCTCAAAAGTTCTGGATGACATTATCAGCAGTCAAAAATCTCATCTTGACGAGTCCAAACTTGGATACAATCAAATAGAAACAGGATCAAACTCCAAAACAAAAGAGCAAGAAAAAAATCCAAAAAGATATGCAAAAACAATCAAATGAGATAAAAATATATACAAGGAAGATTACAGGGACACTCCTCCACCGAGAAGATTCAGATTTCAAAATCAATAATAGATAGACAGGCCTCAAGAAGAAGAAGGATTCATAAGAGCACATCCTTTCAGAAGATCTTCAACTACCAGGTATCAAACTATATTTTTTGGTTTATGTTATGCATGTAATAATTTTGGACATAAAGATGTAAATTGCAGAGCTAACAACAGGAACAATAACTACTTTGAGAGCCATACACAAAGGGGTTATTCAAGAAGACCTAGTGAAACATAGAGAAGAAGTTACAATAGGTTTGAATCTTTGAGCATTGAAGTGGAATGTTACAAATGTAACAATTTTGGACACATGGCCAAAAATTGCAGAATGACAGTCCCTCCTAAAGAACCTCAATAGAATCACAAACAAGAACCTCAGAAAATGACATGGATAAGAAAGCAAGATCAGTATAGCAATGAAGAATTCATAGTCGCTCTACAATCTAAACAGAAGAAACGTGGTTGGTATGTTGACAATGGATATTCAAAACACATGACAGGTGATAGAGACAAGTTTCTTACATTACGAAAGGAAAGAGATGGATCAGTCTCCTTCGAAAATGATGATTCAGCCAAAATCATTGGAAAAGGCACAGTCCGAATTGGGAACAAGAATGAAAAGGTAGAAAATGTTCTACTAGTAGAAGATATGAAACATAATCTTTTAAGTGTGATTCAAGTGTGTGACCAAGCTCATAAAGTTACTTTCGATTCACAAAAGTATGAGATAAGAAAAGAAGGTTCAGGGAAATTGGTGGCTACAGCTGCAAGAACTTCAAGCAACATATATGTGTTAAGAAAAATTGGAAATGAAAAATGTTTTCTAGGAAAGGAAAATGAAAATTGGCTATAGAACAGAAGAATGGGTCACATGCATTTTGATAACCTTGTCAAATTCAGCAAAAGAGAAGTAGTCAGAGAAATTCCCTAGATCACGAAACCAACCAACACTTTATGCAAGCATTGCCAACAAGGAAAGAAAACAAAGACCAAGTTCAAATCAAAGGAATATCAACAACAAAACCACTGGAAATTGTGCATACTGATCTAGTTGGACCAACTACAACAAAAGTCTTAAAAGGTGAGAGATACTTTATGTTATTAATTGATGATTATACAAGAATGAATACAGTTTTATTTCTCAAGAACAAGTCAGAAGCTTTTGAAAACTTCAAGATCTACAAGGAAATGGTTGAAAATGAGATGGATTCAAGAATCAAATGTTTAAGATCAGATAATGGAGGAGAATTCACCTCAAAGGAATTTATGGACTACTGTAGCAATCATGGAATAAAAAGGCAATTCTCCCTTGCTAGGACACCTCAACGGAATGGAGTTGTTGAAAGAAAGAACAAGACTGTACAAGAAATGGCTCGAACAATGACAATGGATTCGAAGTTGACAAATAGTTTTTGGACACAGACAGTGTATACAACAGTTCACATTCAAAACATATTAATTCTTAGAAACAACACTGATAAAACTCCCTACGAGCTATGGAAAGGAAGACTAGAAAATGTGAAGCACTTCAGAGTTTTTGGAAGCAAATGCTACATCAAAAGAGAAGATGGCGGAATGGGAAAGTTTGACTCTCGTGTGGACAAAGGAATACTTGTTGGTTTCTCAATTACAAGGAAAGCATACAAGTGTTACAATCTAAGATTAAACAAAGTTGTGGAAAGCATCAACGTAACAATTGATGAAACAGGCACACCAGAATCAAAGGAAGAAGAAAACAAATCAATGGAACAACTTTTCAAAGAAGAAGATGAAAAAAAAGTAGAAGAGGAAGATGAAGATGAAGAGAATATGACAGAAGCAAAAGAGAAAGTTCAACAAGTATCTCCAAAGACACCTAGCAAACGAGTACAGAAGAATCATCCTTCAGATCAGATTATTGGAAACAAAGATGTAGGAGTTGAGACTGGAAGAAAAATTCGTTCACCAGAACAAACACACCTAACACTCTTATCTACAATTGAACAAAATTGTTTTGAAGAAGCCAGCAAGGATGAATTTTGGAATAAGGCCATGGATGAAGAATTGGATCAAATAGAGAAAAATGACACTTCGGAATTGGTTCCAAGACCAAAGAATAAGAATGTGATCATCACAAAATGGGTTTTCGGGAATAAATTGAATGAAGATGGACAGGTTGCAAGGAACAAAGCTAGATTGGTATGTAAAGGATATGCACATATTGAAGGAATCGACTTTGAAGAGACATTTTCCCCAGTTTCCAGAATGGAAGCAATCCATTTCTTCTAGCTTATGCATGCTCCAAAAATGTTAAAGTATATCAGGTGGACGTAAAATCATCTTTTTTGAATGGGAAACTTAAAGAACAAGTCTACATTGAACTACCAAAAGGATTTCAGTTTTCAGAGAACACAGACTATGTGTGTAAATTAAAGAAGGCCTTGTATGGTCTAAAACAGGATCCTATAGCATGGTACTCCATACTGGATAAGTATCTGCAGCAGGCAGGCTTCAGAAAAGGAAGTGCAGACAACAACCTCTACATCAAGGTAAGTCAAGGTAATATTTTATTAATTGAAGTTTACGTTGATGATATTATTTTTGGTAGTGATGATGACAGGTTAAGATAGAAATTTGCAAAAGACATGCAGAGTGAATTTGAAATGTCGTTACTTGGAGAACTATCCTTCTTTCTTTGACTTCAGATACATCAAAGCAACCAAGGAATTTTTATTTCTCAAACCAAGTATATCAGACAAATGCTAAAGAGGTTCAGAATGGAAGATTGCAAACCAGTTATCACTCCCATGCAAACCAGTTGTAAGTTGAGAAAAGATGATGATTCGAAGTCTACAGATCAGAGGCAATACAGGTCAATGATTGGCAACCTACTATATGTGACAGAATCTAGACCAGATGTAATGCAGGCAGTTGGATAGGTGACATGATTTCAAGCAGCACCAAAGGAATCACATGTATTAGCAATAAAGAGGATATTCAGATATCTCAAAGGAACAGAAGAGTTTGGATTATGGTATCCAAAAGGAAAAGATCTATCACTTATTGCCTACATAGATGCAAATTGGGCAGGTTGTATTGATGATCGGCGAAGCACCAGTGGAGCAGCGTTCTACTTAGGTGAGTGTTTGGTATCATGGATAAGAAAGAAGCAATCATCAGTATCTCTATCTATAGTTGAGGCAGAGTATATTGCAGCAACAACATGTTGTACGCGGGTTCTTTGGATGAAACAAACTTTGACAGATATACAGGTTGAGTATGATGAGCCCATTCCAATATATTGTGATAATACAAGTGCCATCAGTATCTCAAAAAACTCGGTGATGCACTCCAAGATGAAGCACATTCCAATCAAGTATCACTTTCTACGGGAACAGGTTGCAGGAAATAACATCAGAGTTGAGTATGTGGGCACAAAAGAACAAGTGGCAGACATCTTCACAAAACCACTTCCACGGGAAGCCTTTGAATATCTTCACCAAAGACTTGGAGTTGTTTCTACTCCAAAATGAATGTTTTTTGAATTCTTTTTGAATTCTTATCTTATATGTCTTAGATGTACAGGAAGCACCATAAGAGGAGAGTTCAGTCAAGGGGAGCAGCCCCGGATGGAAAGATACCTTTGCCATTGATGAAAAAGGGAGAGAGATTTATCAGATGCACAGGATAGAGGATAGATTTATCATATGCAGAGGACAGAGGCATGGTTCCAGGGGGAGCATGAGTGATAAGATTTCAGTATTGCATCAAAGTGTTGCCATCAATGCCAAAGGGGGAGATTGTTGATTAAGGTTGGTTGTCATTGATGTCAACCCTTGAAGAAATCCTCGTAGCAAAAAGGTTTGGGTAATGGACCCAAGATTGTTTGATGTAAATATGACTCATTATTATTTTTTCATGGTCGATAAGAAGTAAATATGGATGAACTACAAAGTGGTCCCCTTATGGCGAAATCCCTCACGGGAAGACTCTTCGCGAAGTAAGAGAACCCGTGATTAATTTTGTAATAATGAGATGAAGGATAGTGAATTTATCATGGAAACTATCTTAGATGGATAGTGCTTTTCATGCCATTTCCGTTGGTATGTATAACGTCACATAACTCCTCACGGTTAGAGAGTTATGACCATGTGAAGCTAGAGAACCCAGGTTTGGGTAATGGACCCAAGTTTGTTTGATGGATAATGGTATGATTTTTGCTATATTTGAAGGTAATACTATTCTATATGGATATTACATGTCATTCCATTTCTGGTAGTATGTGGAATTTCACATAACTCCTCACGGTTTGAGAGTTATGGCCTTACGAAGTTGGAGGACCCTCATATGTCATCTAGAAGCCCCAAAAGGTCAAAGTAGTCAAAGTGGTTTAAGAGATCTTAAAAGTTAAATAATAAAGTGAAGTGATGAGTGTATTATAATTCAAAGTGAATACAAAATAAACTATTTCAATAATAAATTTAATGGAGAAATTAGAAGTGGGTTAACCCTAAAATAAGGAAAGTGGGCCAAGTGACCTAGAAGATGTTTTTAAGAAAGCTACTTGGAGAGTATAAATAAGAGGCAAGGCTCTCTCATTTTAATTAAACTTGAGCATATTGAATATCTATATGTGTCTGAGGTAACAAAGGATATCTAAGCCGAATTTATGAGGGAAGGTGAAGAAAAGAAGGCTGAAATGCAAGGAAGGATAAAAAAWTTTGATGGTGCTTTCTAAGGTATATTATTTACAGGTCATCTCACCATTTTCGCTATAACGTTTTTTCTATAATGATTCAGACCGTGAAATTTATATTCCATTGAGAAAACATACCCAAGTATATTTGGTAAAAAATTCAGCTTGTGGTTCGTTGAATTTTGGGAGTTACACTCCGTGGAAAATAGGGTTTGTGGCTAGTCCTGAAACTAGTGAAAAACAGGTGTTTCGGGTAAAAATGTCATAATTTCTTCATAACAGATCCAAATTTAGTGAGAAAAAATGTGTTGGTTAGGGTACATTCTTTAGTATGTTGTGTAATATTTTCATATCAATTCAGTGCGGGGCACGCTCTACAAGGTCTCTCTCTAGAATAATCCAGAATTCAGCAAGGTATGTCATTTTTGCTATAACTCATTTTATGAGAGGTTCCAAGTAGTGACACCTAGAGAAATTGCATAAAACACACTGAAGAACATTGTGTATCAGTTTAATATATTTATACATTATAGGTTCAAAGTTATGATTACTTCAAGTTAGGGTTGTTGACTAATCCAAAACTAGGCATGTGAGACTAAAGAAACGTTTGATGAAAATGCTAGTCTCTTGTTGTTAAATTTAAGGACGGTTTGCAGGAATGTGATCATATACACCAAGTCTATTACATAGATACAAATCAGATTTGGATGATGAAATTGATGAGGGCATTTGGTTGAGGTACATGTTGAGTACAAGGCTGAGACAAGTAGTTGATGAGTTGGCACATACATGAGGTGTATAGTTGATGATGTTGGTACATATTGATGAGTCATAGTTGATGAGTAGTTGACACATGATTGGTACATACTTGGTACATGGTTGGATGCACTTGTTTATG
>ML778397.1:1737424-1774777 GCA_009831015.1 Picea engelmannii
GTAGTTGACACATGATTGGTACATACTTGGTACATGGTTGGATGCACTTGTTTATGGTACAGGTTGATTACAGGTTGTTTGGTACAGGTTGGTGCATGGTTGATGCACTTGTTTATGGTACAGGTTGATTACAGGTTGAGGTAGAGGTTGATGCATGGTTGATGCATGGTTTATGCATGGTTTAGATTTATTGTTACAGGTTTACATCGTTATATCTCACAGTGATAGTGTGACAGTGGTTCCATCATTCTACTTCTACTTCAGGGTGGCAGGACAGGGCAAGGACAGGTGGTTGTAGTTGGAGAACATAGGGGGTTGTAGCCTCCTTTTGGTTGTAGCCAGAAAATTGGGGAGTTGGAGCTTCCCTCAGGTTGTAGCCTGAGAAACTAGGGGGTTGGAGCCTCCTTCCAGTTGCAGCTGGAAAACAAAGGAAGTTGGTGCTTCTAATGAATGTAATTCTTCAAGACATAAGAAAAAACATCCTGTGGTTTTCTCCAGATTTGGGTTTCCACGTAAAACATTGGTGTATTGTGTATGTGTGTGATTGTTTATCTCTTATTGCTCATTATTGGATAATAATTCTACATTGATATAACATTTGAAGAAAAAGGATTATAATTACGCTATTACTGATTCACCCCCCCTCTTAGTAATCCAACATTTTGTACATGTTGATAAGGGTAAGCATTAAAAGTTTTAGAAATTATGGCTAGGTCCTTACATAATCACCTCTATTGTTAGAAACAATTCTTATCTAATCAAATAGGAAGATGGTTTATTATTTTCCTATACGACTAATGGTTCACATATGAAACACTATGTTGAACCCAGTTTATTTTTATTGATTATATCTGTAGTGTTTCTTGTATATATTTGATTTTGGTTTGTATATCTTCTTTTTTTTCTTATTCACACTTTGATTTTTATTTTCTTTTCTTTTACTTGAGTTTGATTTTGAAGAACTTATTCAAGTAGTTGGTTCAATCAAGTTAATTTAATTTTCATTGGTTTGCAAAGATTTTGTTGAATTTAACTTGAATGGTAAAGAACACAGACATCAAAAGATAAATGAATTATCTTCTTGTCTGCAATGCTATTTGTTGAGTATTTGTCAAACCAACTAAATTACCTTGTTGCAATTTGCTTGTTACATCTCTTCCCTATTTTATTATTTCCTATTGTTCCCTTCCATGAGTGTATTCATTGTCAACATACTTAATATTTTGATCAAAATTTTGTTGAAACATAATTTCCTGAGAAGAAGAGACAACTAGCAAATTAAAATTCAAAAGTTCAAAAAAATGAAACATGATATTCTGAGTTCTATTCTACTGAAAACATACTACCCTATGGAGTCATCATTTGTTGATGCATGATTCATCACCTTCTATAAGATCTCACAAAGAGTTGTGAAGCCTATATATATTTTAAAAATTTTAATAACTATAATAGGTGGGGCCCCCTAGGAGAAAACATTGTGATGATAAATTCCTAGCATGACATTTCTCTTAGCATTTTTGCATGGTATCAGTTTCATTTTGAGGAATCATTTCAAATATGGAATTTAAAATCAGTGGCTTAATGATTCCTAGCATCCTATGATATTTGATAAATGGTTTTAAAGAGATATATATGTTTGGATCATGGTAAAGGATTATACCAAACACTTGTTTGTATAGCTAGCAAGTGTGTTGTGTGGCAATTTTAAAAGGCATCAAATTGTGATGAAAATGACATCTGATAAGTTGCAAAAGTACTATGTTCTCTTCTCAGCATTACATTGCAGCATTGACTGGAAGCATTGGTTATGATATCAAAAATTTATTTATTTACAAAAGGTTATGATCTTTGGTTTTTCTACATGGTTATATATCTAATGAATCAAAAGTTTAAAATTTCAATTCTCATACTTACCATGATATTCAAAACTTGAATTTTAGTGTAGCATAAAGAGTTATAAGGAGTTTTGATTTTGGACTTAACATATATATGTTATAAATAAAATGAATATAATATGGATACAAGTTAAGTTTCATTATTACATTGGACTTGGAAATATTCATATGAATATGTGTGTTGCTATGGAATAAGTGGTTAATATTGTTAATACATGTAAAAGGTATGAGGGTTGATATTGTTTCATTTATTCATAAACATTTGATATGGGTTGGATATAAGTTAAAGTTCGTTGGATTTGAAAAATACTCATATGAATATGACATGGTTTTAATAGTTGATATAGTTGGAATATCAACATATGTGTTGATAAGATGGCCATGAATTCAATATGAGAGGACATGGGCATTAATGCTTCCAATCTCATGCTTTACCACTTTTGTTTGTATAGGGTTCTTGTTATTTTATTTTGGTTTTCAATTGTGAAGAGGGAGTTGCAATTCATCTTGATATTTGGACCCTCTTGCTTGTTACTACAACCGTCTTGGCCCCGAGTGCCGGTATAAATTGATCACTGTCACAAGGTAATGCCATTTTTTGAGCATCTTTTGCGAGTAAAATTGTTACTAAATTAATTATTTTTGGCTCTAGTTAGTTGGTAATGAGTGTGAAAGTATTTCTCTCCCCATCTTTCACTCATAAAAATTTGTATGGAAAGAGAAATTATTGAAGTATTTGGTTATTGTAAAATGCAGTTCATGGGTTTTCATTTGTAAGAACGATTATGGTTTTGTATCCTCTTGTATACATGTTGTTTCTCCCCAGTTCATATTATCATTTTTCATTCTATGTATTCATAGAAGACATTTTACCTCTATAGAAAGGGGGTTATAGAGAAAATGGGTTGAACCCATCACTATTATTGTTAGCATACATGGAATTTTGATCTAGGTTCATACATGAACTTGTTTTAAACATAAATGAATGTCAATTGTTTGTTCATTATTGGAAAGAATATATTTTTCACTCACACCTGTCTTACTCTCTGTTAAAAGGGATTTAGCTTATGAGAATGAGTTTATTGGCTCCATTTTATCTAGTTCCTTCATGGTTATTTCGATTGATATTATTCTTTTATACAGCTCGTGTCCTTTTTGGCTCTCATATTCAAGTTCTAACTATGTTTGAACTCACATTTTTTCTGTCAGAGTAATGGGTATCATTTTGTTTTGGGTTTATTGAAGAAAAAAATCACAATGCGTGTTCAGCACTGACCTTCCTCTCTGTCAAAAAATTTGGCCATACATCATATGTTTTCTCTTTGGCTACAATAATTAACCCATTGATTTGTTTTGACTAAACATTGGCTTGTGTACTGAGCCTTCACTCTGTTATAATCCCATAGTCTCAAATGGTCACGATTTTATGGAATTTCTATACCAAAGTAATTGGCATAAGTTGGGTTTGTATGGCAGATGTTGGTTTACCACTTATGTAGTGTTTTGATATGATGTGGAGCTTGATTCGACTTCAGTTAATGAATAATTGGTTTAGCAATGGAAATAAGTTTAAATACATGCCAACTGAGTTAAAGTTTTGGTTTTAATTACATAAACTTTACATTGTTTTAACTATTATTTATATCATTTTTCATATAGTTTCTCCCTTTTATATCGATCATTTATATTTACATTTACATGATCTTACTCCCTTGTTTATGTAATTGAAAAATGTGTTGAATTCCTTATACAACGGAGAAGTATAGAAGAAGCATTTTGAGAATATTTATTAGATATTTGTTGGCACTGTTGCAAATGTGTATCTATGGATTTCATATTACTCTTAGGTCTCTTGATAATGAATGGAAAGATTGGAATTTGTTGAGTGGGCATGTTAATTTGGTTGTTGTAAACTCTATTCACATACAAAGTTTTTGGTATATGATATATGGTAAAGATAATAGTTTGATAACTTAATGATTGACTTGAGAAATTGTTTGGAAGTTTTCTCAAAAGAATTCCATGTTGATTGAAAATATATATATATATATATATAGATTATGTAATGGAGAAAGTGTATAGGTATAAAGAATATATACAAGAATGTCGATTGTGTTTTAATATTGAACATGAATTTTCATTCATTCCTTTCATTTTATGTCAATTTTCGTAAAATACACTCCTTTTTAATTTATACCCGTCATATATATTTTCACTTACATGCATTCCCTTGTTCAAAATAGATGTGGATTGTTTATATATAGATAATTTTTCAATAAACATATAGTTCATATTTTGAAAGTTGAAACAAAAAGATGGGTGTCTCCTGAGTTATGGATTTTCTTCTTTGTTTTACATGATTCTTATTCCATTTCTCTCTTTTATGCTTGAATTATCGTACTATTCTCAGAGCCATAACTAAATCATATTTAACAAAGTTGTCGTGGATGTTTATTATATTGTGTCTTGTATCTTACTTTAATAATCTTTCACTAATTGAAATGACAGTGGCAATTAGATGAGTTTTTTCAGCCAGGGGAGTAATAAAGGAGGAAATAGAGGGAGAAGAGGAATAATTCCAAATGTATTTTGGAAATAAGGGAGGCACAAGAGAATCATATTTTCCATTCACTTTGATGTTAATTCGGAGGAATTTAATTAGCTAATACAATCGGTTACCTCAACCTTGGTGGACATTTGACCTTGCCTCAGCCCCCAACTCCTCCTAGTGCCCCTTTGCAACCACACCCTGGCATTATGGACTTTCCTAAGCCCCATGTCTATCCAACCAATGATGGTTGGGACAACAACCATGCAAGTCATCTCTCTAATGTTTATCCATGCATTGATAACCCTCCTCCTCCCCATCCTCGGCATACATTACCACATGTTGCATCAGCTACCATCAGCTACCTCCATGGCCCATTCTCCTCCTAAATATTACAAATTGAATCTTCATGACTTCCAAAGAGACAAAGGGAAGAAGCATGTTACCTCTCTTAGCTTTGAGTCATCCCAATCCTCTTCCATACATTCCAAATAGTAGTTAGGAAAATCAGATAGTGGAAAAAGAGAGATTACCTTCAATGACATGCATCCTGAAATAGTAAAATTGGATGAGAAAAAGTATTATTATGAAGACTTTCTCAATCTTAGACCGGATGTATCAGAAGGTAGAAAGGAAAGAGAGAATTTTTCAAAAACAAATATCCCTGCATTTTTTAATATGTATCATAACATTGTTATTTTATACACTTGATACATTTTTTGGATGGACAACAAGCATACGATATTTTTTTTGGAAACTCTAAATATCATATCAATTTGGTATTTTGGGAGATAGAAGTGTTTGTTGATTTGGTATATTTTGGATGGGCATATTATTTTAATATATTTGATGATGATGATGATGATGATGATGATTATGATGATGATACAAAGGAATTTTTGAGAAATAAAGGAACGAAGACCTAGTGGGACTCCACCTATTATTTAAATATATTTTCCCTTATAATAAATAAAATTTTCTTCTCGTAAATAAAAGTTAATTAAATTTTTAAACTAAAAGTAGTTGAACTACCGAACTACTTCATGAAGATATAAAAGAAGGGGAGCAAGACAAAGAAGTTATGAGAAAATAGAGAAGTAAAACTTTTGATAAGGTATGTTTTAGCCTTAAGTAAGATTATTATATGTTCATTCCATACTTACTTTTCATTAGAGTTGAGTTATCTTATTGATAGTAGGGTTATTTCGAAGGTAGAAAAGAAAAGACTAGGAAGCATTGACTAGTGATATGCTCCAAGGTCATTCATTTTCTTGAATGTTTGTATGGTTTTAGTTAGAAGTTTTGAAGTCATTCAGGTTAATTAATGCTAGTTTTGAAGTGTTCAAAACAATGATGCAAATGTAGCTTGGATGATCTAGTTGAGTTTTAGGTTCTAGTGTTCATTTGTTTTTACACTAGTTGTCTATGTATGATTCAAATAACATCTTGGAATTCTAAGAATTACACTGGTTCAAGCCCTCACAGGGGTTTGAAGAGATTCTCAGTTGTAATTCAGATTGATATTAATAAAAATATTTGTTGATTTCTTCCCACTTATGGGACTTTTTATATATTGATGTTCAGATTTGTTCTTTGTTTATTTTGTATTTTCCTATCTACATGTTTTCATTATTTATTTAATTTGCAAATACATTCTCTTATTATACTTCAGATTATTTGAATAAAACATATAAAAAATACATATTTATAAAATAACATCAGATCCAAGAATCACATTTATTGAAGTCTAGTCGAGATTTTTGACAAGCTATAAACCTAGGGTTATAATCCCTTCTATCTCACTTAGCCTGACAAGATTTGAAAATGTTTGAGTAAGGATTTTTCCATTCCTTGTATCAACAGTAACCATTGAGCCCATTAAGTTTGTTTGTCAGATGCCAAACACCACAAATATGTTTCCAAGCACTTGTTGACAACTTTAGTTTTTCCATCAGTCTGAGGGTGATAGGTCGTGTTGAGATGTAGTTGGGTTCCTTGGAGCTTGAACAATTATTTCCAAAATTTATTGGTGAAAATTGGATTACGATCAAAGAAAATAGAGCGAGGCATGCCATGGATTTTGAAGATATTATCCATAAAAATTTGAACCACTATGGAGGTGGTGAATAGGTGTTGGAGGGAACAAAAATGAGCATATCTGGAAAGGCAGTCTACTACAGCCATGATGACTAACTTATTTCCCAATTTGGGTAAGCCGAAAATGATTTCCATAGAAATATCCATCCATATAGCATGTGGAATCGAGAACGGTTGGAGGGTGCCCAGAGTTTTTATTGTTTCGAAATTATTGTGTTGACACATATCACATTCAACCACAAAGGTGTGGATGTCATGTTTCATGCCTTCCAAAAAAAAAAGACCTTTTGATTTGTTCATATGTTTTTTGAAAGCTTGAATTCCTAGTTATGGTTGAAGCATGTGTTGAAATTCTTACTCCAACACCTAGGTACTATTTTATCTAGTGATTTCCTTATTGCAATCAGATTAGCAGCTCACAAAAAAATAATACACTATTGAAATATTCAGACTCAATATCATGCAGCGGAAACATAAACTAGGAAACCAAATAAAGGACACATGAACACCAGTGTTTTGGGTAGATACCCCTAGAAAAACTGAGGGAAAACCAATGCTAAGAATGATTTTATTATGCTAAAATTAGGGCTCCTGTAATAGGGATAATGGCCCACGAAGAGAAATACAACTATACACTAACCTAGAAAGATTTGACCTATTGTATGACCAGTTTTGCACACTTTTTGAGAAATCTACGACTTTCCCTTCTGTGATCCATGGATATGCACGGAAAGTTCGTACAATCTTACTCTTTCCTATGGCTTCCTTCTACTGAAACCCGCTTGTGTATGCCTCTATTTTCTCTTCTCCTTGACATGTATGATCTCTAGATGAAATTCCTTCTTCAACTATCCAATATCTTGAACCATAGTCCTCTATGATCCAAAACTTTGTGTGTCAACTCTCTCAACACAACTCTTGTCAATTGTAAGCAAAAGTCCTTCTTTGCTTCTACACTCTCGAATGACTCTAAACTAGCAAAAGTCCTTATTTTCTGTCTCTTTGTGAATTCCTTCCTCCTTCTCCTAGCCTTTCTTTTATAATTATGATTTATAATCTATTTATAATCTCCAAAGTGATGTATAGTTGAGATTACTTCTCACACTCACTTGAGATTTATATTACATTTTGCATGCTAAGTACTTTTAGCATGTTTCTTAAATAATTCAATTAACTAATTACATAATTAATTAATAAAACCAATTTCCTTTAATAATTCATTTAATTAAAGTAAATTTAAGAGTAGAAGGCTTTGGACGATTTCCACACATCTAGAGACATAGACTTGCGTGGATACATCTCTGATGCTACCACTAATATCAACACTCCCTCTTAGCGAGGAAGGTGTTTCTTGAAGAGACACCTGGAACTAGTTCTGCCTCTGACTTTGGCACAATATCACACACATCATCATGCATCTTGGCATTCCTTCAATCCTGTTGGTCATCTTCCCCCTAAATACTAGAAGTCTTGGAAATAATGGCGCTACATATCAATGCCATGAAGTTTGAAAAATTCGTCAAACGTATGCTCTCCCTCAATGTGCTCCTAGAAGCTTCCTGCTCTTGAGCATCCATCATTTTCATCTCATACCAACTCGATCTCCTGAAAGAAATGGAAGGGGATAACTCCCTCTTTCCTTCTCAAGGTTTTCTCCCCACACTGGAAGTCTGTGAATTCTTCTCATCCTTCGACCGCTCTCCCTTTGAATCCTCCTTCTTCTCATCCTCTGTCACTAACATTGGTCCATGATCCAATATCCCCTTGATCCTCTTACAGGCTGGCCCTTTAACCTGTATAGCATGCCCTCTATGACACCAATTCTCACTATTGTGTCAGGGATATCTCCCTATAAACATATCAGTACTTTCCCTCTCTGAAAAGTAACAGAAAAAACCATGTCCTCCAAAACTGAAACTAGGAGTAAGTTATTCTTCAGTTCTAGTACATATAACACATATTTCACCTCCAAAAAACATCTTGAATCAAGATGGAACCTAACTTTCCCAACTCCTTCTACACCACACTCGGCAAGAGTGCTAAGCTCCACATGCATATTTGAGTCTATCTCTGACCAAATAGTGAACAACTCATGTGTCATCGTCATGTGACAAGAAGCGCCACTATCCAAGTACCACGCACTCCTTGAGTAGGTGCTCGTAGAGAGGCATGTGAACATTGAGAATTCCTTCTCAAATTTTGTTTCAAAATCATCTAGTTTCATCTCTGTTGATGTTGTTGTATGCATCTTCTCTTTCCTCTTCTTCTATGGACATTTTGATGCATAGTGCCCAAAATTGTGGCACGTGAAGCACTTGATTTTACTCAAGTCCTTCTCTCCTAGATGTGAGGTTGACTCCTCACTATTACCCTTCTTGATGGAATTCTTTCCTTTTCCATTCCTTTTTTTACTGACAAGGGTCATGCACTCCTCCTCTTCATATTCCTACTTGTCACTCTTAGACTCCTCGCAAGTCTCTTCCTGGATGCAATCATCCCAAAGTCTCTAGCAATCTGGGATATTTTCCTGAGTGTAAAATCCATTGAAAAATGTTTCCCGTGACTTGGGAAGACCATTCAATGCCATGTTCATGAGCTCTGGGTCCTTTGTTTTCTCCCCTATGGATACAAGTTGATCATGCACATGTGTGATCCTCATGGGATAGTTGGTAACATTATTTGATCTAGACATATGAACCTATCTGACTTTATTCCTTAAGATCATCTTCATATTCATGTTCTTGATTTGGAATAAAATTACCAAGGCATCAAACATCTCTTTGGTTATCTTCTTCTCATTTATGTGAGGGATTAGATGATCCTTCACAGAATCTAGGATGACTCTTTCTTCTTTCATATCCTTCTTTTTGTGAGCATATGATCCAAAAAGGATCCAGAGAAGACTAAGGACAACTCAGAATTCACAGAAGCAACTCAAGAATCTCATAATGGACTCAGCAGACAGAGAAAGGGAAAAAAATCAAAGTCCTCAAAACTCATTGAAATTGGCATCATCGTGAAGAGAGCGTTGCAAGCTTTCCAACGGTGTAAATGTCTTGTCAAACAGAGTTACGGATCAAAAGATATTTTCGGTCAAAGTTTTGGTCAACCTAGCCCAATCAACAGGGATGAGTCAGCAGCCATACTATTGACATCAGCATTTGTACAGTGTACATGGAACATGCAAAGGAAAACACGTGTCATTTTGATGTCAGCATGACATCAGCATGGTGACGTGGCAGCAACAAAGGTTGCCACGTGTCACTCATTTTTGACATTTTCCGATCAACATGTGGACCAATGAGGAAGTGCCATGTGGCAGTATGTACATCCACGTGGCAGGCCATACGAGACATGGAAGACACATGGCATCTTTACCATACATGGCAAGTTGATGTGGCAGACAGGTGACATGGAAGGGTGACTGTACAGGTGAATGGCATGGGCCAATGGTTGGTTGCCACATGGACCAATCATGGGCTGCCACGTGGCAGTGGGAAAATACCTAATGAGGGCCTATAACCGAGTTTTCAAAAATAAAAAAGGTCCACCAAATTTCGCAGAGGTCCCGCCAAATCTAGTGGCCAACCTTCCAACTCTGACAAATCTAAACGATAACTCCTAACTTGGCGACGATTCAAACCACAAATATATATTGTTATAACTACAAGCCCAAAAGGGGAGGCTAGCGGGATCGACCCTAGGACCTCCCCCTATCCAAACTCCTTACATAGCATCCGCCAATCATTGAGTCAAACGGATCTGTTGGTTAGTCCACCCAACATTTAATTTAAATGCAGAGTTTTCCCACGGACGGAAGGAGGGCGCTTGATGGTACGGTTGGGCATGTTTTTTGAGGTAAATTATAGTGAATTAATTGCAGGTTACAGGCACAGAAACTAAGACGAGATTTCTCATGGGCCTGGGAGTGCCAAAGTCAGATTGAGGCGTGGAGAGAGTCATTTTTGCCTAATTTGATGCCATGAATTCAATGGTACTATTTGTTTTCTAATCTAAGCAAAGCTTTTGCAACTTAATTCCAGAATGAGGTATACTTATGTATTTTTTCAAATTATTTTGTTGAGTTAATAAAAAGGCCTACCCATTTGAGAGAAGGACCCAGAGACGTAGTCCACCAGGGACGAACTCCATTATCAAGTTTTTATGTTCATATTTGATGCTTATCTCTTCATTATTGAACTTTTCCTTCTTTATGGTGCACTTTAATTTATGCTCATTTAATACAATTCTTTATAAGTCACTTCGATGAAAAGATCCTCGATCAGCATCTAAAGTTGTTGGATTTGTCGGTGGAGCAATTGATTTATCCACTAACTCCCAAAGGTCATACTCCTTCAACGCCAAATTAACTCATGCTTCCCAATATAGGAAGTTGGATGATCCATCCAATCTGTCTTAAACTCTCAACGGTGTTGTTTCCATCCCTAAGACCTGATAAATTTCCCTGGAAATAACCTCCTGCTGGAAAATTGCCTCTATACTGATATGGCTTCCCTTTAGAGCATGTGCTCTGATACCATGTTGAAATTCTTACTCCAACACCTAGGTACTTATTATTTAGTGATTTCCTTATTGCAATCATATTAACAACTCACAAAATAATAATTCACTACTAAAATATTCAGCTCAATATCAAGCAGTGGAAGCGTAAACTAGGAAAACCAAATCAAGCACACATGAACACCAGTATTTTGGGTAGATACCCCTGGAAAAAACCCGGAGGTAAAACCACTGTTGAGAATGATTTTATTATAAAAAAATTAGGGCTCCCATAATAGGGATAATGGCCCATTGAGATAAATACATCTATAGACTAACATGTAAAGGTTTGACCTATTGTACGACCAGTTTTGCACACTTTTCGAGAAATCCATGACTTTCCCTTCTATGACCTGGGAACATCTGTGACTTACCCTTTTGTGACCCAAAAATATATTTGAATGTCTAAATTATGATCCATGGATATGTGTGGAAAGTCCATACGGAGATATGCGTACAGACCGACTCTTTATTATGGCTTCCTTCTGCTAAAACCCACCTTTGTATGCCTCTATTCTCTCTTCTCCTTGACTTGTATGATCTCTAGATTAAATTCCTTCTTCACCTATCCAAGTTATTGAACCATAGTCCTTCATGATCCAATACTCTATGTGTCGACTCTCTCATCACAACTCTTGTCAAGTGTAAGCAAAATTCCTTCTTTGCTTCTACACTCTTGAATGACTCCACACTAGCAAAATTCCTTCTTTGATATCTCTATGTGAATATCCTTCCTCCTTCTCCTTGCCTTGCTTTTATAATCATGAGTTATAATCTATTTCTAATCTCCAAAGTGATCTATGGTTGAGATTACTTCTCACACTCACTTGAGATTTAGATTACATGTATCATGCTAAGTACTTTTAGAATGTTTCTTAAATAAATAAATTAACTATTTACATAATTAATTAATAAAAGAAATTTACTTTAATAATTCCTTTAATTAAATTAAATTCAACAATAGAAGGCTTTGGGCGATTTACATGCGTATGGACACATAGACCTATGCAAAAATACATGTATGATGTTACCACTAACATCAATGGCATGAAGTTAGGAGAGCACGGTGAATTTAAGGTGAGATTGTTTGCTTAAATACAGGGGACCTTTATAGTGAATCCCCTCATTGTTCCAAGAGTATCTCGGAGAGGCTTGAAGATCTTGTTGTAATTGTTGGATCAGGCCAGAAAGTTTAGGATCTTGCAACCATTCCCAGTGAATATCTTGTAGCCAATATACTACAATAAAATAGAGGGAAAAGAGGGATCCTTTGTCTTCATATTTCCTTGATAGATCATCAATGATCACATTTTATTTTCCATTCTTGTAACTGATATCATAATCATAACCAAACATCTCGGTCACCCATTTATGTTGCTGTAAGGATGAAATCCATTGTTCCAAAAAATACTTGAGGCTGCGATGATCAATTTTAATTTGGAAGCATTGCCCCAATAGATAAGGATGCTAGAGGTCCACTACATGCATAATAGCCATCATTTCCTTTTAATGGGTGGATTGGCCTAAATGTCTCTCCAAAATTTGTTTACTAGTGAAATCCAAAGGTCCATATCGCATGAGGTTTTCCCCAATGCCTTTCCTTGAATCATTACATTCCAAAAAAAAAGTCTTGGCAAAATCGGGTAGTGCCAGAACAGGATTCGTGCACATAGCCTCTTTCAAGGCTTGGAAGGATTGATCAGTTGTGTAAGTCCAACTAAAAGCATTCTTTGTAAGAAGAGCAGTGAGAGGAATTGCAATTTTACCATAATTTTGAACAAACTTACGATAATAGCCTGTTAAACCCAGGAAACCACAAAATTTTAAGAGCTTTAGGGAGAGACCAATCCTTCATGGCTTCAATTTTCTTAGGATCCACACGTACACCATCCTCTCTGAAAATATGACCCATGTACTCAACTTCAGAGGATCCAAAAGTACATTTATATTGTTTGAGAAAAAGTTGGTTCTTAGACAATAAGTGTAGGACTTGATCCACATGGGAAGCATAAATTTAAAATGTGGAATTAAAATCGAAAATAGCACTAAAAAAATAGAAACTAATATAACCATGACATAAACAACATTAATTCAGCATAATCACAAGTAAGTCATGACCACTTATCTTTTTGGGAATTATCTACCAACTGGATGCAAAAGTACATTCCACTCAACCATAGGTTTCCTATTGCACCAATTCTCTATCTGCAACAAACCCCACCCTAAGTTGAAGTTATGAATCCATAAGGGTGATTTTACCTATGGTTGGCTCTAGCTCTCTTCACACAACCAAATTCCTAGGTTCACAGTCAATTTTACACCTTCAACAATCCCAATCAACAACCATCTTTCCCTATCATCTCGTACAAACTAAGGAATGGGATCCCCTTCTCTACTCAATAGTCTCTTGGGATATCCCACTTCCCTTTAGGGATCTAGCATAGGATAGCCAAGAAATATCACTGTTGGGATTCTAAGAATTCTTGGTTGTAGTTAAATTCATTAATGGAAATAATCACCATTACATACAGTCTTCATTTCATTCATAATTCTCAATTGTAATTGAACATGATTTTTATAGCAATTCTATGGTTTCTTATGTTCAAAGTGAACTCTCCCAAATTTCCCCAACATAATGGTAATACAAGCTTTACCATATTTCCCAACCGAATGGCAATTTAAACTCTCCCAAAAATTGATAATTTGAATTACCCCGCCTATTGGTAATTTGAACAGAATGGTAATTCGAACCAGAATAGTTGTTCAAACAAAATGGTCACTTGAACTACCTAGTACTTTAAACTCCCTAATAATTCAAACTCTTGGGTAATCTAAATTGTCAAACATCCCCCCCCCCTCTTCCCCCGCACACAAAAAAATAACATTCAAACTATATCTCCCTACATTGCATATCAAGGCATAGGATAAAATTGAATGGCATGAAGGGTCATGTATCTCTATGGAGAGCCCACATACCTCCTTCATGCAATTAATCCCAAACTTAAGATAAAATAATACATGGATTAAAGAGCACTAATTAAACAAGGTTAAGTACTTAGGATATGATTAAAATAATATTATATTATGTTATCCCCCTTGAACCCCCTAATCCCCCCTTGTATTTCCCCTCGTGTGGATTCATATCCCCCAATTATTTTTCCTTTCTATTCTACAACATATGATGTATTTTATTAACCTTCAATGTTTGGTTACAAATTACATTTCTCCAACTTATAGTTTTTCATCATGTACACATTTGCATTAATGGTATGGTGATCAAAACTAGGGTATTATAGTTTTCTTATGAATTGATTCAGTAGGTTACTTGGAGAGTTTATTGACTACTTGGAGGAAGACTCAATAAGGTCAATGAATTCTACTTCCATGACCTCAGGGATAGGAACTAAATTATTCTCAATGGAACTAGGGAAATCCTTTAAAGTGGTGAATATGTATGGACCTTACAAATATAGAGTTATCTTTTGGAGGATGTGATGGGAAAGATTTGCTTCAAAGTAGAGAACCTAACTATGGGGGGGGGGGTGTAAACTCAACTGTAAAAAGGGATGAGAATTGGGGAATCACAGTAAGGGACAATCCACTAGCTAACTTGTTAGTTCAAAATTTTGAGGAACCTCAACTTGTGGATGTGGAACCAATGAATATGGTTCATACATGGATAAATATGAAGATAGGGATAGATATGATATCTAAAAGGTTAGATAGGTTTTTAATTTCTAGATCTATCCTAAGTGAACCATAAATTATCATAACCTGGAAAGGTGGGGGGGGGGGGACTTGGATCATCTCCTATCCTTCTCCAATTGAAAAGGGAACATAATAAACCCCCAAGTTCCTTCAAATTTAGCTCAATATGGTTAGAACATGAGGAATTTAAAGTTATTAAAGCAAGAATAAGTCAGTTATTGCATGTCCCTAGGGGAGTCTACTAGTCTTCAATTTACTACTAACTTGAAAAAAATCAAGGGAGTTGTATCAAAATGGACATATTATAAGAGAAGAAATGATGAGTAGTCTTTAGCTAATCGTAGGAATATATGTCCATTATTTTGAAGGAGGTTTTGATGAATATTTAACGAATCAAATGAGGAAGTTGGAATAGGAAAATATGAAACCATTAAAAGAGGAGAATCACTAGAGACTTAAAAGCGGAGCTCTAATGGTGATGATAATACCAAATGCCTTCACAATATTGCTAACCACAAGAAAAATGTAAATATTATTTGGGAAAATTAGTAAACTAATGGTACCATATTCAGGACATTCAAAGGTATAGCATACATTGGAGTTTTTCATTTCAAGATTTTATATAATGAATAGGAAAGGGTCAATATAGGAAAAGTAGTCAAGGTGACCTCCTTCTTCCCTAGTTTTGTAAAGGAGAAGGAGAATGAATCATTGGGAGAGAAATTTTATAATGAAGAATTAAAAGTATTTTTTTCCTCTCTACAGAAAGAAAAGAGTTCAAGACCATATAGCTAGACAATGGAGTTATTTATATGATTCTATGATTAGATGGAACAGGAATTGTTAAGAGTGATGGAGAAGACAAGGCAAACATGTAGGGTTTTAGGGGATTTTAATTCAACTTCACTATCCCTTATTCCCAAAAATAACCAACCCATTTCCTTTGATTATTTCAAGACCATATAATTGTGTAATTTCATTTATAAATGTATTTCAAAAACATAGGTGTAAGAGTAAAGAAAATATTTTCTAAATCTATCTCAAAGGAACAATTTAGCCTTTTGCATGGGAGGAAAACTCATGAGGCCATTGGGGTATCTCAAGAAGTGTTGCATTCCATAAAACCACATAGGATGAATGATATGGTTATGAAAATATACTTCTCTTATGCATACAATATATCTAACTGGCACTACTTGAGATTGATTTTTATTCATATTGGTTTTTTTGTCCAAATGGTGAACTGGTTAATGGGATGTATATTTTGTCTGTCCTTTGAAATACTCATTGTGGGATCATAATCGATGTTTTTTAGGCCTTAAAGAGGCTTAAGGAAAGGATACCCGATGTCACCACTTATATTCTTGATTATTGCAGAAGGATTGAACAGATTAATTTCAAAGGCCAAAGGAACAAGGTTTTTAGGAGGTATAAAGATAGGGAGATATTTTAGCTTAACTCACTTGTTTTTTGTTGATGATGTATTTCTATTTTGTAATGGTTGTAGAAGGTACATACTAAAATTGAAAGAGATATTGAATATGTATGCTACGATTGTAGGTATGAAATTTAACATGTTAAAATCTTCAATTATTTTTAATAAGGTAGAGGAGGAGAAAATAAGAATTATCCTTCAAATCTTTCCTTTTCAAAGAGTATCCTTCCAAGAAGGTTTCAAGTACCTAGTATTTCAGTTGAAACCAAATGACTACATGAAAAGAGACCAACAATGATTGGTTGATAATGTTGAGTCTAGAACCAAACATTGGTGTAATAGATGGATCTCCTTGGAGGTAGACTTACACTAGTTAAGTTTGTATTGGAGGCAATACTTGTTTATTATCAATCTATAGTTTTATACTTAAATAGGTGTTAGAGGGTAACAGACAGAAATGTTTCATTTTTTGTGGATAGGGATAGGAATAATGTATCCTTTTGTATGGGAGGAAAATTCATGAGGCCATTGGGGTATCTCAAGAAGCATTGCATTCCATCAAACCACATAGGATGAAGCATATGGTTATGAATTATACTTCTCTAATGCATACAATATATCTAACTGGTACTACTTGAGATTTATTTTTGTTCATATTGGTTTTTATGTCCAAATGGTGAACTGGTTAATGGGATGTATAACTCGTGTGTCCTTTGAAATACTCATTAATGGATCATAAACAATGTTTTTAGACCTTCAAGAGGATTAAGGAAGGGTGCCAAATTCCACCACTTATATTCTTTATTATTGCAGAAGGATTGAGTAGATTAATTTCAAAGGCCAAAGGAACAAGGTTGTTGGGAGGTATAAAGATAGGGATATCTTTTATCTTAAATCACTTGTTTTTTTTTATGATGTATTTATCTTTTGTAATGTTTGCAGAAGGGATGTACTAAAATTGAAAGAGATCTTGAATGTCAAACTCTTCAATTATTTTAATGTGGTAGAGGAGGAAAAAATAAGAATTATTATTCAAATATTTCCTTTTCAAAGAGTATCCTTCCAAGAAGGTTTCAAGTACTTAGGATTTTAGTTGAAACCGAATGACTACATCAAAAGAGACCAACAATGATTGATTGATAATATTGAGTCTAGAACCAATAATTAGTGTAATATATGGCTCTCCTTGGAGGCAGAATTACACTAGTTAAGTTTGTATTGGAGGCAATACTTGTTTATTATCAATCTATAGTTTTATACCAAAACAGGTGTTGGAGGTTATCAGAAAGAAATGTTTCATTTTTTTTGGATATGGATGAGGGAATCTAATGGGATCCTTTAATTAAACGGCATCCTTTGGCCAAGCACAAGGAGGTTGGAAGTTGAGAGTTTAAAAACATTCATTTATTTGGGAGGACATTTGTAGTGAAGGATGTGTGGAGGCTAATATCCAAAGACAATGTGTGGAGTCAAGAGGTGGTTCAGAAATATGTTTCTCCTCTCACATTAGAAGAATGGATAATAAATATTCAAATAATGTGTTCATAATGGGGAATTCTATTAAGTTATATCTTACATTAGTTGGCAATTTATTAGTATGGAAAATTGGAAATGGTGAAAAAAAAAGTATCGAAGAAGATCCCTAGGTGGGAAGTGATGATGAGTATAAATTTCCAATGGAAATGATTACTGAGTTGTAGGGCCTTGGCATCCATAAGATAGGTCATGCAATGTATCCTTAGTACACCTACACTATGGAAGAAAAGTGGAAAATAGGAGAGAGCCTGTGGAATGAATATATTGACCAATTAGAAAAGAATCATGCAAGGATAAGAAAGGAAGACAGTATTATATCTTGGTCTTGTTAACCCTCCATCCTAGGGGTAACTAAGGATATCATGTATTGAGGCCCACAAGTAGTATACATGGAGTTTCGATAGTCATATTGACCAACATAGCCCACATTTGGAAGATAGAGCCCCTCCTTACACCACCACTCATCACTAGCAGCAGAGCGACATCCACCACACTGGTTTGTCTCCTAGAGGAAGGTAGGTCTTGATTCAAGAGGTAACAAGTGCAGTCTCATGGTAAGTGTCACTTTAATACTTGAAGCATTTGAGTATGTTACAAAGAGTCATTTCTTGATTATGGAACATTTTCTTGGAAATTATACCTTTTGCCTAATTTCACCTTGGTGGTTAAAATGATATCCTAGTAAGTTGGTCACCCTCAAGAAAAGGTTTTATATTGGGGGTTCCTTGAATGGTTATCATACCATCCCTCACTCATACTTACCACACTTATTCCCCTCCATACTTACCACATTTATTCCCCTCAATTTCCTCATCTTTTTCTTTTTCGAGTGCATTGACCCCAAGAAGGGATTGTACCTCATTTCATGGGAAGAAGGTTTTGAAGGCCCAGAGATGTTGTGGCAGACATATTACATAAATGCTCACCCTAAAGTCTTGAGAGCCATGAAAAAATTATTTGAATGAATAAAGGACTTCTTAAAAAAAATGTCTCACTTGATGGGGGAATGCATTGCGGTGTTCTTTTATTTCCAGTGCATATAACACTCGATGTGTTATAACTTCAAGTGGCATTGTGGTGCTCGTTTTATTTCCATTTCACATAGAACTTAATGTTCGGACTTAATAAAAAGGTAAATAAAATTCTTGGAAAAGAGTTGCATTGAAAACAAAGGGAAACTCAAGGATGTAGCACACCCTCCACAAAGGCACCCATAAATGAGACAATATGAAACCTTGTGTTGATTAAGGTTGGTTGTCATTGATGTCAACCATTGAAGAAAGCCCCGCAGCACAAAGGTTTGGGTAATGGACCCAAGATTGTTTGATGTAAATATGACTCATTATTTTGTTGTCATGGTTGATAAGAAGTAAATATGGATGAACTCCAAAGTGGTCCCCTTATGGTGAAATCCCTCACGGGAAGACACTTTGCGGAATAAGAGAACCCATGCTTAATTGTGGAATAATGAGATGAAGGACAGTGAATTTTTTAGGGAACCTATCCTAGATGGATAGTTCTTTTCATGCCATTTCCAGTGGTATGTGGAACATCACATAACTCCTCACGGTTAGAGAGTTATGGCCATGAGAAGTTGGAGACCCCAGGTTTAGGTAATGGACCCAAGTTTGCTTGATGGATAACGGTATGAGTTATGATATATTTTCAGATAATATTATTCTATATGGATAGTACATGTCATTCCATTTCTAGTGGTATGTGGAACATCACATAACTCCTCACGGTTTGAGAGTTATGGCCTTACGAAGTTGGAGGACCCTCATATGTCATCTAGAAGCCCCAAAAGGTCAAAGTAGTCAAAGTGGTTTAAGAGATTTTAAAAGGTAAATAATAAAGTGAAGTAATGAGTGTATGATAATTCAAATTGAATACGAAATAAATTATTTCAATAATAAATTTAATGGAGAAATTAGAAGTGGGTTAACCCTAAAATAAGGAAAGTGGGGCCAAGTGACCTAGAAGATGTTTTTAAGGAAGCTACTTGGAGAGTATAAATAAGAGGCAAGTCTCTCTCATTTTAATCACACTTGAGCATATTTAATATCTATATGTTTTTTAGGTAACCCAGGATATCTAAGATGAAATTATAAGGGAAGGTGAAGAAAAGAAGGCCGAAATGCAAGGAAGGATAAATTCTTTTGATGGTGCTTTCTAAGGTATGTTATTTACAGGTCATCTCACCATTTTCACTATAAATTTATTTCTATAATGATTTAGACCATGAAATTGCTATTCCATTGATAAAACATATCCAAGTATCTGTGGTAAAAAATCTAGCTTGTGGGTCGTTGTATTTTGGAAGTTACACTCCATGGAAAATAGGGTTTGTGGCCAGTCCTGAAACTAGTCAAAAAAAAAGTGTTTCGGGTAAACACGTCATAACTTTTTCATAAAAGATCCAAATTCAGTGAGACCAAATGTTTTGGTTAGGTTACATTCTTTATTATTCTTTGTAATAGGTTCAAATCATTTCAAAAAATATTTTGTGTGGGGAACGCTCTACAAGGTCGCTCTCTAGAATAAGCCAGAATTTAGCAAGGTATGCCATTTTTTATATAAATCGTTTTCTGAGAGGTTCCAAGTAGTGACACTTGGAGGAATTTCATAAAACACACTGAAGAATATTTTATATTAGTTTCATATATTTATACATTACAGGTACAAAGTTATGATTACTTCAAGTTAGGGTTGTTGACTAATCCAAAACTAGTTATGTGAGACTAAAGAAAAGTTTGATGAAAATGCTAGTCTCTTGTTGTTAAAGTTAAGGAAGTTTTGCAGGAATGTGATCATATACACTAGGTCTATTACAGAGCTAAAAATCAGATTTGGATGATAAAATTGATGAGGGATTTTGGTTGAGATACATGTTGAGTACATGGTTGAGACAAGTAGTTGATGAGTTGGCACATACATGAGGTGTATAGTTGATGATGTTGGTACATATTGATGAGTACTTGACACATGATTGGTACATACTTGGTACATGGTTGGATGCACTTATTTATGGTACAGGTTGATTACAAGTTGTTTGGTACAGGTTGGTGCATGGTTGATGCACTTGTTTATGGTACAATTTGATTACAGGTTGAGGTACAGGTTGATGCATGGTTGATGCATGGTACAGGTTTACAGTGGTATATCTCATAGTGATAGTGTGACAGTGGTTCCATCATTCTACTTCTACTTTAGGGTGGCAGGATGGGGCAAGGATAGGTGGTTGTAGCCACCTTTCAGTTGTAGCCGGAGAACATAGGGGGTTGTATCCTCCTTCTGGTTGTATCCGGAGAATTGGGGAGTTGGAGCTTCCCTCAGGTTGTAGCCTGAGAAAATAGGGGGTTGGAGCCTCCTTCCAGTTGTAACTGGAAAACAAAGGAAGTTGGTGCTTCCAATGAATGTAATTCTTCAAGACATATAAGAAAAAACATTATGTGGTTTTCTCTCGATTTGGGTTTCCATGTAAAACACTGGTGTACTGTGTATGAGTATGATTGTTCATTTGTTCATTGCTTATTTAATCTGCAGTTACTGGATGATAATGCTACATTGATATAACACTTGGATTATATGGTCAAAAATGATTAAATTTCTTTATTACTAATTCACCCTCCCTATCAGTAATCCAACAATTGGGATCAGAGCAGGTTCCTTCAGAAATCAATTTAACCACTGAAAGGTAGATCATGGAGAGTACCGACTCATATAAAAATGGAATACCACAGTTTGATGGACAGAAGTATGCTTTTTGGAGCATAAGGATGAGGACATATATATAGGCACAGGGATTTCAAGTTTGGCAATCAATTGTAGATGGATACACAGCACCAACAGTTCCACCAACAAATGACAAAGCAGTAAAACTCGGTCAGAATAATTCCAAGGCCACAAATTCACTTTTCAATGGTCTCAGTGATACGGTATTCACCAAAGTTGCGCACTGTAAATCCGCTAAAGATATTTGGGACAAGCTTCAAAATATTTATGAAGGAGATACAAAAGTTAAAGCAGCAAAGCTTCAAACTTACAGAGGTCAGTTCGAACAACTAAAAATGAAGGAAGATGAAGATATTGCAGCYTACTTCTTACAAGTCGATGAAACAGTGAATGAAATCATATGATTGGGAGAAGAAATTGAAGAATCTATAATTGTTCAAAAGATACTAAGATCTCTTCCTATGAGATTCAACCCTAAGATATCAGCACTAGAAGAAAGATCGGATCTGGACTCAATAAGCATGGATGAACTGCATGGAATCTTCACAACATATGAAATGAGAACTGAGCAGGAAAATCCAGATGTAAAATAAGCAGCCTTCAAGGTATCCAAAATATCAAAGCAAAAAAAAAGGGAACAAGAAGAATATAGCAACAACAATGACGCAAACAGCAACCTCTACATCAAGGTAAGTCAAGGTAATATTTTATTAATTGAAGTTTATGTTGATGATATTATTTTTGGTAGTGATGATGACAAGTTAAGCCAGAAATTTGCAAAATACATGGAGAATGAATTTGAAATGTCATTACTTGGAGAACTATCTTTCTTTCTGGGACTTCAGATACATCGAAGCAACCAAGGAATTTTTATTTCAAAAACCAATTATATCAGAGAAATGATAAAGAGGTTCAGAATGGAAGATTGCAAACCAGTTATCATTCCCATGCAAACCAGTTGTCAGTTGAGCAAAGATGATGATTCGAAGTCTACAGATCAAAGGAAATACAGGTCAATGATTGGTAGCCTACTATATGTGACAGCATCTAGACCAGATGTAATGCAAGCAGTTGGACAGGTGGCACAATTTCAATCATCACCAAAGGAATCACATGTATTAGTAGTAAAGAGGATTTTCAGATATCTCAAAGGAACAGAAGAGTTTGGATTATGGTATCCAAAAGGAAAATATCTATCACTTATTGCCTACACAGATGCAGATTGGGCAGGTTGTATTGATGACCGATGAAGCACTAGTGGAGCAGCGTTCTACTTAGGTGAGTGTTTTGTATCATGTCTAAGAAAGAAACAATCATCAGTATCTCTATCTACAGTCGAGGCAGAGTATATTGCAGCAGCAACATGTTGTACACAGGTTCTTTGGATGAAACAAACTTTGACAAATATACAGGTTGTGTATGATGATCCCATTCCAATATATTGTGATAATACAAGTGCCAATATATTGTGATAATACAAGTGCCATCAGTATCTCAAAAAACCCAGTGATGCACTCCAAGACAAAGTACATTCCAATCAAGTATCACTTTCTACGTGAACAGATTGCAAGAAAGAACATCAGAGTTGAGTACGTGGGCACAAAAGAACAAGTGGCAGACATCTTTACAAAACCACTTCCACAGGGAGCCTTTGAATATCTTTGCCAAAGACTTGGAGTTATTTCTACTCCAAAATGAATGTTTTTTGAATGATTTTTAAATGCTTATCTTATATGTCTTAGATGTACACGAGGAAGCACCATAAGAGGACAGTTCAGTCAGGGGGAGCAGCCCCGGATGGAAAGATACCTTTGTCATTGATGACAAAGGGGGAGAGATTTATCAGATGCAGAGGAAAGAGGCATGGTTCCAGGGGGAGCAGATTTATCAGATGCAGAGGAAAAAGGCAAATTTATCAGATATAGAGGATAGAGGCATGGTTCTAGGGGGGAGAATGAGTGATATGATTTCAATATTGCATCAGAGTGTTTCCCCCAATGCCAAAGGGGGAGATTGTTGATTAAGGTTGGTTGTCATTGATGTCAAACCTTGAAGAAATCCCCACAGCACAAAGGTTTTGGTAATGGACCCAATATTTTTTGATGTAAAGATGACTCATTATTGTCTTGTCATGGTTGATAAGAATTAAATATGGATGAACTCCAAAGTGGTCCCCTTATGGTGAAAGCCCTCACGGGAAGACGCTTTGCGGAGAAAGAGAACTCATGATTAATTGTGGAATAATGAGATGAAGGAAAATAAATTTGTTAGGTAAACTATCCTAGATCGATAGTTCTTGTCATGCCATTTCCGGTGGTATGTGGAACGTCACATAAATCCTCACGGTTAGAGAGTTATGGCCATGAGAAGTTGGAGACCCTAGGTTTGGGTAATGGACCCAAATTTATTTTATGGATAACGGTATGAGTTATGATATATTTTCAAATAATACTATTCTATATGGATAGTACATGTCATTCCATTTCTGGTGGTATGTGGAACGTCACATAACTCCTCACGGTTTGAGAGTTATGGCCTTACGAAGTTGGAGGACCCTCATATATCATCTAGAAGCCCCAAAAGGTCAAAGTAGTCAAAGTGGTTTAAGAGATTTTAAAAGGTAAATAATAAAGTGAAGTAATGAGTGTATTATAATTCAAAGTGAATACAAAATAAATTATTTCAATAATAAATTTAATGGAGAAATTAGAAGTGGGTTAACCGTAAAATAAGGAAAGTGGGGCCAAGTGACCTAGAAGATGTTTTTAAGGAAGCTACTTGGAGAGTATAAATAAGAAGCAAGGCTATCTCATTTTAATCACACTTGAGCATATTGAATATCTATATGTTTTTGAGGTAACCAAGGATATCTAAGCCGAAATTCTGAGGGAAAGTGAAGAAAAGAAGGCCGAAATGCAAGGAAGGATAAATTCTTTTGATGGTGCTTTCTAAGGTATGTTATTTACAAGTCATCTCACCATTTTCACTATAACCTTTTTTTCTATCATTATTCCAACCGTGAAATTGCTATACCATTGATAAAAAATATCCAAGTATCTGTGGTAAAAAATTCATCTTGTGGGTCGTTTTATTTTGGGAGTTACACTCCGTGGAAAATAGGGTTTGTGGCCAGTCCTAAAACTAGTCAAAAATACATGTTTCAAGTAAAAGCGTCATAACTTCTTCATAACAGATCCAAATTCAGTGAGACCAAATGTGTTGGTTAGGGAATAGTTTGTATTATGCATTGTAATAGTTTTATATCATTTCAAAAAATATTTTGTGTGGGGCACGCTCTACAAGGGTGCTCTCTAGAATAAGCCAGAATTCAGCAATTTATGTCATTTTTTATATAAATCCTTTTCTGAGAGGTTCCAAGTAGTGACACTTGGATGAATTGCATAGAACACACTGAAGAACATTGTGTATCAGTTTTAGATCTTTATACATTACAAGTACAAAGTTATGATTACTTCAAGTTATGGTTGTTGACTAATCCAAAACTAGGCATGTGAGACTAAAGAAAAGTTTGATGAAAATGCTAGTCTCTTGTTGTTAAAGTTAAGGAAGGTTTGCAGGAATGTGATCATATACACTAGCTATATTACAGAGCTACAAATCATATTTGGATGATGAAATTGATGAGGGATTTTGGTTGAGATACATGTTGAGTACATGGTTGAGACAAGTAGTTGATGAGTTGGCACATACATGAGGTGTATAGTTGATGATGTTGGTACATATTTACGAGTAGTTGACACATTATTGGTACATACTTGGTACATGGTTGGATGCACTTGTTTATGGTACAGGTTGATTACAGTTTATTTGGTATAGGTTGGTGCATGGTTGATGCACTTGTTTATGGTACAGGTTGATTACAGGTTGAGGTACAGGTTGATGCATGGTTGATGCATTGTACAGATTTATTGGTACAGATTTATTGGTACAGGTTTGCAGCRGTATATCTCATAGTGATAGTGTGACAGTGGTTCCATCATTCTACTTTTACTTTAGGGTGGTAGGACGGGGCAAGGACAGGTGGTTGTATCCACCTTTCGGTTGTAGCCAGAGAACATAGGGGGTTGTAGCCTCCTTTTGGTTGTATCCATAGAATTGGGGAGTTGGAGCTTCCCTTAGGTTGTAGCCTGAGAAACTAGGGGGCTGGAGCCTCCTTCCAGTTGCAGATGGAAAACAAAAGAAGTTGGTTCTTCCAACGAATGTAATTCTTCAAGACATATAAGAAAAAGCATTATGTGTTTTTCTCCCGATTTGGGTTTCCACGTAAAACACTGGTGTACTGTGTATGTGTATGATTGTTCATTTGTTCATTGCTTATTTACTCTGCAGTTATTGGATGATAATGCTACATTGATATAACACTTGGATTATATGGTCAAAAATTATTAAATTTCTCTATTACTGATTCACCCCCCCTCTCAGTAATCCAACACCTTGATATGTCAAGAACCCCATGCCCAAGAGTCCTTATGCAATCCACCTCATACTCATTATATAGTCTAGATAGGGTCTTCTTGGGAAACATTCCTTGACTTGGGGATTGGCATACCCAATAGGGCACCATGACACCCCTCCCATACCTAAATTTGGAAAATTTTATAAGGTCTGAGCATTTGTTTAATTTGAAAAGGGGGACTTAATGCACTTTTTTGGGTGGTTCTTGTATTAAATGTGGCTTACTTGGAATGATTTATATGACTTGTGGACCATTGGAGGGCGTACCTATTTGTATTTGTAGGACCTTACCCGGTGAAAGCTTTTCATGAAGGAACTATGCCACTTGGACCTTCATAGGGGCTTGTAAGCCCACATGATGGATGCCATATCCCACATATGGGGCACCATTAATGATGAGTGTTGCACCTTGAGGATGGAGGAAATTGTATTTGGAGGTACCTTAGCATCATTAGAGGATGAGATTTTGCCCCTCTTCCACATGGAAGTAACCTTTGGATAGTTGGGACATCACCCACTAGCCCTTGATGTCATCTTGGAGGCTAGGGTTTGATGGATGATGGATTCTGGAGGTGGTTTGACAAGTGGAGGCTCATGGCATGGGACATTGGCACACAAGAACATGACACATGGCCTTTGGAGGCCCAACATTCCATTCATTGAGGTTGTACGTCACACTTTCTATCCCTACATCACCCTCCTAGGGCATGACATCAGCCTTTTTAGGGTTTTACTTTATGTAATTTTCATTTTTGTAAACTGTAAATGCAAATGAAGGGGGTCGACCCTCTTCTAATTTGTTGTTGGCATTTTTTAGTGAACAAATTGTTTTAGATGGCCTCATATAAATAGAGGACCATCTCATTTTCATTTTTCATCAATCATCACTCACCATTTGTGAGAACAAGTCTAAAATTTTCTCCCTACTTGGATATATCTCTCTTCTACACTTATGTGACTTTCTTGGAGGATCGATTTGTGTATGCTTTTGCTGATTTTTGGACAAAATTTCTGCAATTAGGGTTTTATCTCATGTTATCCTAGTGAAGTAAGTGAAATTTCTGCAATTTAATCTTTGTGATATCAATGTTCATGGTAATTTATCTTTTTCATTCTATATGTCTTGCTTGGTGAAACCCTAAGAGAGGAGAATAAGTGGTGAAACCCTAAGAGAGGAGAATAAGTGCTTCCTCCTCTCACAAGGTTAATTTTGTCCAAAATTTGTGAAGAAATCATTGCTAGGGTTAGACTCCTAAATCCTTAAGGTGCTAGAACTTTAGGATTTTATCCCTAGACATTTAATTTCTTAACTTAGTTGAAGTATTAAGAAGGGAGAAAAGGTTGCTAGAGCCCAAAAGTGTTTGCACTCTAGAAATCCTTCTCTTTAAGGATTAAACCCTAAGGACCTAATGTGCTAGCACCTTAGAGTTTAAGCCCTACCCCTTAGTCTTTGTTATCTCAATATTCAAGAATTATTGTGTAATGTTGTTATAAATACTCCATAGCCCTTAAAGGAACTAAACTACAACTCTCTTAGTCTAAACACTCTCTTTCGATTCTCTCAATATTTCTACTAATTTTTCTAACACTAACACTCACTAACTCACTAGTAAACTTGTTGTTGTTTCAAAAGTTTGTTATCGTCATCTTAATACACTCCAATTTGTTGCATACACTCTTGCAAAGGTGGTTTAACTTTCTCAGAATTTCTTTTAAGAAATTAGATAATGTTTTATGTGATGCATGCTTAATTTTCTTGGTCAATTGTTGAGATTATAAGCCATTTTTATTGTTGTTGTTACATATTCATATCGATGTTATCGGACTGATGTACTGCTAAAAAGTTTTACCAGCCATCACAATTTTCATTTTCTAGTCTATTCAAGGAATATCTATTGCATGTTTGATCTTAGAAATCATTACATATACGTTGTAAATTGTTCTTATTCTAGGTAAGTAAATGGATTCAATCTTCTTCTACTACCTTGACATAGAAAAATATTTAGGTGATCAAGAAAAGGGGCGGTAGGCTTGGCTACTTTACTTGCTACTTTGTTCCCTTGAGGTAACCGGGGTGTTGGAATACTAAGAGGGGGGGGTGAATCAGTATTACCCCTTATTAATAATTAACAGTTACTTTTTATATTTTATTGATCACCACAATAAATTAACAATGAATTGTATGCAAAATCAATTATATAAATATATTTAACATCAATTACAAGGTTTTATAAAGAATAGTGAAGGACACCAATCATCTTTAGAGCACCAACTCTAGGAGATACAGATCCCCTTATTCAGGGAACCAACCCTAGGAAGCACCAACTCCCTCGTCTTTAGGGCACCAACCCTAGGAAGTACCAACTTCCTTGTATTTAGGGAACCAACCCTAGGAAGCTCCAACTCCCTTATCTTTTACAATTTTCTTAGTAAGGATATGAATCCTTCCATGCTCCTCCCTTCCACCCTCACTTCATAAGAACCAGTAGTTCTTCTTCTTGGACTCTGCTTCTGTTTTGATCTTCTTATCTGGACTGTAGAGACACTTTCTTCTCACCACTCTTTCTCATTTATATACTCTTCCAACTGGTGTGAGATATGAAACATTGTGTCCCTTTGTTTGGACCATCTCACCTCTTCATTAACAATAATATCGTTTGTTTTTTCTTTATTCAAATATTATCGAGAAGCCTTTTCAATTTAATGAAAATGCTTTTCATTAATCGATCACATGTATGGATCGATTTGATTTAACTTAATTTCATGTCTCTACAAATATTGCAGAAATCAAATTCTATAGAGGTGTTTCCTTCAAACCATTTACATATGACCATAGGTGCAGGACCACAGGCTTATTAATTTAAGCGATGCCTCTTCTTTCGCCCCTTGTTTCTTTATTCCATACGACTGTAGGTGGTGACTAGGCGCTAGGCCAAGCGAGTGCTTGATCACTTATCAAAATAAACGATCACGTTTTAATGCCATGATGAGATGGATTGTTCTCATTTACTTTGGAACTTTAGCGATTCATGGCTCCTCAATTCTGGAGTAGAAATTCCTCCGGAGTGATTACATACCGAATAATTCATAAAGTGGTGGTGACCACTTGTTGTCAGTTAACACCTCCACTTACGTTATCCTTCCACTATGCTTGATCATCAGTTGAGAACGCTCCTGATGTAGATCAATGGTTAGCATTGACTTCAGCCTTCGGCGCTTCGGGTGATTTATCCTTCAAAGTCCTTCAATCTTTTGGAGTTCATTTCGACGAAGTAGATCCGACAGTTGTATTTTATTTGCACGATGAATGGTTCTCATTCATTTCAGAACTTCGAGACTTCAGGTATTTGCTAGTGGTGAAAATCCTGAAGTACAAACTCCCGGAGTGATATAACTTTCTGACATCACTTGTTGACATGGAACTGACTAGTGGCTACCACATGTCACTTAGATTCATGACTTACACATACCTGAAATTCCAACTACACTTTGACACTTGTCATCATATGATTACACCTCGTGTCCTTGCTGATGTAGTCTTGATAACGTGGATCTCCTCATGTGGCACATGTTCTTATCCTAGATCTAACGGTTTTCCTAACTCCCAAAATGTATCTCAGATCAATGGTTGAGAGTGACTTTGGAACTTCGGCCTTCAGGTGAACTCATATGTTTTGAATCCTTTTTCGCCGAAGTGGTCAATGCCGAAGTTGACCATTATTCTGATCCAACGACCATCGTGTATTGTCTAGATCTGATGGTCCTCATTCACTTCGGGACTTCGGGGCTCCGTCCTTCATCTTTGATTATCCTAAACTTCTACTTGCCTTGATCCGAAGGTCAAGAATGCTCTTGGAGCAGATCAATGATCAGGGATGATTGCGGGGTCCTCAACTAGCACGACGTTTAAAACTATCATCGAGTTCCGCAATGGAAATTGCTCGTTTAGTAGTGGAACTGATGCCAACCGTATATCTATTGCTGAGTGACCATCAACAGTCAGTGTGGATTGTAGAACTGTAACCTGCATGTGGTTTATCCCATCGCCCAAACTCCACAATTGAAGTTGTTTGATTGTTGGTGGATCAACCATAGTCATCGATCTTTGAATCGATGAGATCTGGCAGTCTACACTAATTATGGGATTGGAAATAATGGATTGTTTAATTCTCCTTGCACGCTCCGCAATCAATCCCTACACTTGATCTGGCGCTTGTGTATCCAATGGTCATGACTTGATCTGATCATTGACCAGTACCCCAATGGTCCTTCTCTTGTAATCCGGCGGTCTAGACTAATTGTGGGATTGGAATTAACACGTTGTTTAATTCTCCCTTCGTGCTTCACAATCAATCCTTGCCCTTGATCTAGCGCTTGTGTATCCAATGATCATGACTTGATCTGATCGTGTTTCTACAATGTGCTTTATCTTCTGAGCTTCATGTGTGTCATCTCTTCTGAGCTTCTGATCTTCAGTTGCTAACCCTCTTGAGCTCTTAATTTGTTCATCCTTTTGTACATGGATTTTCTTCTCTTTGTTCATACCAACTCATAATTATAACATAATGAAATCAATTTTTTACATCAATCAAAATACATAAATGACAATATGTCCAACAATCTCCCCCTTTTTCATTAAGGGAAACACTCTAACTTCATACACAAACTCCCCCATTGATGATGCTTTTCTCTATGAAGTTACTCTCCCCCTTTGACATCAATGGAAAAGGGTTGCTCCCCCTATGATTAATCTTTGTATGTCTGTATGTTGCTGACTAGAATCTGAACTCGAGTAACTCCCCTTGTCAACTCTACAGGATGCCATGTATACCACTATATACATCCTATTGTTTCTATTGCGGATACTGTTGTCCTACTAGAAAAATGAGCAACAAAAGCTTATACTTTTCAAACGACCTTTCGACCTGTCCATTGCTTCTCATCGATATCTAACCAGATGTATCCATCTTTATCTGAGAGACTTTATATTTTTCTTGCCACATGACTTATCTTGTTGATAGAATGTAATCTATTCAACTAGAATTGATCTAGTTATCCAACCAACTCAGGAACGCATCGACCAGCCAATATACTTTCAGATTTTCTCTGTCACAACCATTGTCTCTAAAATTTCAGTTTCCAGTATTTTCATTTTCATACTTGTACTCAGTCTATCTTCATCATCACCTCAGTGTTGCAGAATATTCCACTCATTCCATTTCTTGCTCACATAGTAAATTCCATTTAGGGTTTGTCCACTTATAACCATTATGAGACCAATACATAACCTGCACTGTTCATGGGCAGATAAATACTTGCAATAAACTATGTCAGATCATGCATAGAGCTATATCATCAAACCATGATGCTTTCGATGATCCTATTCATTTTTATGTGCTTTAATGCTCATAGGAGCATCAACAGGAATGATTTTTACATCTTCCTTAATTTCTCCTTCCCTTCTTTGTTTTAATTTTTCTTTGAGAAGGAGTTTCAGTGGACCATTAAAACAGGATTGAAAATTTTATGAGATAATCATCACTCAATCCTTTTGGTTGTTCTACTATTGAAGATTCATCATCAACGTCACTATTATGTGCACCAGAAGCTTCTTGTAATGGATAATATTCCTGTATGACATTATCAAGTTTTAGAATTGTGTCAGATTTTTCTTTAGGAGTTTTCATGTCTTGAGTTTGATCTACTTTATATGCATAGCTTTGATTATTATATTCCTTATTAGAAGTTTTACCCACCAATCTCCTATTATTAACTTCATCAATTTCAGGAGCAATATTTTCATCATCTTTCTTATTTGTGCTTCAGATTTTTTTTCCATGTCTTCTTATTTTGTTTGTTAGGGTTTCCTATTTTTAGGGATTGCATTGGTAATCTACATTCTCTGCTTGTATGACCATAGTTGTTTCATTTCTTACATTCAATATTGAAGTTTTGCAAAGGAGTACATGAGTTGTAGTTTCTCTTCTCTGTATTGTACCTATTGTTCTTATATATTTGGACATTTATGTTATTGTATTGTCCATAAGCTTTGCAATGTACTTACTTATGTCCAAAATTATTGCAAGAGTAACAGTATCCAATAAATAGATATTTATTAGGGGGATTCCTTCTTGTAATTGTATTTTTCCTATCATTTTTTACTTTAGTAGGGAATGTTGATTTTTGTTTATGTGGAACAGTGTTCAATGGTATCATATTTTCCTTATTATCTTCTCTTCTTGAAGAGCCCTTTAGAGCATCTGCATAACTAATTGGTCTTTTGGCAGATCCTTGTGATGTAGAAGTTGAGTCTTTGGATTATTCCAAACCAGTCTTGTTGTTTGGTGACCTTTGACTATTGAGAATTTCATCCAAGATATTTGAACTATTTCCAAAGTTTGATCTCTTCTTTTCTTTCTCAAGTTTACTTTTTAACAGCTTAATCGCAGCTTCTAGTTTCTCACATGCTTGTTTTTTATCACTAAGTTGTTTTAAAATGATTTCTTCAGATTTTTAGCTTCCAAGAGATAGGACTTCAAATCATTGATAGTTTGTTCTAACTCCTTGAGGGTTTTGAAAACTTCCCTCTCTCTTTATTTAGTAGCTTCTTTAATCTCTAGGATATCTCTTCTTAGTACCCTGTTTTGTTTTTTAGTTTTTCCTAGTTCTTCAATTACACTAAGGATTTATTCTTTGAATTTCCCTTCTTTTTCATATTCTAAATGTTTATCATCTTGATTTTTCATTCCCATAAATAGAATCCCTGAATCTTCTTCTTCACTCATGTATGAAGAGTTGGTATATTCTTTAGAGTAGAAGTTTTTATTTTTCTTTCATTTTCATATTTTCAAACTGAGTTATATAGGTCTGTAGTTTGGATTCCTTGACTTTGTCATCTCCTTCATATACAACCTCCAACTTGTCCCATATTTCTTTGGATGATTTACAATGCATAACCTTCACACATATAGAATTATTCAACCCTCCTAGAATTCCATTAATTTCTCTTGATTTTTCATTACAGATTTTCTTTCCTGCAGCATCTTTGGGTGGAGCAGTTGGTGCAGTGTAACCATCTACAACAGATTTCCAGATATCAAAACCAAGAGCTAACAGGAAGTTTTTCATTCTTATTTTCCATAGAGAATAGACTCCTCCATTGAACAATGGTGCTTTGTTGTTAGACATTCCCTCTTGTTGATCCATCTTCAGGATCTACCTTCAAGTTGTTAGATTGTGCTGAAGGCACCTACTCTGATACCAATTGTTGGAATACTGAGAGGGGGGTGAATCAATATTACCTCTTCTTAAAAATTAACAGTTAATTTTTATATTTTATTGATCACCACAATAAATCAAAAATGAATTGTATGAAAAATCAATTATATAAATATATTTAACATCAATTACAAGGTTTTATAGAGAATAGTGAAGGACACCAATCCTCTTTAGAGCACCAACTCTAGGAGACACAGATCCCCTTCTTCAGGGCACCAACCCTAGGAAGCACCAAATCCCTCGTATTTAGGGAACCAACCCTAGGAAGCACCAACTCCCTTGTATTTAGGGCACCAACACTAGGAAGCTCCAACTCCCTTATCTTTTACAATTTTCTTAGTAAGGATATGAATCCTTCCATGATCCTCCCTTCCACCCTCACTTTATAAGAACTAGTAGTTCTTCTTCTTAGACTCAGCTTCTATTTTTATCTTCTTATCTGGACTACAGAGACACTTTCTTCTCACCACTCTTTCTCGTTTATATACTCTTCCAAATGGTGTGAGCTATGAAACATTGTGTCCCTTTGCTTGGACCATCTCACATATTCATTAACAATAATCTCATTTTTTTTTATATACAAATATTATCGAGAAGCATTTTCAATTTAATGAAAATTATTTTCATTAATCGATCACAGGTATGGATCGATTTCATTTAACTTAATTTCATGTCTCTGCAAATATTGCAGAAATCAAATTCTATAGAGGGTCTTCCTTCAAACCATTTACATATGACCATAGGTGCAGGACCACAGGCTTATTAATTTAAGCGTTGCCTCTTCTTTCTCCCTTTGTTTCTTTATTCCATATGACTGCAGGTGGTGACCAGGCGCTAATCCAAGCAAGTGCTTGATCACTTATCAAAATCAACGATCAAGTTTTAATGTCATGATCAGATGGATGGTTCTCATTTACTTTGGAACTTTGGCTATTCATGGCTCCTGAATTCTGGAGTAGAAATTCCTCTAGAGTGATTACCTACCGAATAAGTAATAAAGCAGTGGTGACCGCTTGCTATCAGTTAACACCTCCACTTACACTATCCTTTCACTATGCTTGATCATCGGTTGAGAATCCCGAAGTAGATCAACAGTTAGCATTGACTTCGGCCTTCGTCACTTCGGGTGATTTCTCTTTCACAGTCCTTCAATATTCTAGAGTTCATTTCGATGAAGCAGATCAGACGATTGTATTTTATTTGCACGATGAACGGTTCTCGCTCATTTCGAAACTTCAGGACTTTGGGTATTTGCTAGTGGTAAAACTCTTGAAGTACAAACTCCCGGAGTGACGTAACTTGCTGACGTCACTTGTTGATGTGGCACTGACTGAGTGGTTTCAACATGTCACTTATATTCATGACTTACGCATACCTGAAATGCCAACTGCACTTTGACACTTGTCATCATCTAATTGTGTCACGTGTCCTTGCTGACGTGGATCTCCTCATGTTGGACATGTTCTTATCCTGGATCTAATGGTTGTCCTAACTTCCTAAATGTATCTGAGATCGACGGCTGAGAGTGACTTCATAACTTCGGCCTTCGGGTGGACTCATATGTTTTGAATCCTTTTTCACCGAAGTGGTCAGCGTTGAAGTTGACCATTATTCTGATCTAACGACCATCATGTATTTTCTAGATACAATGGTCCTCATTCACTTTGGGACTTAGGAGCTCTGGCCTTCATATTTTCTTATCCTATCCTTCTACTTGCCTTGATCCAACGGTCAGGAATGCTCTCGGAGCAGATCAACGATCAAGGATGATTGTGGGGTCCTCAACTAGTACGACGTTTAAAACTATCGTCGAGTTCTACAATGGAAACTGCTCATTTGGTAGTGGAACTGATGCCAACCGTATATCTATTGGCGAGTGACCATCGACAGTCAGTGTGGATTGTGGAAATGTGACTTGCGCGTGGTTTAGCCCATCGCCCAACTCCGCAATTGAAGTTGTGTGATTGTTGGTGGATCAACCGCAATCGTCAATCTTTGAATCGATGAGATCTGACGGTCTAGACTAATTGTAGGATTGGAAATAACGCATTGTTTAATTATCCATTCGTTCTCCACAAACAATCCATGCCCTTGATCTAGTGCTTTCATATTCAATGGTCATGACTTGATCTAATCGTTGACTAGTCTTCCAACGATCCTTCTCTTGTAATCTAACGGTCTAGACTAATTGTGGGATTGGAATTAACACATTCTTTAATTCTCCCTTCGCACTCCACAATCAATCCATGCCCTTGATCTGGCACTTGCGTATCCAATGGTCACGACTTTATATGATCATTTTTTTATTGGATTACTGAGAGGGGGGGTGAATCATTAATAGAGAAATTTAATCCCTTTTAACCATATAATCCAAGTGTTATATCAATGAAGCATTATCATCCAATAACTACAAAGTAAATAAGCAATGAACAAATGACCAATCATACTCATACACAGTACATCAGTGTTTTACGTGGAAACCCAAATCAGGAGAAAACCACGGAATGCTTTTTCTTATATGTCTTGAAGAATTACATTCATTGGAAGCACCAACTTCCTTTATTTTCCAGCTGCAATTGGAAGGAGGCTCCAACCCCCTAGTTTCTCAGGCTACAACCTGAGGGAAGATCCAACTCCCCAATTCTCTAGCTACAACCAGAAGGAGGCTACAACCCCCAATGTTCTCCAGCTACAACCGGAAGGTGGCTACAACCACCTGTCCTCGCCCCGTCCTGCCACCCTGAAGTGGAAGTAGAATGATGGAACCACTGTCACACTATCACTGTGAGATATATTGTTCTAAACCTGTACCAATAAATATGAATCATGCATAAACCATGCATCAACCTGTACCTCAACCTATAATCAACTTGTACCATAAACAAGTGCATCAACCATGCACCAACCTGTAATCAACCTGTACCAAAAACAAGTGCATCAACCATGCACTAACCTGTAATCAACTTGTACCAAAAACAAGTGCATCCAACCATGTACCAAGTATCTACCAATCATGTGTCAACTACTCATCAACTATGAATCATCAATATGTACCAACATCATCAACTATACACCTCATGTATGTGCACCAACTCATCAACTACTTGTCTCAACCATGTACTCAACATGTACCACAACCAAAATCCCTCATCAATTTCATCATCCAAATCTGATTTGTAGCTCTATAATAGACCTAGTGTATATGATCACATTCCTGCAAACCTTCCTTAACTTTAAAAACAAGATACTAGCATTTTCATCAAACTTTTCTTTAGTCTTACATGCCTAATTTTGGATTAGTCAACAACCCTCACTTGAAGTAATCATAACTTTGAACCTGTAATGTATAAATATATGAAACTGATATACAATGTTAGTCAGTGTGTTTTATGAAATTCCTCCAAGTGTCACTACTTGGAACCTCTCAGAAAATGAGTTATAGCAAAAATGGCATACTTTGTTGAATTCTAGCTTATTCTAGAGAGCGACCTTGTAGAGCGTGCCCTGCACAAACTATTTGATGAAATGGTCTAAAAAATTTAAAAAGCATACTACAGACTGTACCATAATGAATAAATTTGTTCTCACTTAATGTGGATCTGTTATGAAGACGTTATGATGTTTTTACCCGAAACACCTGATTTTGACTAGTTTCAGGAATGGCCACAAACCCTATTTTCCACGGAGTGTAACTCCAAAAATACAATGACCCACAAGCTGAATTTGTAACCACAGATACTTGGATATGTTTTCTCACTTGAATAGAAATTTCAGGATCTGAATCATTATATAAAAAAAGTTATAGCGCAAATGGTGAGATGACCTGTAAATAGCATACCTTAGAAAGCACCATCAAAAGAATTTATCCTTCCTTGCATTTCGGCCTTCTTTTCTTCACTTTCCTCGGAATTTCAGCTTATATATAATTTTGTTACCTCACAAACCTATATATATTCAATATTCTCAAGTGTGATTCAAATGAGAGAGCCTTGCCTCTTATTTATACTCTCCAAGTAGCTTCCTTAAAAACATCTTCTAGGTCACTTGACCCACTTTCCTTATTTTAGGGTTGGGTCTACTTCTAA
>ML778397.1:1787980-1801149 GCA_009831015.1 Picea engelmannii
ACTTCAAACAACATATATGTGTTAAGTGAAATTGGAAATGAAAAGTGTTTTCTAGGAAAGGAAGATGAAAGTTGGCTATGGCACAGAAGAATGGGTCACATGCATTTTGATAACCTTGTCAAAGTCAGCAAAAGAGAAGCAGTTGGAGAAATTCCCCAGATCATGAAACCAACCAACACTTTATGCAAGCATTGTCAACAAGGAAAGCAAACAAAGACCAGGTTCAAATCAAAGGAATATTGAACAACAAGACCACTGGAAATTGTGCATACTTATATAGTTGGACCAACTACAACAAAGGGCTTAAAAGGTGAGAGATACTTTATGTTATTAGTTGATGATTATACAAGAATAATTACAATTTGTTTTCTCAAGAACAAGTTAGAAGTTTTTGAAAACTTCAAGATCTACAAGGAAATGGTTGAAAATGAGATAGATTCAAGAATCAAATGCTTGAGATCTGATAATGGAGGAGATTTCACTTCAAAGGAATTTATGGACTACTACAGTAGTCATGGAATAAAAAGGCATTTCTACGTTGCTAGGACACCTCAACAGAATGGAGTTGTTGAAAGAAAGAACATGATAGTATAGGAAATGGCTCGCAAAATGCTAATGGACTCCAAATTGACAGATATATTTTGGACATAGGCAATGCATACAACATTTCACATTCAAAACAGAGTAATGCTCAGAAACAACACTGATAAAACTCCCTACGAGGTATGGAAAGGAAGACCAGCAAATGTGAAGCACTTCAGAGTTTTTGGAAGCAAATGCTACATCAAAAGAGAAGATGGCAGAATGGGAAAGTTTGACTCTTGTGTGGATAAAGGAGTACTTATTGGTTACTCAAGTACAAGGAAAGCATACAAGTGTTACAATCTAAGATTGAACAAAGTTGTGGAAAGCATCAACGTAACAATTGATGAAACAGGCAGACCAGAATCAAAGGAAGAAGAAAACAAATCCATGGAACAACTTTTCAAAGAAGAAGAAGCAGAAGATGAAGAAAATCTAACAGAAACAGAAGAGCAAGTTCAGAAAGTATCTCCAAAGACACCTAGAAAATGAGTACAGAAGAATCATCCTTCAAATCAGATTATTGGAAACAAAGATGCAGGAGTTGAGAATAGAAGAAAAATCCATTCACCAGAACAAAGACACCTAACACTCTTATATACAATTGAACCAAATTGTTTTGAAGAAGCCAACAAGGATAAATTTTGGAATAAGGCCATGAATGAAAATTGAATCAAATAGAGAAAAATGACACTTGGGAACTGATTCCAAGACCAAAGAATAAGAATGTGATCGGGACAAAATGTGTTTTCAGGAATAAATTAAATGAAGATGGACAAGTTACAAGGAACAAAGCTAGATTGGTATGTAAAGGTTATGCACAGATTGAAGGAATCGACTTTGAAGATACATTTTCCCCATTTGCCAGAATGGAAGCAATCTGGTTGCTTTTAACCTATGCATGCTCCAAAAATGTTGAAGTATATCAGATAGACATAAAATCAGTTTTTCTGAATCGGGAACTTGAAGAAGAAGTCTACATTGAACAACCAAAAGGATTTCAATTGTCAGAGAACGCAGATTATGTGTGTAAATTAAAGAAGGCCTTGTATGGTTTAAAACAGGCTCCTAGAGCATGGTACTCTAGACTGGATAAGTATCTACAACAGGCAAGGTTCAGAAAAAGGAAGTGCAGACAGCAACCTCTACATCAAGGCAAGTGAAGGTAATATTTTATTAATTGAAGTTTATGTTGATGATATTATTTTTGGTAGTGATGATGACAGGTTAAACCAAAAATTTGCAAAAGATATGCAGAATGAATTTGAAATGTCGTTACTTGGAGAACTATCCTTCTTTTTGGGATTTCAGATAGGTCAAAGAAACCAAGGAATCTTTATTTCTCAAACCAAGTATATCAGAGAAATGCTAAAGAGGTTTAGAATGGAAGATTGCAAACCAGTTATCAGTCCCATGCAAACCAGTTGTAAGTTGAGAAAAGATGATGATTCAAAGTCTACATATCAGAGGCAATACAGGTCAATGATTGGCAGCCTACTATATGTGACAGCATCCAGACTAGATGCAATGCAATCAGTTGGACAGGTGGCACAATTTCAAGCAATACCAAAGGAGTCACATGTAATAGCAGTGAAGAGGATTTTCAGATATCTCAAAGGAACATAAGAGTTTGGATTATGGTATCCAAAAGCAAAGGATATATCACTTATTACCTACACAGATGCAGATTGGGCAGGTTGTATTGATGACCGACGAAGCACTAGTGAAGCAATGTTCTACTTGGGTGAGTGTTTAGTATCATGCATAAGCAAGAAACAATCATCAGTATCTTTATCTACAGTTGAGGCAGAGTATATTGCAGCAGCATCATGTTGTACACAGGTTCTTTGGATGAAACAAACTCTAACAGATATACAGGTTGAGTATGATGAGCCCATTCCAATCTATTGTGATAATACAAGCGCCATCAGTATCTCGAAGAACCCAGTGATGCACTCCAAGACGAAGCACATTCCAATAAAGTATCACTTTCTATGGGAGCAAGTTGCAGAAAAGAAAATCAGAGTTGAGTATGTGGGCACAAAAGAACAAGTGGCAGACATCTTCACAAAACCACTTCCACAGAAATCCTTTGAATATCTTTGCCAAAGACTTGGAGTTATTTCTACTCCAAAATGAATTCTTTTTGAATTCTTATCTTATATGTCTTAGATTTACACGAGGAAGCACCATAAGAGGACAATTCAGTCAAGGGGAGAAACCCTGAATGGAAAGATACATTTGCCATTGATGACAAAGGGGGAGAGATTTATCAGATGAAGAGGACAGAGGCATGGTTCCAGGGGGAGCATGAGTGATATGATTCCAGTATTTCATCAAAGTGTTGCCATCAATGCTAAAGGGGGGAGATTGTCGATTAAGGTTGGTTGTCATTGATGTCAACCCTTGAAGAAATCCCCGTAGCACAAAGGTTGGGTAATGGAACCAATATTGTTTGATGTAAAGATGACTTGTTATTGTCTTATCAAGGTTGATAATAAGTAGAAATGGATGAACTCCAAAGTGGTCCCATTATGGTGAAATCCCTCACAGGAATACGAATTACGGATTGAGTTATCGTTCTATAAAAAAAAATATTGCGAAAATGGTGAGATGACCTATAAATAACATACCTTAGAAAGCATCATCAAAAGAATTTATCCTCTCTTGAATTCTGGTCTTCTTTACTTCATCATCCCTGTGAAATTCTCCTTAGATATCCTTTGGTTACATCAGTCACTTGTATATATTCAATATGCTCAAGTGTGATTAAAATGAGAGTCTTTCCTCTTATTTATACTTTCATGTAGCTTCCTCAACGGTTTACCTTTTAACCATCTTAACCCACTTTCTTTATTTTAGGGTTAACCCACTTCTAATTTCTCCATTAAATTTATTATGTAAATAATTTATTTTGTATTCACTTTGACTTATAGTACATTCATCACTTCACTTTATTATTTACCTTCTAAAATCTCTTAAACCACTTTGACTACTTTGACCTTTTGGGGCTTCTAGATGACTCATGAGGGTTCTCCAACTTCATATGCCCATAACTCTCTAACCGTGAGGATTTATGTGACGTTCCACATACCACTGGAAATGGAATGACATGTACTATCCATATAGAATATTCTTTCCTGCAAATATATCAAAACTCATACCATTATCCATCAAACAAACTTGGGTCCATTACCTAAACTTGAGTTCTCCCACTTCTCATGTCCATAACTCTCTAACCATGAGGAGTTATGTGACGTTACACATACCATCGAAAATGGAATGAAATGTACTATACATATAGAATAGTATTACCTTAAAATATATTAAAACTCATACCATTATACATGAAACAACCTTGGGTCCATTACCCAAGCCTTTGTGCTACCGGAATTCGCTATCGGACTTTCTCCAAGGGTTAAAATAAATCATTAAGGGTTGACATCAATATACAATATCACTCTCCAATGGTTGACATCAATGACAACCAACAATCCATACTAACTTTCCATCAAACTAAGCCAGTTTTCTGACAATATCCCCCTTTGGAATTGATGGCAACACTTAGTCATGATAACATCCATGCTTATACTCCTCATCAATGTTTCTATCTCTCCCCCTTTGACATCAATTGCAAAGGGTATCTCCCTTTGCGGTTTCTCCCCCTGAATGAACTCTACTTGAGTTACTCCACCTGTCTACATGCCTTGGTGCTCTCTCTCCAAGCATTTCTATCTTGCATCTGATAAATCTCTCCCTCTTTGTCAACAATGGAAAAGGTATCTTTCTATCCAGGGCTGCTCCCCCTAACTAAACTGTCCTTGGGGATAGTCCCCCTGACTGTACTCTTCCATAAATTTATCCCCCAACCTGAACTGTCCTCTTTATGGTGCTTCCTCATCTAAATCTAAGACACATAAGATAAGCATTCAAAAGCATTCATTTTGGAGTAGAAATTACTCTGAGTCTCTGGAGAAAATACAGAAAGGCTTCTCTTGGAAGCGGTTTTGTAAAGATGTTTGTCACTTGTTCTTTTGTGCCCACATATTCAACTCTGATGTTCTTCTCTGCAACATGTTCCCATAGAAAGTGATACTTTATTGGAATGTGCTTCGTCTTAGAGTGCATCACCGAGTTCTTTGAGATATTGATGGTGCTTGTATTATCACAATAGATTGGAATGGGATCATCATACTCAACCTGTATATCTTTCAGAGTTTGTTTCATCCATAGAACTTATGTACAACATGTTGTTGCTGCAATATAATCTACCTCGGCTGTAGATAAGGATATTGATGATTGTTTCTTGCTTAACCATGATAATAAACACTCACCCAAGTAGAAAATTGTTCCACTAGTGCTTCATTGGTCATCAATGCAACCTTCCCAATATGAATCTGTGTATGCAATAAGTGATAGATCCTTTCCTTTTGGATACCATAATCCAAACTCTTATGTTCCTTTGAGATATATGAAAATCCTCTTCACTTCTAATACATGTGATTCCTTTGGTCCTGCTTGAAATTGTGCCACCTGTCCAATTGCCTGCATTACATCTAGTATGGATGTTGTCACATATAGTAAGCTACCAATCATTGACTTGTATTGCCTCTGGTATGTAGACTTTGAATCGTCATCTTTGCTCAACTTGCAACTGGTTTGCATAGGAGTGGTAACTAGTTTGAAATATTTCATTCTAAACCTCTTAAGCATTTCTCTTATATACTTAGTTTGAGAAATAAAAATTTGTTGGTTTCTTTGACATATCTGAAGACCCGGAAAGAAGGATAGTTCTCCAAGTAATGACATTTCAAATTCATTATGCATATCCTTTGCAAATTTATGGCTTAACCTGTCATTAGTACTTCCAAAAACAATATTATCAACATAAATTTCAATGAATAAAATACTACCTTGAGTTACCTTGATGTAGAGGTTGTTGTCTGCGCTTCCTTTCCATAGTTTGTAGGGATTTTTGTCATTGTTGTTTCTGATCATTACTTTGTTTCGAATGTGAATTGTTGTATGCACTGCATGTGTCCAAAAAATATCTATCAATTTGGAATCCATTAGCATTGTTCGAGCCATTTCCTGTGTAATTATCATCCATTATGATAATGTTCCTATGTCTCTGAACCACTCTTTCAACCAATCTATGAATCCATTCTCTCGTCCATACTATCCAAGACTCTACTTGTGCAATTGTCCATAATGTTGACCCATTTATCACTATACTATCATGAAGTCTTGATTAATCCATCAAATTGTACTTCTTTTAACTTACTTCTCTGGATTTGTCTTCTCAAACTCTACAAGTTGCTCGAAGGATGGTTCTTTGGCCTATCACATTTATTGCATAGACTCCCCCTGCCTAATATTCATATTACCTAGGAGTCTCTAAGTATGATGGCTCAGAACAATTCCTACTCTGATGTGTATTCATCATCATCTTCAATGGTAGGTTCATCATCATCTTCATTGGTAGATTCATCATCTCTCTGAGCTCTAACTTATTTCTTTCTATCTATGGATTCATCTTTCACTACAATGCTTGAAAGTAAAATCTCTTGAACCTGTTCCTTATTTACTTGTCCTTTTTTTCTCTCAGTTATTTTCCAAACCTTTCTGTATCTGACATCTTTCTTTTTCACTATAGAATTTTTTTCATCTTGTTTTATTGCCAATCTTGCGATCTCTGGGACCTGGTCTTTGTTCACATTTTCTTCGTGTTTTCTTATCCATACTTTCTTATATTTGATATCAGTGTTCTCTTTCATGGAAGTATCATTCATGCTTCTATAATCACTAGCTATGTGTCCATAGTTATTACATTTGTAACATTCAATGTTACGTGGGGCCACATATGCACTTCTTTCTTGAACATTTCTTTTATAATCCCTGCAATCTGCAACCTTATGTCCAAAATTAGTACAATAAAAACAATGACCATAAAAGATATTTGCATACCTGGGAGTGAATGATATTCTTTGTGGTGTGTTCCTTCTAAATTTCTACCGTGACTGATCATGATCATGATTGAAGCTTCTTTGTGGCTTGAACATGAATGGTCTTATTGAAGATGTATCTTCAATAGTTTTCTTAGATTCAGGTTGACCATGATTCCTTCCTTTAAGTACTTCTTCATAACTCTTTATATTTTCTTCATTCTTCTTTTATGGAAACCTTGAGTGCTTCTCTTCATTCTCTATAACTAATGTGGATGTTTTTGTCTCTTCAACGTTCTTGTTGAGCTTGATGATTTTACTTCTCAATGTGACAACTTCTTCTTCAAGATTCTCAACCTATTCTTCTTTCTTCATTATCTGAGACTTCATGACTTATTTTGTTCTTTTCATTTCTTCAAGATGAATTTTTAATGTGATTATTTCTTCTTCAAGTCCTTTTCTCTTCTTGACCAAACTCTTCCTCAAGATGGTTTAGATCGTTAGTTATTTCCTTAAGATGATCTGTCAATATCTTCTCTCTCATTTTTTATTCTTTCTTCTTTGCTTCTATGTTTGCTTCCAAATACTGATTTTGATATTCAATATTTTCTTCGATCTTTCTAGCTTCTTCTGGCTGAGTTCTTAAGTTCTTGATGACCTGTTGGGCTTCTTCAAAAATGTGAACACTTTCCTTTTGTTTCATCAATTATTTCTTGAGTGACTTGTTTTCTTCTCTTAGTTCACCTAAAGAACTAAACAATTCTCTGGTGATTATGTACTCTTCATATTTTGAATCTGTTTGACATGGTGAACATAATTCTTCTTGATCTGTATATGCATCTTCTTTGGCATCTTCTAAATCTGTGATAGGTGAAGAATATATGTCATGTAACTTATCCCAAATTTCTTTGGCTGATCAAAATTTACCAATATTTTCTCTTATCGGATCAGGTAATCCTTCCCATATGAAATCCATTGCTATTTTGGTATTCTTCTTCAATTTCTTCTTGGTTGCATTATTTTCCCTTTTTGAACTATCATATCCTGCAACAATTGATAGCCAAATATAATGTCCTTGTGCCTATAAAAATAATTTCATCTTTATTCTCCACATATCATACTTAAAACCATTCTGACCATTAAACATTGGTATTTCATTCTCAGAATAATCCACTATCTCCTTCCAGTGGTTAAATTGTTTCCTGAAGGAACCGGCTCTTATACCAATTGTTGGATTACTAAGGAGGGGGTGAATCAGTAATAGAGAAATTTAATCATTTTTCACCCTAAAATGCAAGTGGTATATCAATGTAGAATTATCATTCAATATTTGCAGAGTAAATAAACAATGAACAAATGAGCAATCACACACATACACAGTACACCAGTGTTTTACGTGGAACCCGAAAGCGGGAGAAAACCACGAAATGATTTTTCTTATATGTCTTTAAGAATTACATTCATTGGAAGCACCAACTTCCTTTGTTTTCTATCTGCAACTGGAAGGAGGCTCCAACCCCCTAGTTTCTCAGGCTACAACCTGAGGGAAGCTCCAACTCCCCAATTCTCTAGCTACAACCAGAAGGAGACTACAACCTGAGGGAAGCTCCAACTCCCCAATTCTCTAGCTACAACCAGAAGGAGGCTACAACCTGAGGGAATCTCCAACTCCCCAATTCTCTAGCTACAACCAGAAGGAGGCTACAACCTGAGGGAAGCTTCAACTCCCCAATTCTCTAGCTACAACCAGAAGGAGGCTACAACCCCCTATGTTCTTCGGCTACAGCTGGAAGGTGTCTACAACCACCTATCCTTGCCCCATCCAACCGCCCTGATGTATAAGTAGAATGATGGAACCAATGTCACACTATCACTGTGAGATATACTGTTGTAAACCTGTACCAATCAACCTACACTAAACAACCTGTATCAGTAACATGAACCATGCATCAACCATGCATCAACCTGTACCTCAACCTGTAATCAACTTGTACCATAAACAAGTGCATCAACCATGCACCAACCTATACCAAACAACCTGTAATCAACATGTACCATAAACAAGTGCATCAACCATGCACCAACCTATACCTCAACCTGTACCATGAACAAGTGCATCAACCATGCACCAAACCTATACAAATAACATGTCACAACAACATGTCCAAACAACCTATCACAACAACTTGTCTCATCAATCTTATCAACCAAATCAGATCTACTCACCATTATCAATAACCAAAACAACTCTCAAAGATGTGCATCAACCAAGCATAACACAACAATGCATAATCATCACTAAGATCAATATGTACTTCTAATAATATACCAATACAAGTATGCTACATCATCCATAAACCATGTGTCAACAATACTACTAACAAGTGCCTCCAACCATGTACCAAGTATGTACCAATCATGTATCAACTATGACTCATCAAGATGTACCAACATTATCAACTATACACCTCATGTATGTGCCAACTCATCAACTACTTGTCTCAACCATGTACCCAACATGTACCTCAACCAAAATCCCTCATCAATTTCATCATCCAAATCTAATTTGTAACTCTATAATAGACCTGGTGTATATGATCACATACCTGCAAACCTTCATTAACTTTAAGAATAAGAGACTAGCATTTTCATCAAACTTTACTTTAGTCTCACATGACTAGTTTTGGATTAGTCAACCCTAACCTAAAATAATCATAACTATGTACCTGTAATGAATAAAGATATGAAAATAGTACAAAATGTTCTTCAATGTGTTTTGTTCAATTCCTCCATATGTCACTACTTGGAACCTCTCAGAAAATGAGTTATAGAAAAAATGGCATACCTTGTTGAATTATGGCTTATTCTAGAGAGCGAACTTGTAGAGCATGCCCCACATGGAATATTTGTTGTATGGATATGAAAAATGTACAAAGAATAATACAGACTATAATCTAACCAGCACATTTGGTCTTACTGAATTTGGATCTTTTATGAAGAAGTTATGATGTTTTTACCCGAAACACCTGTTTTAGACTAGTTTCACGACTAGCCACAAACCTTATTTTCCACATAGTGTAACTCCAAAAATACAATGACCCACAAGATGAAATTCGCACCACAACTACTTGCATATGTTTCCTCAATTTTCTCTCAATTTCATGGTCTGAATCATTCTAGAAAAAAAATTATTGTGAAAATGGTGAGATGACATGTAAATAACATACCTTAGAAAGCATCATCAAAAGAATTTATCCTCCCTTGAATTTCGGCATTATTTACTTCACCTTCCCTCTGAAATTCGGCTTAGATATCCTTTGGTTACCTCGGTCACTTGTATATTTTCAATATGCTCAAGTGTGATTAAAATGAGAGAGCCTTACATCTTATTTATACTTTCATTTAGCTACCTCAAGGGATTACCTTTTAACCATCTTAACCCACTTTCCTTATTTTAGGGTTAACCCACTTCTAATTTATCCATTAACTTTATTGTTTAAATAATTATTTTTTATTCACTTTGAATTATAGTACACTCATCACTTCACTTTATTATTTACCTTCTAAAATCTCTTAAACCACTTTGACTACTTTGACCTTTTGGGGCTTCTAGATGACTCATGAGGGTTCTCCAACTTCACATGGCCATAACTCTCTAATCGTGAGGAGTTATGTGACGTTCCACATACCACTAGAAATGGAATGACATGTACTATCCACATATAATAGTATTTCCTGCAAATATATCAAAACTCATACCATTATCCATCAAACAAACTTGGGTCCATTACCCAAACCTGGGTTCTCCAACTTCTCATGGCCATAACTCTCTAACCATGAGGAGATATGTAACGTTCCACATACCACCAAAAATGGAATGATAAGTAATATAAATCTATAATAGTCTTACCTTAAAATATATTAAAACTCATACCATTATACATGAAACAACCTTGGTTCCATTACCCAAACCTTTGTGCTATCGGAATTCGCTATCGGACTTTCTCCAAGATTTGGCATCGATCACTAAGGGTTGACATCAATGACAACCAACAATCCATACCAATTTTCCATCAACCTAAGCCAGTTGTCTGAAAAAATTAAAAAATGGTGTCGGGTTTCCATATCACGTCACAATATCCATGATCCTTGACCTTCCATATACTGGAAACGTTCTGACTCGGCCCTTCAGTTCCACTTGAAGGCTATAAATGGGTCAAATCCGAGCTATGGAAAGAGGAGAAGAATTCAACTTTGAGAGAAAAGTTACTCTGGATAAATTGTTCACTTCATATTTAGTTTGCATCCCTTTATCCTTTTAAGTCTGAACACATTGTTCAACCCCCAAGATCTTCCCTACTTGATTGAGAACCTCATTGTCTCTCTTAAATGAGCTTGCTTTTGGTGGAGGATTGAAGTGGTGGAGGCCCAGCTAGATGGGACTTAGTTTCTCGGTTTTGAGCTGTGTCGACACGGAAGTTTGTAATTCATTCACTTCTGTTGATTACATTTTAATAGAAATATTATTTTCTCATCTAATTAATATCTTGCAAATATTTGAATTGTTATTCCATGGGCATATTTGTTATGAATGTTGATGGATTATGCTATTGAATGTGCTTACAATATATATTATCACCATATGCTCGAGTTTCTTGGTTGTTGAGGACAAGTTGCAAGTGTATTTCTTTGAGCCAAATGCTCAACAGTGGACTTCATCAAACGTCTAGAGGAGGTAGGTTCTTTATCTTGCCTTGTTATCATATTTGTTTATATAGCATACCTGAGATTAGAGTTGATTTCTGCAGTCATTTTCGTCTATTGTGGTTTACCCCTAGCCATAGAGAGATTTTCCTCGTAACAACAATCAATTCTTATTAAAGAAGAAGAAAAACTAGTAATACAAAGACATTGACCAATAAATCTTTCACCAGAAGCAACTATTAGGAAAGAGGTAGAAAAAATCTTAAGTTCCCATATAATTTTTCCTGTCAATTATTCAGAATGGGTATCAAACCTTGTCACAGTACAGAAAAAGAATGGGGATATTAGATTATGTGTTGATTTATGTGCCTTGAACAGGGAAATCTTTAATGACACTTTTCCTCTTCTTAATATGGAATTGATTGTACAACAAGTAGCAGGATCTCAAATGATGTCACTTATTGATGGTTTTTCAGGATACAATAAAATTTGTGTCAATAGGATTGACAAGTATAAAACTACTTTTACTACACGTTGGGGAACCTTTTCTTATGAATGAATGACTTTTGGATTGATTAATGCAATTCTTACCTTCCAACGAGCTATGCAAATTGATTTTGATGATCTAATCGGTAAAAATATTCAATTTTTTCTTGATGATTTAATTGTTTATTCCAAAACCTGAGAATACAATTTTGATCATCTTAAACAAGTTTTTATTCATTGCAGAAAATTTGGTATGTCATTGAATCCTACAAAATCAATTTTTGATGTCACTACAAGAAAAATTCTTGGACATATTGTATCTAATTCAGGCTTCAGTATTGATTTGGAGATAGTTGTTTGAGATTTATGATAGACAGGCATTTTCCAGTTCAGAAAATGATCCAAATCAAACGGTCATTTTCGTAATGAAAACGGTTCGATAGATTTTTGATGTACCATAGACAGTGATGTTAATATTATGGTAGCTGCGGGAGGTATTTACCCCCATGTGTCAACCTCACAAGAATAGAAGACTCTGGAAAGCAAGAGAAACCCTAATGAGTTGGATAATAACCCTAGAAGCCTTATCGGCTCAAGAAGAAAATTTATATTAGGCTATTAGCCTCCAAGAGAAGAAGTCGGTTAGAATTAATAATAATATACTAAATAGACACATACCCAGAAGGAGAAGTTGGCCCCAGCAAACTGGTAGGATTACTATAAATACAAGGCACCAGTTCTCATTTGCAACATCTCAGAATTGCAGTTTCCCAGTTGGTGTGCACTGCAGTTGCAGTCTGGTGTGCAGGTTTGGAGGAGGGTTGCAGGTGCAGCTGCAGCAGCAGCTAGTTTCAGTATTGTCTTGGATATCTCTTGGCTAGGGTTTGGAACATCTTACCAGTCTTTTGTGATGTGCTATCCTTGGGGATTGATGAACTACTCTTTGTTTGGCTATCTAGCCTAGGGTTTGCTTCCAGAGGAATTCTCAGTCAAGGTTAAGGTGCTCGGAGGGAGGCTTCAGCCTGTGGTTGGGTGACGAGGGTATCGTTAATGGTAAAACGAGCACACCATCTTATATATTCTAACAGGTTATGGGCCCACACACCTTCAGTCAGCCTAAAATGCTGAAAGGAAACATAACCGCTAGACATTGAGCTTGTTGAGGAACTGTCACTAGGGTTACTAGCAGAAGCAGCTTCCAAAAGCACTGTAGCTAGGGTTACCAGCAGAAGCAGTTGCAGAAACCCTAAACCTCTTGTTGAGGCACCTTAAGTGACGAGATTGACCTAATCTTTGGATAGATCAGTGAGCCCTAGCCCAGCGCATCTCCTGGTACTCTCAGAAGGCCAAGACGTGAAGTTTGGATTTCTGGTCAAATCTAGGGTTTGACCAAGTCAAGCAAGCCATGACGAACTCTATGAAGTCTGAGAACAAGCTAGATGGAGCCTCTAA
>ML778397.1:1801361-1847988 GCA_009831015.1 Picea engelmannii
GATCTCCTAGCTAAGAGATCAACTACAAGCTATTGAAGAGATCACTTCAGAAAAGGAATTGGTGAACATAGTACTCAATGGTCTTCCCAAGACATGGGATGCATTTTCCGCAAGCATGAACACAAGGAAGGAGTACCCGACATCTAAAGAACTTTGGACTTGCTGTGCTCAAGAAGAATCAAGGATCAATGCAAAAGAGAGACCCCAAAAGAAGTACGATGATCAAGCCTTCATAGCAAGATTCAAGAACTTCAGAAATAAAAGGAAGTTTGGCTCAAGGAGGAAGCCAAATCAAGAGAAAGACATTTCATAAATACAGTGCTTCAACTATCAAAAGTATGGTCACTATAGAAATCAGTGTCCCGAGCTAAAGAAAAGGAAGGAGAAACACGAAGCATCGATTGTCGAAGAAAAGGAACCGACAAAGAAGACTAAGCGGGATGGAAGAGACTTCTTCTACTAAAAGGTAACAACATTCTTCTCATTTCTTGTACATATCTTGTTTGCATCGTCCTTGTACATATCTTGTATATCTTGGAAAATAATGTGTTCCAAGAAGAACTATACCTATGGAAGAACAATAAGATAAGAATGAATATCATTAGATAATACACATGAAGGGATGAAATATATCATGTGAAAGATATTACAAGAATCAATCTCGAAGAGACTTAGAAGTCAAACATCAAGAGGAATTGGAGAAAAACTTATGACAACAACTAAGATGGAAGCGTGGACTCTGTTAGATAAAGAAAGTCAATTATATATTGCAGAAGACAATAAGGATGTAGATGGAAGTATAGACTCTATCAGACGGAGGGAGACGATTATATGCACTCTTACATGAAGCAAGGATTAGGAGGGAGCTAATCCTATGATCCATTAAAGATGATGAAATGTATATATCCATGGTAGCAGTCATGAAAGACGGCACATGTTCAGTTCAGCCGCAGAAGAAGACTTCCTCAGAAGCCTTAAAGAATCCCTAGTTGTTCATCCAGATCCATGATTCTATGATGAAAGGAAGAAGTGGAATCTCTAGGGCATGGAATCCATAAGAAACTCCTTGGAACCAAGAGCTAAAGAAAAACTTGAAGAAGAACATGAAGATTCCAAGAAAGAAAGAAAAGCTAGGACAACTAGTCATTGTATCAAGTTTGTCAGCCTGATATGAACTCACTAAAAGCAATCAAGCAGAAGAACTGAAGGTCGTGATGAAGAACAGTGTATGAAAGACTTATGAATGAAAGCATTACGAGATCCAGAACCAAAGGTTCTCTCAGATGGAGGGAGAAGACTATGATGATTGATTGTTCCAGTACACCAGACTTATCTCTATATAAGTCATTATATCATCCGCAACATTCATGAGTTGGAATTCTACATCAGATGAAAGCAAAGAATGTTCTCCAGAGAAATTGAATAAAGTATAAAGAGTAATCTCAAGACTTTGAGCCATATCAGAAAGAGACTCATGTATGCAGATAAGAAGAAGACAACTTGGTGGAGAACCTCCAATGCACAGCAAAAGCGTGGTGAAGATTTCCTATAACATCAAGATGACTACTCAGAAGATCAGATCTCATAATGACAGAAGAAGTGCCATATGGATATGTTCCAGTTCTCCAACTATGATATACTCTACTGTTCAGATCTACATGAAGCCTTCACATTGTTCCAGACTACAGTACAAGCATTACATTATCCATGATAAAGTCCAGAAGGGAGAAAATGATTTCTCCAATACATATATCCACAGATGAGCAAATAAGCATACATTTTGGTAAAGCCTATATTCAATATGAAAGAACTTGCATACTCAAGCTAGAGCTCATGGAAATAACTCTATTAACCGGAAGGGAAGACTCTCCAAGCTAGAAGAAGGTACGCAAACATTTATTTTTGTGATTGAAATAACTCTCCAGTTAGGAGGGAGCATTTATCTTTGTAAAAGTCCAGATTGGACAAATGCTTTCCTGTTCGGAAAGTGGATTGAGATTTCTGACGGATAGTGGCTTCCCATTGTAGTTAACATGGGAGGCAGACTGATTGTTGATGTATCATAGATAGCGACTTCCCATTATGGGGAGTGGTCTAGGACAGTCATTCTTCTTGGCAGTCACTCTGAGTAGTGGTCAAGTAGAATGGTCCACCTTGCCGGGCAGTCATTCTTTCGAAGTTCACAGTTGTGAGCAGTTTCGAAGAATCGTCTATTTTGGAGGTTGATGCAGGACAGACATTCCTCGAGGGAAGACTCATTCTTTCCAGGTTACACTTGTTTAGTGTCGGAGGAATGGCCCAGGGTGGGGAATGGTTCGGACAGTTACTCCTCGAGGGTAGACTCATTCGCTCCAGGTTACACCTTGTTTGGTGTCGGAGGAATGGCCCAGGGTGGGGAGTAATCCAGGCTCAGCAATCAGGGACAGTTATTCCTCGAGGGCAGACTCATTCTCTCCAAGTTACACTTTGTTTAGTGTCGGAAGAATGGCCCGGGGTGGGGAATAGTCCAGGACAGTCATTCCTTAGGGAAGACTCATTCCCTCCAGGTTACACTTTGTTTAGTGTCGGAGGAATGGCCCAGGGTAAGGAATGGTCCATACATTTCTCGAGGGTAGACTCATTCTCTTCAGGTTACACTTTGTTTAATGTCGGAAGAATGGCCCAGGGTGGGAAATGGTCCAGGTTCAGAAATCAGAAACAATCCTTCTTCCTTGGTTGAGAAGAATGGAGCAGATAGCCCATTATTGATATTCTATATTGAGGGCAGACATTCTTTTAGACCTCACAGATGTGAGTGAAAGATTGGCCCAGATGATTGTTATTGATGTTCTATATGGAGGGCAGACATTCTTTTAGATCTCACAGACGTGAGTGAAAGATTGGCCCAGATGATTATTGTTGATATTCTATACTGAGGGCAGACACTCTTTCAGATCTCACAAACGTGAGTGAAAGATTGGCCCATATGATTCAGTTTTTATCATAACATTGTTTCTATGCAAATGAAGACTACTGTGGTGGCAGACATTCTTTCAGATCTCACAGACGTGAGTGAAAGATTGGCCCAGAAGATACAGCTTTTATCATAACATTGTTTCTATGTAGGATGCTATCAGATGTTTGTTATGAAGACTATATGACAGTAGATGAGGACTACTGTGGTGAATGTGTTTCACTGCTCGCCACTATACGTTGCTGATCAAGTACTTGTGTGTTACTTGATGTGGTAGTTAACCACTGGATTGTAATTGTGTACTACTATGAATAGACACAGGTGTGTTTTATCCTTGTTCTAATTGCCTTGAAGACTATCAGTAGATTATTGGAGATGATCATTCAGATGAATGATGAACAGAGATTTTCCAGACGGAAAAACAGTTCAGAGCTTTTTCTCCTCTTGTATCACTCCATGGTGAGAGTGACTTATCCAGCATCATATCTAACTACTCAGATGAAGTATGATTTCGAGAGATGATGCAGCTGATGGTGATGGTGATGCTCATTATCTAGTCATGAAATAGTCTAGATGACTATATTGATGCTACCGGGTAAATGGTATTTTTTGTGCTCAAGTCCATTACCTGTAAATACCTCTCTAGCTAGGAGGGAGTGTTAATATTATGGTAGTTGCAGGAGGTATTTACCCCCATGTGTCAACCTCACAAGAATAGAAGACTCCGGAAAGCAAGAGAAACCCTAATGAGTTGGCTAATAACCCTAGAAGCCTTGTCGGCTCAAGAAGAAAAATTATATTAGGCTATTAGCCTCCAAGAGAAGAAGTCGGCCAGAATTAATAATAATATATTGAACAGACACATACCCAGAAGGAGAAGTCGGCCCCAGCAAACTGGTAGGATTACTATGAATACAGGGCACCAGTTCTCATTTGCAACATCTCAGAATTGTAGTTTCCCAGTTGGTGCGCACTACAGTTGCAGTTTGGTGCACAGGTTTGGAGGAGGGTTGCAGATGCAGCTGCAGTAGAAGCTAGTTTTAGTATTGGCTTGGATATCTCTTGGCTAGGGTTTGGAACATCTGACCAGTCTTTTGTGATGCACTATCCTTGGGGATTGATGCGCTACTCTTTGTTTGGCTATCTAGCCTAGGGTTTGCTTCCAGAGGAATTCTCAGATAAGGTTAAGGTGCTTAAAGGGAGGCTTCAACCTGTGGTTGGGTGGTGAGGGTATCGTCAATGGTAAAACGAGCACACCATCTTATATATTCTAAAAAGTGATTCCCCTTGTGGGCAGTGTGGGGGAATGGTTTAGGACAGTCATTCTTCTTGGAAGTCACTCTCAATAGTGGTCAAGTAGAATAGTCTGCCTCGTCAGGCAGTCATTCTTTCAAAGTTCACAGTTGTGAGCAGTTTCAAAGAATGCTCTGTTTTGGAGGTTGGTGCAGGATAGTCATTTCCATTAGGAAATGGTTCGGACAGTCATTCCCTAGGGCAGACTCATTCTATCCAGGTTGCACTGTGGTTAGTGTCAGAAGAATGGACTAGTTAGGTGAATGGTCCAGGTTCAGCAATCAAGGACATGAATTCCCTAGGGCAGACTCATTATCTCCAGGTTGCACTATGATTAGTGTTGGAGGAATGGCCCAGTTAAGTGAATGGTCCAGGCTCAGAAATCAGGGATAGTTATTCTTCTATGCTTGAGAAGAATAGTCCAGATAGCCCATGGATGATGTTTTACTTTTTGAGGGCATATGCTCTTCCAGATCTCACAGATGTGAGTGGAAGAATGGCCCAGATGACTCATTTTATATCATGATATTGTTTCTATGCAGGTTGATATCAGATGATATGATTTCTATGAAGACTGTATGTCTCTGGATAGTAGATGTATGCTATTGTGGTGGATGTGTTCCATTGGTTCTGACTATGTGTCACTGATTAAGTAGTTGTGTGCTACTTGGTGTGGTTGTGTACCACTGGATAGTAGTCGTGTACTACTATGGATAGACACAGTTGTGTTCTGTTGAATGAAATTGTTCTAATTTCTATGTAGACTATCAGTAGTGTTGAAAATTATTATCAGCTAGATAGATAGTCAGTGTGCTAGTGGACAGACATTCTCCAGGTGGAAAATGGTCCAGGACATTTATTCTTCTAGGACGTATGTCTGGATTAAAAAAATAGTCCTCGTAGCCCATGGCGTGGCTTCCAGTATCTTTTGGAATAGTTATTCTTCTAGGACATATGTCAGTATCAGAAGAATGGTTCTTGTATCACTCTATGGAGTGAGTGACTTATTCAGCATCATGCCTAATTACTCAGATGGAGTATGGATTCAAGAGATAATGCATTTGATGCTATCAAATGATATTGATAGTGATGACGGTGCTCGTGATATAATCATGAGATAGACTGTATGGCTATGATTATTCTACCGGTTGAATGGTATGTTTGTGCTCAATACCTCCCTAGATAGGAGGGAGTGTTGATATTATGGTAGCTTCAAGAGGTATTAACCTCCACGTGTAACCCTAACAAGAATAGAATATTTTGGGAAGCAATAAGAAACCCTAAAGCATTGGACATAACCCTAGAAGACAAGTCGGCTAAAGGAAATATTTAATTCCAACATTCCTTCTTTGAAATGATTTCTTCAATAGCTTCGCCATTTCTTAAATATTTCCTAATGAGGCATGCGAATGAGAAGTCGGCCCAGACAACTAAGGAGAAACAGTGTAAATACAGATCGCCATATCTCATTTGACACACACAACTCGCAACTACAGAAATGTAAGAGTGTTCACTGCAAAAACTAGGTAAGTGCGCAAGTCTGGAGAGTAGTTGCAGCTGCAGCTACTGCAACCTGTATTCTCGGTTTAGGCTTGGACTTTCTATTGGTTATGTTTTGGACTTTCTTCCTTGTGTTCTAGCTCTGGAGAGAGGTATGCTACATTTATTGGCTATTAGGCCTAGGGTTTTCTTCCGTAATTATTCTTTGTCAAGGTTAAGGTGCTCGGGGGTGGCTTCGGCCTTTGGTTGGGTCACAATATTGCTATATTTTCTATGGTTAAACGAGCACACCTATTATTTTCTCTTGGTGGAAGCAATAGTATGTGAAACTCTTGATTTCAAATATTAAATTTTGTTTACCATCCTAATTAAATAATAAATTCTTAATTGAAAAATGTGTAGTCTAAGATCAAATAATGCATTCCAATTAGGAGGATATCATCTCCAAGAGAATCCTTATCAAATATGCAAGTTTCTATTATTATGAATAGTATTTTCTTTCTTAGGTTTTTTATTTATTAAAAATCGAACAAAAAAACATATAAGCATTGGTTCCTTTATTGTCCCAACTTCATTACCTCTCTTTTTGATCTAGACAATCAATATCATCCTCAAGCGAAAGAAAGGAGAAGATTATCTTTGGATCTACCTTTGACAATGGCAAGGGTAGAGGGTCAATGTTTGGGATGATTATTATTTTGTATATGCACGTGCTGTATTCATCTATTTCAAAAAATTCTGATTATCATATAAATGTACCATGACCATAATGGATCTTTTTGTAGTACAATTGTATAGATGAGATGATATTCTCAATCTAGGGAAAGCAAAATTGTGTGATTGCAAGCAACCTATGGTTGTTTCAAAATATGTTTTTGCAGCTAAAAATAGAAAGACTTGTCACTAGCATACAAGAGCAGAGTTAGGATAATTGTGGAGCTCTCAGGTAGAAAGATGGCTAAGATTGTCAACACCTTTGATGGAAAAGAGTTGCAATGTTAGAATGGAAATGGGGATAGTTCTAAATGGATAAAGTGCATATACAACAATCATTGGCAACTACAAGAAAACAAATTCATTTATTTATAAAAATTCCCCATTATCATATAAATGTACCATGGCCATAATGGATCTTTTTGTAATACAATTGTATAGCTATGTTATTCTCAATATAGGGAAAGAAAATTTGTGTGATTGCAGGCAACCTATGGTTGTTTCAAAATATGTTTTTGCAGCTAAAAATATAAATACTTGCCACTAGCATACAAGAGCATGTTGATGATTGCAACTTCATGAGACATTCTCCAGATCGTACTCCTCTGGACTAAGTTGAGATGATCTGTGAGAACACCTATGTGATAGGTGAGTCATACTCCTCTGGACTGAGTTGAGATGACTTGTGTTGGTATCTTTTTGTGCTCCTTGAGTTGAGATGACTTGAGATGGTCTCTTGTCGTACTCCCATGGACTTAGTTGAGTTGACTTGAGATGGCTCTCCAGTTCATACTCCTATGGATTTAGTTGAGTTGATTTGTTTGAGAGTGACATCCCTTGTGGTTGAGCACATGTGGACTTGTCCCTAGGGGCAGAGCACTAGAGGATGTGTGTGAGACCCCTTGTTATATTGTCAAAGAGTAAGACTATTGTAAAACCCTAATGTGTATTATGAAGGGTACAAGTCGGCCCTACTATGTAAAGACAATTAATGTTATGTAAAAGATTAATTGTATTATTTAGTTGTACAAGTCGGCCCTATTGTGCCAATGGACGCATCTATTTGATGATTTAGGTTATGTATTTATTAGAGAGACACATCCCCATTGTGGATTATATCTCATTCACTCAATGTTTTACTTGGAGATCTGAAATTTGGTGTGCACGTCTTATGTGCTAGCTTTCTTGGTCATAGAAGCACCCTCTTGTGTGCATTAGGGTTCGTGGAGTAAGGGTGATATTCTCTTGGAAATATAGTAAAGGATTTTTGGGTTTTTCCCTTGTTTGAGAAGGGTTTTCCCAGGATAACATCTTGCCTCTTGTGCATGGTTATTCTTCTTGTGATCTTGGTTTACTGCAGCTATTGTATTTTGTGTTGTTGCATTCTTTATGGTTCAAGTTCATGTTGAATTAAAAAGAAACTACATGTGCTTGAGCCATCATTAAAAATTCAACATGGTATCAGAGCAGTGTTCCTGAAAGAGCCATTACACAAGCTACTCCAACACCCTTCCAAGCTAGTCGTTACCTTCTTGCTGCAACTACAAAAACGGCCCTTACCCTTTTCCTTGTCAAGCTAGATTTACCACTTTCCCTTGAAGCGTTGGGCCTAATTTATTCACAGATGGGTAGGGCATAGTCCAAAGCATCATCTACAACTGTCATATTGAAAATTGAAGAAGTTTGGATTTTTAGACCTACGGTTTCTAGGGTTTCTGCAGATTTCGGCTTCTAGGGTTTCTGCAGGTCGTTGGGTATTCTTGCAACTTGCTGGGATTATTTTGACTCTCTATGGATTCTTGTTGGCCTTCATAAGTCCAACGAACCTCTTAGAGACTTCCTCTTGAAAAATTCTATGGTTCTAGCCTAATCGTTAGGGTTTGTGAAAAATCTGCAGCCATGAGGAACATAACTTTGGTGGAAGATAGGCTTGATGGATCAAGAAACTTCAGCTCCTGGAAGTCAATATTACACATCACTCTAGAAGAGAGTAACCTAATGAAGTTTATAGAAGGAACTCTACTAGCAATAGCAACTGATGAAGAGAAAGCTAAATGGAAGACAAATGACGTCAAAGCTAGAAAGATAATCATCTACTCAGTAAGAGATCATCTACTACCTCACATTTCCACCTTAAAGAAATCTTATCTAATGTATGATGTGTTGAAGAATATGTTTGAGAGAAACAACAATAACAAAGATCTTACATTGAAACACCAACTTCAAAATATCAAGATGATGAAATATGACACCACTGCTACCTTCTTCATGAAGATTTCAGAGATCAGAGATCAGTTAGGTGCCATTGGAGAAATCATAATAGACAGAGAACTTGTCATGATTACTCTCAATGCTCTTCCAAGCCATTGGGAACCATTCATTCAAAGTATTAGTGGAAGATCAGATTTACCTCAATTTGATCATCTATGGGCAGACTGTACTCAGGAGGAAACCAAACATATAGCCATAGGTTTGCAAGACTCCCATCATAATGAAAATCAAGCCCTTGATTCTCATACAAAGAAAGGCAGAAGAAAAGGAAGAAGTTTCAGCAAAGCATTCAATGACAATAAAACTTCAACAACTCCAGGTCATGAACAAAGAAAAGACATATCAAAGATTCAATGTTTCAGATGTGACAAGTATGGACACATTGAGAGAAATTGTCCTACCAGGAAGAAAGGAAGACAACATGCCTCCACTACCGATGTTGATTCAGAACCACCACAGAGGGATGAAGGCATAAAATATGAAGTGTTCTTCTTCATTTCATCGCTCTCAGGTACGGTTCCTACTAATAGTGATATTTGGTTGATTGACAGTGGTGCTTCCAAACACATGACTGGATATAGTGAACATCTCATTGATCTTGTAGAGAAAGAGTCTTGTCTGCATGTTGTACTTGGTGATAATGCCAAATATATTGTGGAGGGAGTTGGATCTTCTTCCTTTCAACTAGATTCTGACATACCTCTTCAATTAAGTGAGGTATTATATGTACCTGGGATGAAAAGAAACCTTGTCTATGTTTCTGCCTTAGAGGATAAAGGATACAAGGTTATTTTCTCTAAAGGAAAAGTTCTTGCATGGCACAAGAACTCCCGCATTGATTATGCCCGGGTTATTGGTGATCGAGAAAATAGTTTGTACAGATTGACTACCTTACCAATCCAGGCCTTATTACATGATATTATCATCTTGAGTGAGTTATGGCATAGGAGACTTGCCCATTTACATTATAGAGCCCTTTCGGCTCTTGGGAAGATGGTGACAAGTCTTCCAAAGATACATATTGATCATGATGGAATTTGCAGAGGTTGTGCTCTTGGAAAGAATGTCAAGGGGTCATTTCCAAGTAGTGACAGTAGATCCAAGGGGATCTTGGACTTGATACATACAGATGTTTGTGGACCTATGTTCGTTGCTTCCTTGAGAGGATACTTGTACTATGTTCTCTTCATCGATGATCACTCTCAGAAGACGTGGATCTAATTCTTGAAGACCAAGGATGGATTCCTTGCGAGATTTCAATAGTTTAAATCTCAGGTTGAGAACCTGACCAGGAGAAAGATCAAAGTGTTGAGATCAGATAATGGAGGAGAGTACACCTCCAGGGATTTCAGTGATTTATGTATTGAAGCAGGATCAAGAGGGAGTATATTGTTCCTTATAACCCTCAACAAAATGGGGTTGCAGAGAGGAAGAACAGATCCATTGTTGAGGAAACCAAAGTGAGGATACATAATCAGAATATACCTATGATTATGTGGGCATAGGCATCCATGGCAGTTGTGTATATTTAGAACAGGATTCCTCGTAAGATTCTGAAGAAAATGACTCCTAAAGAATCTTTCACCGGAGTGAAGCCTAAGGTTGCACACTTCAGGATATTTGGGAGTCCAGTATACATTCATGTACCCAAGGAAAAGAGGACCAAGTTAGAACCTTTAGGCAGAAAGGGTACATTTGTAGGGTACAGTGAATCTTCGAAGGCATACCAGATCTACATCCCTGGTCAGAGACAAATCGAGGTTAGCAGATATGTCACCTTTGAAGAAGAGATGGCATTTCAAAGATCCAAAGAATATCAAATGGAGATTGAAAACGAGAAGAAAAAAAAGACAGTACCTTCTCCCCCTTCATCATTTCATGGGAAGATAGCTACTAATCCAATTGATCCAGTTGATCCTATAGCTCCAATTGATGTTCTCAGAGACATTGCAGTAGTCCATAAGAGGCATGCATGGGCTCGACGGACTCTGCAGGAGCCAAAGGTACATGCAACTCCTCATGGTACATTCCGAGAGAGCAAGAGACCATAGACATTTTCGAGCTATGTTTCAGCAATGAGTTGTTGATGACTGCAGCGTTGTGTGACATTCTCCATGTTGTTCTCCTCTGGACTGTGTTGAGTTGATCTGTGAGAGGGACCATGTGATGGGTGTGTCATTCTCCTCTGGACTGATTTGAGACAATGTGTGTCCACGTGTTGAGTGTTCCCATGTGATGGGTCTGTGTCAGACTCTAGATTGAGTTGTGATGGCGTGTGGTCTCTTGTCTACTCCTCTGAACTGATTTGAGATGACTTGAGATAGTCTCTTGCCTTGTACTCCTCTGGACTGAGTTGATTTGGCTTGAGATGGTCTCCTTCCTTGTAATCCTATGAACTTAGTTGAGTCAGCATGAGATGGTTCTCTGGTACTTCTGTGGACTCAGTTGAGTAATTTGTTGAGTGTGACATCCCTGTGGATGAGCACAGGTGGATGTGTCCCTAGTGGTTAAGCACTAGAGGATGTGTGATATCCCTTGCTATATTGTTAGAGAATGAGACTTTGGTAAAACCCTAATTATGTTGTGAAGGGTACAAGTTGGCCCCACCATGTGAAATATAATTAATATTGTGTAATTATTAATTATATTATTAAGTTGTACAGGTCGGCCCTATTGTGCCAATAGACACATCATTTTATGTGATAGGTTTTGTATAAATAAGAGTGGATCCCCATTGTGGATCACACTCACTTGTTATCTCACAAATTCAGAAGTTGAGCTCTAAAATTATGAGGACTTCAATTCACACTTCTCTAGGAGTTATTTTTCTCAGTCATAGAAACACCCTATTGTGTGCTAGGTTTGGTGGTGGATGGAGGATCTTCTCTTGACAGTATAACAAAGGATTGTTGGGTTTTTTTCTCTTGGTTGAGAAGGGTTTTCCCAGGATAAACTCTTGTGTTCTTGTGCATGGTTATTCTTCTTGTGATTTTGGTTTACTGCATCTATTGTATAGTGTTGATGCAGTCATTGTTTATGGTTCAGTTCATGCTAAAATGAAATAAACTACATGCATCAGCTTAACCATCTTAAAAACTTAACATGGTAACAGAGAATTTACTTGAAAAAGATCATTTGCATAAATTTGAAGGCAGGTCGTGGGCTACTAAACCATGCCACTGGTATAAAGAGAGGGTTGTACCTCCCTTAAATTTTTGTGGTGAAGATCAAGACTGGTTGTGTGCCTATTAGACCTGGCCGAGCCCTGTTTAAGGTGATTACCCACATGGAGAAGCCCCTCTATGGATGTCGCATCTAGAAGGAGCCCTTAAACGCAAACTTGAAACAAAATTGCAAACCTATTGCAGCTTCCATGGTGTTTCTTTCTAAGGCATGCTCTTTGGTGGATTTGAGGCAGCTCTATGACAAGACTAAGGTTCATTCCTTGACAGAGAAAAGGGAAAATCTGAGATTTTCTGAAGGTCAAATTTGTGACAGTCCTAAGACATTTCTGAAGTTGATTTAAATATTTTTTTGTGACAAAGTTGGGCATGTTCTAAGGTTGTTCTGAGGCAGCAAACCTTTTGGAGACCTGGGGCTACAAGGAGGCCCAGGTAAAGGTCTATTATGTGGCAAGTTCTGTGACAACTTTTGAAACAGACCGAAAAGCAGTTTTGTAACGAAGTTTGGACCTGTTCTAAAGCTAATTTTTAAAAGTGATAAGGAAAATTTCTGGTATGTTCTAAAGCCCAAGAATTAAGGCTATGACAGCAAGAAATTTGAGGTAGCCTTGTGTGTATATCTGAAAAGTATAAGGTTGAGTTTCAACCCTGTGTTTGAGTACTAATTGATGATTAGTTTTGGAGTAAAGTTACAGCCTGCTCTGATGCAAGCTTGAGGTGAATTCTGAGATCTTGCTACTAGAAGTATTCTAGCAACTTCTAATTATGAGTTTGAAGAAGTTTTGAAGTAAATTTCTGAAAACTTGTTTCAAGATTGATCCTTGAGGTGACTTTTGAGCATGGGCTATATGGAAGCTCTAGTGGACATCAAAGAGACTAGACTTGCAGCCCTTGACACTAGGAGACTAGACTTGTAGATGCTGATGTGAAAGGGTTCAATCCCTTGTCACTATGAGACTAGGCTTGTAGTTAGTGATGTGCAAGGGAAGCAACATTAGCCACCTCAAAAGAAGTCAAGGAATGCAGGAAAGAACGATGAGGATTTGTTCTCTATCTCAGCTTTCTCAGGAGGACTGAAAGCAAGATTGAGCATGATTGTAGACTAAGGTAAGTTTGTGCTACTTTCCTTATTTGATTTCATCATTACTCTGCAGTTGCTTGCATTTTGATAATAAAGGATATTATCCTTGGTGTGGGAGCCCTCATGGATTGGACCATGATCTGCGGTACGAGAGTCCAATTTTTTGGTTGGTTGTTATCCTAAGTACAGGAGTCCATCTTGGTTGTTATCCCTACGGGAGGCCATCTTGGTTTTTATTCTAGTACAGGAGGCCATTTTGGTTTTTATCCCTTCGGGGGGGATCTTGGTTATTGTTCTAGTACAGGAGGCCATTTTGGTTGTTATCCCTACGGGAGGCCAGATTTCTTATTTCATTATTGAAGGGCTATTATCCCTAGTACGGGAGCCCATTTGTATTGGTTGGTTATTATCCTAGTATCAGAGGTTATTTTGATTGGTATCCCTACGGGAGGTCATCTTGGTTATTATCCTAGTATGGAAGTCCAGCATAGTACTGTAGAGGCAGTAGAGAACCTGAGAAGACATGGAATGTCTCTAGGATTACAACATCGAAAAAGGAATATGTCTATCCTTCAGACTTCACAGGGAGTCACTTGACTCATAGGAAGTCAAACTATTTGAGAAGAAGAGACATTACCTTCTCCCCCTTCAGCAGTTCAAAGGGAGACAGTTATTGATCCAGTTGATCCTGTAGCTCCAGTTGATGTTCCCATAGACATGGCAGTAGGCCGGGAGAGGCCTACATGGACTCGAAAGACTCTGCTAGAGGCAAAGGGACATGCAGCTCCTCGTGGTACATTCCGAGAGAGAAAGAGACCACAGATATTTTCGAGCTATGTTCCAGCTATGAGCCACATCATTGATATTGAACCTTCTTGTCATGGAGAAGTAGCACGTCAACAGGTTTGGAAAGATGCCATGACAGAAGAGTATTAGTCCATCATGAAGAATGATGTGTGGGATATTTTTTTGAGACCAGAAGGGAAGTTTGTAGTGACTTCCAAGTGGATCTATAAGATCAAACATGCAGTTGATGGAAGTGTCAAGAAGTACAAAGCGAGATTTGTGGATAGAATATTCTCTCAGGTGGAGGGAATAGATTATGAGGAGACATTTTCTCTTGTTTCTCAAATACACTTCCATCTATATGATTATTGATCTTGTAGCATCCATGGGTTGGAGACTACATCTAATGGATGTAAAGACAAGGCTTTCTCAATGGTGAGATTAAGGAAGATGTTTACATTGAGCAACCAGATGGATTTGTGACACATGAGAAGGAGTCTCATGTATGCAGGTTGAAGAAAGCCATGTATGGATTAAAAAAGGCACCTCGAGTGTGGTATGAGAAGATTGATGGAGACCTGATGAGTTTGGGCTTCAGCAAGAGTGTTGTTGATCCCAACCTATCCTATCACATTGTTGGTGACGAGTGCCTGATTTTGGTCCTATATGTGATTATTTATTCCTCATCGATTCAGAAAGCCTTATTGATGAATGAAAGTGTACTGCATTGGCTTCTGAATTTGAGATGAAGGACCTTGATATGATGCACTACTTCTTGGACTATAAGTATGGCAGAGGAGTGATGATATTTTCCTAAGTCAAGGAAAATATACAGTGGATATATTCGGGATGATGGACTGCAAATCCATGCCTACACCGATGGTGATGAACTTGAATAAAATGAATGAGACTTCTTCCGATTCAGGAGATATTGCTCCACATATTTACAAAAAGTTGATTGGATCATTGATGTATATGGCCAACACTAGACCTGATATATGATATGCAGTGAATGTACTCAGCCAGTTCATGAGTCGACCAAGACAGACACACTGGATAGAAGAGAAGCATGTGTTGAGATATCTATGAGGCACAGTTAGTTATGGCCTTAGACATGCCTCCAGTGTATACATGAGATTGCAGGGATATTCCGATGCAGACTAGGCAGGGAGCGCAGTGGACTAGAAGAGCACATCTGGTTGGTGTTTTACTTTGTGATCTACCATGGGATCATCTCATCTCATCCCAAGTCAATGGTTGATATCATATCAAATGAATCTCAACTCAAAAACCACTTTACTTAAGTTTTCATAGTTTCACTTTATGTCCCTTAATTCACACGCAAAGTGGATTAATTGTCATTTTAGGTTAAAATGGCCAAATTTCACTTTTGACTTAAATATCCTAAGTCAAAGTGAAATTAGACATAAGGTACATGGTATAAAGTACTTCCTACATGTGTTTAGAAACTCACAAACACAAGGGGACCACTTTCCAAGGTACCCAAATCTCTACACTCCCTCTTACCGAGGAAAGTGCCCTTCACCCCCAATCTCATCCCTGCAGTGGACATGGTTTCCTACTGGAAAATAATCGGTGAGTATGGTTGTACCCTGATCAATGAAAGTAGACTCTGACACAGATCTGCTCAATTTGTGTGATCTATAGATGGAAGTGTCTCTCCACCTATCCAAGATCACTTAGATCTTGGTATCAAACCAAATCTCTCCATCTTGGTCTCCCACCAAGGATTTCTACCTACTGGCATCTCGCCAATGGTCACTACTCTTGGCATATCACCAAGAGTCTCCCCCTCTTGGTATCTCACCAAGAGCACCTCGATCTTGGCATCTCACCAAGATCATCAACTTGGTCTCTCACCAAGTAGCTTCCACATGAAGTGCATCCAGAACTTGATCTTCCCGACTACATAGCCAAGTGAGGCTCAAGCCTCTATGGTTCCCTACCGCTCCTCCTCATCAATCTTTGATGCTCTAAAGCCCCTGCACCAACCCTATGTCTCAGCAACTTTGAAACTGAAGATGTCCCAGGTGGACCAGTCACCCCTGATGATGGTGTCCATGAAACCTGAGTCTGAGCTCCCTCTTAATCACTACTATGAGTTAGTAGGTCCTCCTCAACTATTTCCCATATGATGTTGGATGGTGTAACAACAGACAAAGTAGTTGTGAATGCACACTCTCTCGCAAACTGTTCATTGAACTCAAGATCCTATGTTGTCGCTACTGAAACTTCCTACAACTTTTTCTTCTTCTTGGGACATTTTCCTGCATAGTGACCCATCTCCCTACAAGAAAATCATATCATTGTGTCCATGTCTCTCGTATGCCCAATGATTCTCTCTCCTCCCTCTGGTGGGGCCCCAAACTTGGGACCCTGTCGACCTCCCTAGTTGGTCTTCTTCTTGCCCTTTGTCTAAAGAGAAAGGTCTCCATCACCCTGCACTATCTATTGTTGTCCAGAAGCCTCTGCTACAAGTCTAGTCACCTCCTAAAGGAAATCATCCCACATACTCTCCCATGTGGGCATGACCTCCCTAGAAACAATCCCCTGAATGAATGGACCCCATGGTTTGGTAAAGTTGTTTAAGGTTGTCCTCACCATAGAATCTGGGTCCACCACCTCTCCAACGGCTCCAAGCTCATCTCTAATCTAGGTGTATCATCCAAGGAAGGAATTAATCGACTCATCCTGGAGCATATGAATGCCCCGAGTAGATCATGAAGAACCATCTTCTGGTTCTCATTAGAGCTCTCATAAAGCTTGCATAGAGATGCCCACATCTCAAATGCCCAAGCTTTCCTAGTCAAGTGGGGAATGATGTGATCTCGCATTGCATCACATATCATCATTTTTTCCTTGTTGTTCCTCTTCATGAACTCTGCTAACAAGACGGGAGCATTAGTAGGGGGAACAAGAACAACTTCCTGAACTGTATCCCATAGTTCTAGGTTCTCCAAGACAAAGACGATCCTGGCCTTCCAAGGCGACCAATTGCTAGCTCCATCTATCCCATCCTCCACACACATTTGATATGCTGACATCATGGCCAACTGCACTCAAATTGATGTTGCAACTGCAAAGGAACGTTGTCTCACTCATGTCAACACAAGTGTGAAAAAAGGAAAACGAACATCGACCTCACTCCTAGCAATATAGGTTTGAAAAGAGGTCATGAAAAAATAGCCTCACTCCTACCACATAGGTGTGAAAAGAGACTAACGAAAATGTCCACAAACTCCTCTACAACTCTCCACAAAAATATGCCAGCAAGCTACCACTAAACATGGTCAATGATTGTCCACAAAATCTGCCCAAAAGGTATCTAAAACAGTCCCACAATATGTTATCCAAAAATCAGCCACCAAGCTCTGATACCATGAAGATTTTCCAGGTCCTAACAGGCTGCCAACTAGGTATGTCTTTGACCTCAAGTTGGCTCTAAGTTTCAACTGTCAAACAAGGGTTTGTTGTTGTTTTATAACAGCAAATTGTTTAGTAACTTCTTTGTTGTTTTGTTACGGTTATATAGGCCATTAAGGTGCTCTAGCATGTAGTTTTGTCACAAGATGTTAGCACATGCATGCCATAAGCTATATAACACACCTAGAGATATTTTAGAGCTGAAATAATGTTGTTCTAAACACTAGCATACATGAAAATGAACACAGGTATTTTTGGTCAACATGACCCTAGATAAAACCCCTCCGGGGAAAACTAGTTTGGAATATGAGTGTATATATGTGGAGAAAAGAAGGTGGAATACAACAAGTACAATAAACAGATGAACCTGATACAATAGTAGCTTGAACCAAGCTGAAACACAAGTCCAAATGAAGAAGATGCACCCTAGGATGGTGCACCCTCCTCACAAGTTTCTTAGACCACTAAACTAAAGCTCTCTGCCAATTAGAAGCTCTGATGGAGAAACCCTCCCATAGTACTCTGAATCTGTGTTGTAGCTCTCCAATGAAATTGTCCTCAAAGAAAATTGAGCTCTGCAAGTCCTCCCTGCTAGATGTGCGCCCTCCTCCTCAAGTGTGCTCTCCTCCTAGCAAGAAATAGCTCCACAAATAAATGAAGGACTAAGCTTTTTGGCTACCACCATGAATGTGGGTGCCCAAGATTTCATCGCTCAATGCATCCAACCTCATCTTCATGCTCCTCTCCCAACTCTCTTGGCGAACATAATAAGGAATAATGAGCTCTCCTTTTCCCTTGTGCCCTCTTTAAGGATGCATAAGGAAACCTAGAAAGTGAGTGGATGACATCATCTCATCTCATCCCAAGTCAATGGTTGAGATCATCTCAAATGAATATCAACTCAAAACCCACTTTACTTAAGTTTCCATAGTTTCATTTTATGTCCCTTAATTCACCCACAAAGTGAATTAATTGTCATTTTAGGCTAAAATGACCAAATTTTACTTTTGAATTATGACTTTTGACTTAAATCTCCTAAGTCAAAGTGAAATTATACATAAGGTACATGGTACATGGTACAAAGTACTTCCCACGTGTGTTTAGAAGCTCATAAACACAAGGGGACCACTTTCCAAGGTACCCAAATCTCAACAGTTTCCTGGTGCAGCAGGAAACAGACTTTTGTGGCTTTGAGTACTGCAGAAGCAGAGTACATTGCATTATGTGTGGCAGTCTGCGAAGCAGTGAGGCTTCGCAAGCTCCTTGCAGAATTACTTGGACATGAGATGGATTCCACTATTATCCATTGCAATAACCAGAGTTGTGTAAATCTCTTCGAGAATCCTATGTTTAACGATAAATCGAAACACATTGGGATATGGTGCAGAGGAAAGCAGTACATATGCAGTACCTTTCTACACACGAGCAAGTTGCATATGTCTTCACCAAACCGCTTGCCAAGACGAAGTTCGAGTACTTCCGTGAGAGACTTGGCCTGGTGGAGAATGTCTCCCTAGCTAAGAGGGAGTGTTGATGATTGCAGTGTCGGGTGAAATTCTCCAGGTCGTTCTCCTCTGGACTGAGTTGAGTCGATCTTTGAGAGGGCCCATGTGATGGGTGTGTCGTTCTCCTCTGGACTGAGTTGAGACGATGTGTGCCCACATGTTGGGTGTGCCCATGTGATGGGTGTACGTCAAACTCTGGACTGAGTTGTGATGATGTGTGGTCTCTTTTCCACTCCTCTGGACTGAGTTGTGATGACGTGTGGTCTCTTGTCTACTCCTCTCGAATGAGTTGTGATGATGTGTGGTCTCTTGTCTACTCCTCTAGACTGAGTTGAGATGACTTGAGATGGTCTCCTTCCTTGTATTCCTCTGGACTGAGTTGAGTCGACTTTAGATGGTATCCTTCCTTGTACTCCTATGGACTTAGTTGAGTCGGCATGATATGTTTCTCCAGATGGTACTCCAGTGGACTCAGTTGAGTAATCTGTTGAGTGTGACTTCCTTGTGGATGATCACAGGTGGATGTGTCCCTAGTGGCTGAGCACTAGAGGATGTGTGAGATACCTTGCTATATTGTCAGAGAGTGAGACTTTGGTAAAACCCTAATTATATTATGAAGGGTACAAGTTGGCCCCACCATGTGAAAGATAATTAATATTCTGTAATTATTAATTATATTATTAAGGGGTACAAGTCGGCCCTATTGTGCCAATAGACACATCATTTGATGTGATAGGTTTTGTATAAATAAGAGTGGATCCCCATTGTGGATCACACTCACATGTTATCTCACAACTTCAGAAGTTGAGGTCTGAAATTATGAGGACTGCAATTCGCACTTCTATAGGAGTTATTTTTCTCAGTCATAGCAGCACCCTATTGTATGCTAGTTTTGGTGGTGGATGGAGGATCTTCTCTTGACAGTATAGCAAAGTATTGTTGGGTTTTTTTCCCTTAATTGAGAAGGGTTTTCCCAGGATAAACTCGTGTGTTCTTGTGCATGGTTATTATTCTTGTGATCTTGGTTTACTGTAGCTATTGTATTGTGTTGTTGCGGTCATTGTTTATGGTTCAATTCATGCTAAAATGAAATAAACTACATGCATCATCTTAACCATATTAAAAAATTAACATGAGCCACATCATTGATACTGAGCCTTCTTGTCATGGAGAAGTAGCATGTCAGCAGGTTTGGCAAGATGCCATGACCAAAGAGTATCAGTCCATCAAGAAGAATGATGCGTAGGATATTATTCCGAGACTGAAAGGGAAGTCTGCAGTGAATTCCAAGTGGATGTATAAGATCAAACATGTCGTTGATGGAAGTGTCAAGAAGTACAAAACAATATTTGTGGCTAGAGGATTCTCTCGGGTGGAGGGAATAGATTATGAGGAGACATTTGCTCATGTTGCCCGATACACTTCCATCCATACGATTATCGCCCTTGCTACATCCCTGGGTTGGATACTACATCAGATGGATGTGAAGACAGCCTTTCTCAATGGAGAGATTGAGGAAGAAGTTTACATCGAGCAACTAGATGGATTCATGATACATGAGAAGGAGTCTCATGTGTGCAGGTTGAAGAAAGCTTTGTATGGACTAAAGCAGACACCTTGTGCATGGTATGAGAAGACGGATGGATACTTGATGAGTTTGGGCTTGAGTGTTGTTGATCCCAACCTATACTACAACATTGTTGGTGACGAGTGCCTGATTTTGGTCCTATATGTTGATGACTTATTCCTCACCGGTTTAGAAAGCCTTATTGTTAAATGCAAGAGTGCATTGGCTTCTGAATTCGAGATCAAGGACCTTGGTATGATGCACTACTTCTTGGGACTAGAAGTGTGGCAAAGCACTAATGAGATTCTCCTGAGTCATGGGAAATACACAGTTGAGATATTGAAGAAATTTGAGATGACAGACTGCAAGCCCATGGCTACACCAATGGTGATGAATCTGAAGAAACTAAACGAGACTTCTTCCAATTCAGGCGAGATTGATCCACATCTTTACAAAGAGTTGATTGGATCATTGATGTATCTAGTTAACACCAGACCTGATATATGCTATGCAGTGAGTCTACTCAGCCAGTTTATGAGTCAGTCGAGACAGACACATTGGATAGCAGCGAAGCATGTGTTGAGATATTTACAAGGCATAGTTGGTTATGGACTGAGATATGCCTCCAGTGTAGAGATGATATTGTAGGAATATTCCGATGCAGATTGGGCAGGGAGCGCAATGGACCGGAAGAGCACCTTCGGTTGTTGTTTTACTTTGGGATCTACCATGGTTTTCTAGTGCAGCGGGAAACAAACTTATGTGGCTTTGAGTACCGCAGAAGCAGAGTACATTGAATTATGTGTGGAAGTCCAAGTGTAAATGTGTTGAACCTACACATAATAGATCTAGCTAAACAATAATACACACATTTGCATAGAGAATTGGAGAAGGAAGAAGAAGGAGATAAATAATTGAAGAATTCTCATTAACCATTGTGAATAATGAATAATTTACACATGATATACTCTGTATATCTCAATGAGTTTGACTTGAGGTAAACCAATGCAGCATAGTGGTGGTCTAGAGTGATATGGACACACACCAGCAGTTACGGGAGTGAATTGCCACCTATTCTAGTCTCTCAGACAGTTACGGGAGTGAACTGCCACCTAGTTGAGTTAACTAGTCAACTAGTCTTCAGTTAACTCACTGAATTGAGAGTAGTAAGGAGTTAACTCAGGGAATCAAGGCTAATGCGCCACTTTGGTGATGATACCAAGGCAAGGTTGAATTAGTATGGTGATGATCCCAATGCAACATCTAAACTCAACTCAACTAGTCAAACTGAAGTGTCAACTAAAAGGGAATATTCTCTAGGTGAAATATTCTCCCCTAAAATATAGGAGACTAGATAATGAATAATTATGAATAATAAACAAGGAATAACCTTTACGAAAAAGAAATCATAGGTGTGTGTGAAGTAACTCCAACACCCCCCCCTGAACATCACTATGGTGAAAATAAAGATTGGGTCCCGGCAACGAGGCCATGTTAGGTACCCAAGTACAAAAGATACACTGAAAATAAAGTGAGGAAAGAGGGAAAACCTCATGGGAAAAACCCCCCCTCAAGGTACAATGTATGTAAAAAGAAGAACTACAGTTGCTAGGTAACTATGTCCTTCACTCCAAGACGACCTCGCAGAGAATGGAATTTATTCTCAGTGAAGGTCTTGGTGAAAATGCCTGTCGTCTGTTCTGCTGAAGGACAGACCTGTAAGTCGATGATCCCTTCGTGTACCAAGTCCCGGATGTAGTGCATGTGGATCTCGATGTGCTTCGTTCGCTGCCTCTGAACTGGATCTCTGCAAAACTTCAGAGTGCTCTGGTTGTCACACCAGATGACGATCGGTCGATGAAACTGAATGCCCAACTCAGTGAGAAAATTTTGCAGCCACATAGCCTGAATGGTTATGTTAACTACCCCTCTGTACTCTGCCTCGGCTGAAGATAGAGCAATAGCAACTTGCTTCTTTCTTGACCAACAGATAGGCCTGGAACCAAGACTGAGTGAGTAACCAGATGTGGACTTGCGATCAATGTTATCGCCAGCCCAGTCGAAATCAGTAAACCCAATGAGATCTAATGTAGAGTCTACTGCATAATGAATACCAAAGGTGATGGTGCCCTGTACGTATCGAAGGATACGCTTTGCAGCTTTCCAATATAGCTCATGCGGCTCCCGCATGAACTTGTAAACTACGCCAATTACATATGAGAGGTTTGGTCTGGAGTGTGTGAGATACAACAAGCTCCCCACTAGCTGTTTGTACAGTGTGTTGTCAACCAGTGGAGTCTCCCCACCATCCTCAAGTTTGACTCCTGATAGGAAAGGAGTTGGAGCAGACTTGCAGTCTGTCATGTGAAATCTCTCAAGGAGATCTCATGCATACTTGGCCTGAGACAGTTTGATGCCTGATGCATCCTGACTGATCTCGAGTCCAAGGAAGAAGTGTAGCAGACCCATGTCCGTCATCAAAAACCTGTCATGTAGAATCCTCTTGACTACAACAATCACTGAAGTCGAGTAACCGGTGATCAGCAAATCATCGACATACGGAACTAAAAGTAGAAGTGAATCAGCCGTCCTGAGCATGTATACATTCGAGTCTGATTTACAATGTACAAAGTTATGTGACAACAGGTAGGAGTCCATCTTGGCATACCATGCCCTCGGAGCCTACTTGAGGCCATAAAGTGACTTCTTCAGTCGACAAACCAAAGATGAGTCCTGCATAAATCCCTGGGGCTTCTCCATGTAGATCTCCTCAAAGAGATCACTATGAAGAAATGCATTCTTCACATCCATCTGATGGACTTCCCATCCCTTGGTTGTCGCAATGGCAAGTGTCAATCGTATGGAATCCATCTTCGCTACTGAAGCGAAGGTCTCATCATAGTCAATACCATGAACATGTTGAAAGCCTTTGGCAACAAGCCTGGCTTTGTATCTGTTGATTTGTCCATTTGCTGCGCTCTTGGTCCTGTAGACCCATCTGCATCTGACAAGTTTCCTCCCAGAAGGAAGGGGAACCAGATCCCAAGTCTGGTTCTCGAGGAGGGAGTTGTACTCCTCCTGCATGGCGGATTGCCAAAAGGGATTTCCAGCAGCCTCGCCATAAGACTATGGATCTGAAGACTGAACCAAGAAAAGATGCCTCGAAGGCAATGGTTCAATGGCAGTGGGTGCAACAGGAGGTTCCTTGAAATCAAATCGAGTCCTCCTAGTATCTATTGGATCACCGACGAGATCCCCTCCATCCTGAAGAGTAGTGTGTGCCCACTTTGGCCTCTGCTCTAGCTCTGCAACTGCATCTTGATGCTCTGACTCTGCATCTGACTGTACTGACTCTGAATATGAATATGAATCCTCTGAATCAGAACTCTCATCTGAAGAAGAGTCGGCATGTGCATGCTCATCATCTCGAACAAGTGGAAGAGTGAAGGTGTCTGCATGCGACTGTTGAGGTACATGCGAGACACTTTCCTCAAATTGGACACTACGCTCAATGATGAGACGGTTCGAGGAAATATCAATAAGCCGATATCCCTTCACACTGTCAGGGTATCCAACAAAAATGCACTCAGTGCTCTGTGGATCAAGTGTCTTCTTCTTTTCAGAGGGAATCTGGGCCCATGCACGTGAACCAAAAATGAGAAAGTGGGTCACTTCCGGTTTGAGGCCACTCCAAGCCTCGTAGGGGGTCTTATCCTTGACAGATCTATGAGGAGATCTATTTTGGATGTATGTTGCACAGTTAAGTGCTTCGGCCCATAGTCTCTGTGGTAGTAACTTTGCATGCAACATGCAACATGCAACATGCCATCTCCTTTAGAAATCAGTTTTTCCGCTCAGCAACTCCATTTTGCTGCAGAGTATAGGGAACTGAATGTTGCAACTAAATCCCTGCCTCATGGAAAAGATTATGGATCTCATGATTTACATACTCTCCCCCATTATCAGTTCAGAGGACTTTGATCTTCTTTCCAGACTATGTCTCAACCAAAGCTTTGAAATCTTTGAGGTGTTGAAAGACCTTGGATTTTTGCTTGAGAAAGTAGATCCATGTAAACGTGAGAAATCGTCAACAAAAATGAGAACAAACCTCACTTTGTTGATCAATGGATGCAGAAAAGGACCCATGAAGTCACTGTGGATCAGATCTAAAGGTGCGGAAGATGGCTGAGACTTTCCCTTGTCAAATTTCTCTTGAGGGTGTTTTCCGAGAACACATCCCTCACATACTCCCTTGGAGAAATGGATCTCAGGTAGACCATCAACTAATCTATGCTTGCTAAGTTGTTGCATGTATCTGAAATTCAAATGTCCAAGCCTTTCGTGCCATATCCTACTACTTTCATCAGCATAAGTAAGCAGTAAAGCAGAATCAGGTTCAATGAATTCAGAAAATGTATACAATCTAAACTGATGATTTACCTCACTGGTTGCAACCCTGGAGTTGGTTTGCATGTCGTAGATGTCCATGGCATTTGGTGTGAATATGAATCTCTTTCTGGTGCCGGAATTCGTCATCTGATACACGGAGAGAAGGTTAACAGAAAGCTTGGGAACATGCAGCACATTCTCGAAACTTTCGTTGGTGAGTTCAATCCTTCCTTCGCCGGTGACTTCGACAGAAAAGTTGTCCCCCATCAGAATGGGAGGACCTTTGCATGCATCCAAAGAAGAATATATTGCTTCTGAGGCAGGCATGTGATGTGATGCTCCTGAATCTACAATCCAAGCATCGGGAGAGGAGTTGATGGAAATCAAGGCATGGATAGAATTGTCTTTCTTGGAATTCGGATCTTCTGGCTTCCTTCGTCTTTGCACCCTCGGGGATGCAATCTCCAAGGTTGTTTTGCTGAAGTATTTGAGACATCAGATCTATTTGTTTTTGCATGCATGCGAATTCCGAATGGAATCCTTTGTGACAATATGTGCATTTCTCTCATTTTCTTCCCTTTTCTCCTTTGGATCTGGAGGCATCGGTGAAGGGTTTTGTGTACCCTTCCTTCTTCGTATGTGCATGAGATTTCCTCTTATCTTTATCTTTAGATTTCTGATATTTGTGGCTGCCATCATGCACAGTGAGTGCATGCGCCCTTGGGTCTTTGATTGTGCCCATGTTGATGAGCTTGGTTTGCTCTTGTGTCCAGGATTCGATAAAGTCCTCAAGAGAAGGCATCTTCCAGGTGGCTCTAGAGGCGAATCTGACAGTATGGAATGTGGATATGAATACAGATAATTTAGGTCCAAGCTTGAAGAGAATGGTGAGAACCATTTGTTTCTCCTTCGTTGATTTATCAACCCCGCAAGCTTTGAGTTGCGACAGTAAATCCTTGAATTTTGTAAAGAAATCTTGGATATTGTCGAAGCTTTTTGGATCCAATGTGAGCAGCTCCACCTCCAGCATGTGTCCCCTCATCTAATCCTGTTTGCCAAAGATCCCTTCCAAGATTTTCCAGGCTTCATTGGGAGTCTTATAGGAATATATGTGAAAAAAGAGATCAAGAGAGATAAAACTGCAAATTGTTCCGAGTGCCTCATCCATGTGATTTAAGTACTTGGATTTTTCTATGGCTAATGTCAGTTTTGTATCTGTCTTCATGGTTAACCTATACAACCCTCTGGATCAGAGATGTATGGCTATTTTCTCCTTCCATGCAAAATAGTTGTAAGGTGTAAGAATAAATTCTTTTTGGAATTCCATCTTTCCGCTGTCTTCAATTTTTTGTACCTACAAAAATTTTTGGTGTAGCTTTTGCTTAACATTCTGTCGGCTCTGATACCATGTAAATGTGTTGAACCTGCATAGAATAGATCTAGCTAAACAATAATACACACATTTGCAGACAGAATTGGAGAAGGAATAAGGAGAGAAAGAATGGAAGAATTATCATTAACCGTTGTGAATAATGAATAATTTACACATGGTATACTCTGTATATCTCAATGAGTTCAACTTGAGGTGAACCAATGCGCCATAGTGGTGGTATAGAGTGATTTGGACACACACCAGCAGTTACGGGAGTGAACTGCCACATATTCTAGTCTCTCAGATAGTTACGGGAGTGAACTACCACCTAGTTGAGTTAACTAGTCAACTAGTCTTCAGTTAATTGACTGAACAGAGAGTAGTGAGGAGTTCACTCAGGGAATCAAGGTTAATGCGCCACTTTGGTGATGATACCAAGGCAAAGTCGAATTAGCATGGTGATGATCCCAATGTTGCATGGTGATGATCCCAATGCAACATCTAAACTCAACTCAACTAGTCAAACTAAAGTGTCAACTGAAAGAGAATATTTTCTAGGTGGAATATTCTCCCATAAAATATAGGAGACTGGATAATGACTAATTATGAATAATAAACAAGGAATAACATTTAGGAAAAAGAAATCCTAGGTGTGTGTGAAGTAACTCCAACACCAAGAAGCAGTGTGGCTTCGCAAACTCCTTGCTAACTTATTTGGACATGAGATGGATTCCATCATTATCCATTGTGATAACCAAAGTTGCGTGAAGCTCTCAAAGAATCTTGTGTTTCACGATAAATCGAAACACATTGAGATCAAATTCCATTACATCAGAGATATGGTGCGGAGAAAAGAAGTACATGTGCAGTACCTTTCTAGACACGAGCAAGTTGCAAATGTCTTCACCAAACCTCTTTCCAGGACGAAGTTCGAGTACTTCAATGAGAGACTTGGCCTGGTGGAGAATGCCTCCCTAGCTGAGAGGGAGTGTTGATGATTGTAGCTTCATGAGACATTCTCCAGATCATACTCCTCTGGATTGAGTTGAGATGATTTGTGAGAACACCTATGTGATAGGTGAGTCGTACTCCTCTGGACTGAGTTGAGATGACTTGTGTTGGTCTCTTGTCATGCTCCTATGGACTGAGTTGAGATGATTTGAGATGGTATTTTGTCGTACTCCTATGGACTTAGTTGAGTTGACTTGAGATGGCTCTCCAGTTCGTACTCATATGGATTTAGTTGAGTTGATTTGTTTGAGAGTGACGTCCCTTGTGGTTGAGCACATGTGGACTTGTCTCTAGTGGCAGAGCACTAAAGGATGTCTGTGAGACCCCTTGCTATATTGTCAAAAAGTAAGACTATTGTAAAACCCTAATTTGTATTATGAAGGGTACAAGTCAGCCCTATTGTATAAAGACAATTAATGTTATGTAAAAGATTAATTGTATTATTGAGTTGTACAAGTCGGCCCTATTGTGTCAATAGACACATCTATTTGGTGAGTTAGGTCATGTATTTATTAGAGAGATACATCCCCATTGTGGATTTTATCTCATTCACTCAATGTTTTACTTGGAGATCTGAAATTTGGTGGACACGTCTTATGCGCTAGCTTTCTTGGTCATAGAAGCACCCTCTTGTGTGCACTAGGGTTTGTGGAGTAAGGGTGATCTTCTCTTGGCAATATAGTAAAGGGTTGTTGGGTTTTTCCATTATTTGAGAAGGGTTTTCCCAGGATAACTTATTGTGTCTTGTGCATGGTTATTCTTCTTGTGATCTTGATTTAGTGCAGCTATTGTATTTTGTGTTGCTGCATTGTTTATGGTTCAAGTGCATGTTAAATTGAAAAGAAACTACATATGTTTGAGCCATCATTAAAAATTCAACAGAGCAAAGTTAGGATAATTGTGGAGCTCTCAAGCATAAAGATGATTAAGATTGTTAACACCTTTGATGGAAAAGAGTTGCAATGTTAGAATGGAAATGGAGATAGTTCTGAATGGAGAAAGTGCATATAGCACAATCATTGGCAGCTACAAGAAAAAAAATTATAATGCCACAAAAAAAAGGTTTTGAAGCTTGACAAAAAAGAGAGGGCAATACAATGCCCATTAATTGACTTGCACTTCATACGAAATATTGATGGGAGTGGTCCATTGTGAATTAAGTAGCCTTGGAATACTTTATTGGCACATTTGAGAAGACCGATTCTGAATTTAAACACATCCATGTGCAACTCCAATAATTAAAAAACATTGAAAGTAGTAGTATGAGTGAGCATAGCATTGTAACTAGATTTAAATTCTCAACTAGTTGCAAGTAGTGAATGCAAAATCCCGAGATTTAAATTCTCGACTAGTTGCAAGTAGTGAATGCAAAATTCCAAAATCCCAATAGGTAAACCTTATTAAAATACTTCATCATATCATACATTAAATTTTTTTTTAAAGGACACTTTAAGCTTTCAAATGGTTTTTGATGCTCTGATATAAGAAGAAATGAAAATGCTAGATGACATGATATCTAGGAATAGGGTTGTAGTTTTATTTGCTGCAAAAAGCTAACACCATAAGAGTGGTTGGAGAATAAATTATGAAAACACCAAAGGCAGTAAAATGGATACAAGCACAAGCAACGTGTAATTCTCACAAACAAGGACAACAAAATAGCTACAAAGATGGGCAATAGAATATGTCCATGCAAGGGCAACAAGATACTCACATAGCTGCACAATTATTGAATAGTGGTATGAAGTATAACTGCAATTATTGAGATCTTGAAGGTGAGGAAACATCGACAAAAAAAATTAAGAGCTCATTCAGTTGGTTTTAAAGATGTGCAAGAAAATATGTTTCCATGGCTGAAGACATAAAAGGTGACATTTCAACCCATGCATATAAGGTGAAAGGCAAATTCCGTAATAATAGATTCTAATGCAGTAAATTCCATAATAATAGATTCTAATGCAGTAACACATTAACTTGCATAAAGGTTGGTTAGAAGCTTATCAATAAACCTTTACTGTAGATAGAATGAGTTCAATTAGGGAATGCCAATGGCTATAAAATTGGACTGATAGTGTTATAACTTTCTTGAGAAATTGATTTCTTGTCCCAAATTTGACCAAAGATTTGTTGTTGTTGCAAAGATTATTGTTTAAGCACAAAAGAGTATCTCGATTGGAAAACATATTTGGTTGAAGACCTATTAAGCATTATTCTAATGAGGGCTCCCAAGGAATGTAATTATATGTTTATAACATAAACTCTATTGCTGCTTTAGAAGTATTAGAAGACATGCAAATTAACATACCTTGTTTGAAATTGATAAGAAGAACATGGTTGCAAAGTTTACAATTAAAAAAGAGTGTAAAAGTGGATGTGAGGTTTACTATACCTAGACGTTCATATTTTTGTGGACCGGTGAATTTGGATTTAATACATAAAGCACAATATTTCCTTATATTCAGTGGTGATTTTAAGTATAAAAAATTTACAAGGCTTTTGAAAGTTCAAACAAGGTCCTTTTATATTCTAACATAATCTCCATCGCAAAGCAGATCTTCATATTTAGATAAAAGAGTTGTGATGTATTTGTTATTCTAGCCTTATAGTTGATGAAATGTTGTTCAATGGAAACAAGTTGAACTCTTGAATTATATAAAAATTGTTTTGGGCTTTAGATATTGGATTTTATCATTCACTCCCTTGCGTAAGGGGAGGTGATTTGAACAATGCCTTAGGTCACTAAGACTGCTATGAGCAAAATGGTAAATGTGTAAACCGCAATGATATAAAAAACAATTAAGAGGTCAATACAGGCCTCCCAAGCCACATTGAGAATGATGGTACCTAATAAGAACAGAATTTCCCAAGTTTTCCAATGAAGTTTTCTAAATATTATTTTACAAGTTTATATTAACATTACAAATTATAGGATCTTTGCAAAGTTGAACTATTGAAGGTTTTGTATCCTACAAATTTCTTTCTTCTTTCTGCAAATTCGATCATCCAACTTTCGAAATGTTCATGAGATCTAAGAATGAACTATCATCAAAAAATCCAAATTAAGATGAAAAGGAGGAAAAAGAAAGCCACAACATACTGTAAACTCAAATAATTAGGCCTGAATGCAGGTAATATATATTCCTGGCATCCATGCAATTGCTCGTTTGTTAAATGTACCCATGGAAAATATAAATTCCCCCACATCAGACTCCCATATATTGCAACATTTTCTCCAGGATATAGACCCTAAAGGATGCTGTCTACTAAGGCATTTATCTATTTATTGAGCTGGAGAAACTCAAGGCTCAAACATAATTCCATCATGTTTATCAGGCACTCATATCATTGGCTCTGAATGAGATGAACAATAAACATGATTCTCAAAAGCATCCAACTCAACATTCTCTTGAGCCTTCAAATTCAAGGTCAATAAAAGACTTTCCATTTAAGTGTGCCCCAAAGCTACCTTCGTGTAATGTGACTTCTATTTGTGTAGAATTTATTTTTAAATCACCATAGCCTATAATATTTTCATTGCCATTACTGTTTCTGTCCACATCATCATTTTCTTTGATCATTATCATGCACCCATATTGTCCCTCCCTAGGTGGTTGATTGAGCACACTTGACCTGCAAGAAACGAATATGTTTTTTGTAACAATGCAATTATCTGTTGTTAACATCAGTCGATGCTTCCTACCAAGTAACTGTTCAACACGTTTGATATTGCCAGCAGCTAGAGCTTTACGGACAAGAGTTGAAGAGACCTGCCCTTTCTCTCGCAAATCTGTTCCTGTAGTTTCCTGTTCCAAACTTGATCCATCAAACTTATCCATAACATAATCTACAATGTAAGCCTTAAGGCCATATTCCCCACACAACTGGACCAAATCGGATGCATCACCCGAAGCCTTGTACCCAAATCTGTAATTTGCACCTGCAAAGTTGCGACTTAAGACACTTTAAAAATATCTACTGTACTTGCAACAGCTGTAACAATGAAAATGTGAGAGTATAAATTATTCTTGTGAGTGTACTTGTGCACTGCAGAATAAAAGGCAAGTTTGCACTTTCTCTGGGCGATAACATTGACAAATAACTAAGATCCAAATTTGAACAACGAGAACAAATTTTGCAAATATCATAAATGTGAGGACAAACTTACCTGCCACCACTCCCTTTACTCCTAATTCCTTTGATAGCTTCTCTACAAATTGGCGAGGGCTCAAATAACGCACGTGAGCAAATTGAACATGGTATTCATGTGGAACCACACCATCACATAAAGGTGCCCACAGAGAAAGTACACGCTTTCGATCACATTTGGCAACAACAGGCAGCCTGCACAAATGAGTAACAATAAACCTCACGGAAACAAAAACTCAACTAAGAGTACTGCCAAGTTGCCAACTAGATGAAACAGATGACAGAAGGTACTCAACTGAAACAAATGCAGATATATAGAAGAAAGGTACTGGGAGAAATCATGAGAAGCTGCTGTTAATGATATACACACAATTGTGGTATTTTATGTCAATAGAAGCACTTGTCAGCACAGAAAATGAAATGCTTCAAAAGGGCTCCACTATGTGTTGCTCAAGTATCAATATACAAACTGTGTATCCTATTCTCAAACTGTATTGTACCCATAAGCAGCTTACAAAACCTGCTCAATTACATGTTAAAGAAGAAATTAGAGAAATTGTGATCTCATGGGAACATATCACCCCTGAACGAATAATAAGGAGTTACAAATGGAACACAATTTTTGTGAGGAACAGACAAATAGTTGAAGTAGCAGAGGATGGACGCTGTAGCCTATTCAGTAGATACTAGATACTAAACAGAATGTATCTCTGAGAAGCTGATTAAAAGTAAAAACACAAGATAAACTTCAATCAGGAAGCTTACGGAAGGCAATCATATATTGAAGCCAAGTTCCTAACAAATTGTAATCTGTTTTATCAACATGACATATTTAATACAGTTTAGGACTTCTATTAGGAAGATGATTCAGTAGATGGTGTTTTAGTTCTTTTGTCACTACAAAGTATTCGTCATAATGTGCCAGTGATGTGTCAAGGATGGAACTGTTAAACCCCCATACCTAGGGATAACTAGAGGAGATCATGTCTCGTGGCCCGCAATGGAGACATTGATCCCGAACATGATGGTGATCAGCATATCCACAGATGGCAGCCCAGCATGTCCACAAATGGCAGCCCAGCATCCCCCTTCATTTACCTTTACAACTACAGGTCAACCAAGACTCATCATATCCAAGCAACTCAGTGTATGGGAGACAGTAGGCCAGTGTCACCATGACTTATGTTAGTCCTTTCATGCAAAGTGTTGTGCTTAATTTTGTTAGAAATAGGGTAAAATTCAAAACAAAAATGCTTAAAAATTTTCTGTCTACTGGATCAGCATAAACTAGAAAACATACAAACAGATCTGAGACTAATAAATATTTCTGAGTATGATAAAATACAAACAGATCTGAAACAAATAAATATTTCTGAGTAAGATAACATAGCTTTTAGCTTACCTCCTGATTCAATGATAGAAGTACCTGACACACATGTGAATGTAAGCCTCTGAAAGAATGATGGATCAAACCTATTAGGGTTTGATCTCTACCAAAGAGAACTGTAAGACTGTTTTGCCAATAAATAGGAAGCCCCAAGGAAGACAACAATAACCCAAAATATTGAACAGCAAATAACCCCATCAAGAAAACCCTCCAATAAACAGTGATAGCATAGGAAGGAGATCTGAACAGCAAGGAATTCAACTACAAGCAAACTCTCATACAGATCTGGACAGCAAGGAAAACATCTACAAGCAAACTCTCATACAGATCTGGACAGCAAGGAAAACATCCACAAGAAGACCCTTCATACAGATCTAGGACAGCAAGTAGATCAACCACAAGAAGAAACTTCACACAGATCTGAACAGTGAGGAGATCAACCACATAAAAATCCTTCCACGGATCTGAATGGCAATGAGATCATCCACAGGAAAAACCTTCCACAGATCTGGACAGGAGGATAGAAAAAAACTTTCACTTTGCACACACAGCAAAACCCTCTTTCAAACTGGACAGCAAAGCAGTTAACCTCTTCACAGAAAAACGCAGGGATAAACCCCAATACTGAGGACAGCAAGAGTAGAACCCTTAAAGGAGAAACATCAGCAAATAAGTTCAGCAAGGAGTAACAACACTCACAAGTATCCAGCAGAAGGCCCCCCTGAAACCTCACACACACAGCGGCAATCACGGGGAAGGGCCGCGGCACTTCTAGACAGCCAAAGGAAGATCCGTGGCTCCTTCAAAGAACAGTCCGTGGCAGCCAAGGGAGCACGGTGGGTAATAGGCAGAGTGGGAGAGGTCCAATACCTCTAAACCATCAAGCAACTCCAGCCAATCAACTATCCAAACAGATAAACTCAGATCTGAAAAGATACATCAAAAGAAGAGGCCGCATCACACAAGGATAACTGAGGTAGCCACAGCAAATAGGAGAGAGAGGGTGAGTGAGTAATAGAATGCTAGGGGGTAGGGTCTTATTTATAGCTAGGAGAAGGGTTAGGGCAATTAAAAAATTATAATTAAATATTGACTTTTAATCAATATAAATATTAATTAAAATGTCAATTAATATTAATATTAATTATAAAAACCCTAAACACATAAAACCCCAATCACATAACATAAAACCCTAATTACATAAAGTAAAACCCCAATCACATAAAACAAGAGGAAAACAAAACAACAAGGGGTTACCTTTTAAGACAAAGTCAAGGGGGGTTACATAATGGCAAAACATGTTCACATGAGTCTCATAATGACCTATAAACTTTATCATCACTACATAAGAGGGTACATCAACAATGTGGTCATGTCCATCTTCATAGACACTCCTAGGTCTCATAGACCATCCCAGGAGAGAGGAAGAAGATCACACATCAACACATCTTGGTATTACACCAAGATCTACCTGGTCAAGGACCAGGTTGCCCCAGAACACATTTGGGGCCCTAGAACACATCTAGGGCCCTAGAACACATCTAGGGTCTTATCCACCAAGGTACAAGACCAAGGATCAACCCATGCATTAAGCAAGGGTTCCCTGGAACACGTCCAGGGACCCTAGACACATCTAGGGATTTATACCAACCACCAAGGAACACATCCAAGGATCAATCCAGGCACTGAGCAAGGATTCCCTAGAACATAGCCAGGGGCCTTAGACACATCTAGGGACTTGTATCAACCACCAAGGAACATATCTAAGGATCAATCCAAGCACTGAGCAAGGATTCCCTGGAACACATCCAGGGGCCCTAGACACATCTAGGGACTTACAGCTTGGTCTAAGACCAAGAACCCCAGTCATATACTGGGGGCCCTCACTAGGGTCTTTTTCCATGGCTCTCACTGATTGGTCTCATACTAAGAAACCCCAGGAGTGTGTTGGAGGCCCTAGTCCACAGCTAGGGTCTTCTCCATCATCCGGAGAATGGCTCTTGCAGCTGCATTAATTTCAACACTCCCTCTCAACAAGAGAGGCATTCTCAGCAACACCAAGCTTGTCTCGAAAGTACACATATTTTTTCAATGACATAGGCTTGGTCAAAATATTTGTGGTTTGTTCCATCATCGGAACATACTGAATACTGAGAATGTTCTTCTACACTATGTCCCGAACATAATGATATCTCATCTCAATGTGTTTGTCATGAAAACACGGGAATCACGAAGAGCTTTACACAGCTCCGGTTATCACAATGGATTACTGTGGGTTCCAACTCAGCACTAAACAAATCTGAGAGTAGCTTTAAGAGCCATGCTGCTTCTCTACTAGCAGCACTTGCAGCAATGTATTATGCCTCTGTAGTGCTCTGGGCTATGGAGCCCTGTTTCCTGCTGAACCAGGAGATCATAGCGGAACCCAAGCTCAAACAATATCAGGAAGTACTCTTCCAGTCCACTGTACTGCCCATCCAATCTGAAACTGTATCCATGAAGCATTACACCTTCACTGAAGTGTATCTAAGCCCATAGGCTATAGTCCCCCGAACATATCTCAGAATATGTTTAACAACAACCATATGAATATGCTTCGGTTCACGCATGAACTGGATGAGGACATTCACTGCATGATAAATATCTGGTCTGGTATGTATAAGATATATCAAGGACCCAATGAGGTCTTCCGGATCTGGAACTATAGCTTGATCTTGTAACTTCTTCAGTTTAGAAATCATCAGTGTCGATATGGACTTACAGTCCAACATGCCAAGTCTGCGGAGCATATCAACTGCGTACTTTCTCTTGTGAGAAAAAGATCTCACCCGGTTTCTGCCACACCTCTAAGCTCAGAAAATAATGCAAAAGACCCAAGTCTTTTATTTCAACTTCTGCTGAAAATCTCCCTCTTAGTCTGAGCTATCAAAATTTCCTTTCCTGTAAGGAACAGATCATCCTAAGATAGCAGGATGATTGTGTACAATCTTTGTATGAAGATTGGGATCTGCAATACTCTTGGTGAACCCAAGACTCTGTAGAGAAACTGTTAATTCTTCCATACCAAGCTCTTGGAGCTTGCTATAATTTATGGGATTCTTTCCCATGGATGACGAACCCCTCAAGCTGTTTAATATAACCTCTTGCTCAACTTCACCGTTAAGAAAATCAGTCTTAACATTTATCTCGTGAAGTTTCCAAATCAGAAACTGCAGAAAGAGAGGTAATGATCTTGATGGAAGTAATCTGGCAATAGAAGTAAGGATCTCATCATAGATAATCCCTTCTATCTGAGAGAAGTCATGAGTCACAAATTTAATCTCAATACTGCCATCTCCTGCATGTTATGGTCTAACTCACATACAGGGACTGCTCCCTCTGAGTCTCATAAAATCCTATGACTTTGATCTGGTGTCGTATCTCTGCAAGATGTACTTGGTGTCGGTACCAAGTTTAATATGAAAATTTGAGTCGGACTTTTACTAGATTATGTTTATGTTATGTGACCTCACAAACTGCAGGATACATATAACGGGAAACAAGTAGCCTTATTGAGTTCTTAAATTAGCTTGGGCTGAAGACACACATGTGCAGACTGCTACCAGCTAAAGTTATCTGGGGCATCTTTGTGTATGCAATAACTGTTAGTTCAAGTAATTGTCCTACTAGCTTGATGTCTATGCAAGACCCCTTTTATAAGAGTTTGGTTCCTGATCAAAGTTACTTAAAACTGATCAAGACTTGAACACGATCTCAAGGAATCTACAATAGAAAACCAAGGATCCACCAAAAATAAAGAACACTAGCCTCTAGATTCTCCTAACAGGAGATCTCTCTCAACTAGCATTGGTCACTCTACCAATAATCCAAACAAGTTTACTTTGGCATCCCATAAGTGTACAAGAGAATAAATAAGATAGTCTTTCACTATCCCCAGCTGAGCCCATTCTTTTAGACCTTTTCTAAACAACATTAACTTTGTAGGCAATTAAAATTGAGTCAATGCCTAATGGCTTTAAATCTGGAATCAACACCCTGGTATCCATATTAGAAAAGGAAATAAATTAAATATGACTATCTTCTATTTAGATGTTATTCTCAAGCCAAAAAAAAAATGCCATCTGCCAAGAACCATAGTAGTGAGTTTATGATTGACTTTCTGGTGAATTTAATTTCATCAAGGATGATTAAAAATGCAAATTCTTAACTATTCAACAAGAGTACAGAGATCATCTATTCTCTTCTCCAACCAAAATCATCAGAAGCTAAGTACCCAATGAATGTCTCAGCAGAAAACGTATCATTCTCCCCTTAAGCAATCTAAAGAGACCAACTGCAAGGAGCTTCTATATTTCTTTAAAGGTTTGTTGTTAAGACTTGACTACAACACTTGTTCTGATAACATTCAACTGTCAGAAGTACATTTAAAGATGAGGGAAACAAGTTTAACCGATGGCTAGTGGTATCCTATATCTTTCAATAGATAAAGAAACATTTTCTATAACTGGATGTGGAAGTATCCAACAGTAGAGAGTAATTCAAGGTAGATTCAACCCTTGAATTGGGTGAGTAATCCTCACCATCTTAATGGTGTCACCAGCGAGGAGTCATTTAGGTAGGTTGATCAGATTTAAATGCTAAAGGTAAACTTGTTACAGTTACAACCATAAAACAGTTTTGGCTTGAATTCTAGCACTTAAATTTAATGCTTGCATGAAACTCTGTGCACCTACACACTAGAGACAACACAATATCCCTCAATGCTCCAAATTACAATATCTCTCACAAAATCAATACTTCTGGAATACACATACCACTGGATAAGAAAACCATGGCTGCTAGAGTTGTTATGAAGATATCATGGAGTACACTGCTCATAATAAAAGTTCTATCAGAGGCTATCATGACAAACACAGCAATGAATTAAAAGAAGGCCATTTACTAGCCCATTCCACCTTCCTTGGATCAGAGGCACGTGATGTTCATGGCACTCCATGTATCCACCACTAAGCACAGAAAGTAAAAACAACTTTCAGAAAGCAAATTAAAAAAAAATGAAACCAGGTGCCCTTGCAAGTACTCTCTCTTTACTTCAAAACAAACAGAAAGACAAGGAGAACAAAGCAACTTGAATTTGGGTTTCAATGACTGTTGATCAGTGAACCCTAAGAAGTGGATCTACGCAGGCTCAAGTCTGCACTCTTGAGCTCCTTAATGCCCTAAGCTCTGAAACCATGTTAGAAATAGGGTAAAATTCTTAAAAAAAATTATGTCTACTGGATCAGCATAAACTAGAAAACATACGAACAGATGAGACTAATAAATATTTCTGAGTGTGATAAAATACAAACAGATCTGAAACAAATAAATATTTCTGAGTAAGATAACATAGCTTTTAGCTTACCTCCTAATTTAATGATAGAAGTTCCTGACACACATGTGAATGTAAGCCTCTGAAAGAATGCTTAGATTTAGTTCAGGTTCATGGATCAAACCTCTTAGGGTTTGATCTCTATCAAAGAGAACTGTAGGACTGTTTTGCCAATAAATAGGAAGCCCCAAGGAAGACAACAATAACCCAAAATCTTGAACAGCAAATAACCCCATCAAGAAAACCCTCCAATAAACAGTGATAGCATAGGAAGGAGATCTGGACGGCAAGGAATTCAACTACAAGCAAACTCTCATACAGATCTGGACAGCAAGGAAAACATCTACAAGAAAACTCTCATACAGATCAAGACAGCAAGGAAAACATCCACAAGAAGACCCTTCATACAGATCTAGGACAGCAAGTAGATCAACCACAAGAAGAAACTTCACACAGATCTGAATAGTGAGGAGATCAACCACATAAAAATCCTTCCACGGATCTGAACAGCAATGAGATCATCCACAGGAAAAACCTTCCACCGATCTAGACAGGAGGATAGAAAAAAACTTTCACTTTGCACACACAGCAAAACCCTCTTTCAAACTGGACAGCAAAGCAGTTAACCTCTTACAGAAAAATGCAAGGATAAACCCCAATATTGAGGACAGCAAGAGTAGAACCCTTAAAGGAGAAACATCAGCAAATAAGTTCAGCAAGGAGTAACAACACTCACAAGTATCCAGCAGAAGGCCCCCCCGAAACCTCACACAGAGCGGCAATCACAGGGAAGGGCCGCGGCACTTCTACACAGCCAAAGGAAGATCTGTGGCTCCTTCAAAGAACAATCTGTGGCAGCCAAGGGAGCACGGTGAGTAGTAGACAGAGTGGGAGGGGTCCAATACCTCTAAACCATCAAGCAACTCCATCCAATCAACTGTCCAAACGGATAAACTCAGATCTGAAAAGATACATCAAAAGAAGAGGCCGCATCACACAAGGATAACTGAGGTAGCCACAACAAATAGGAGAGAGAGGGTTAGTGAGTAACAGAATGCTAGAGGGTAGGGTCTTTCTTATAGTTAGGAGAAGGGTTAGGGAAATTAAAAAATTATAATTAAATATTGACTATTAATTAATATAAATATTAATTAAAATGTCAATTAAATATTAATATTAATTATAAAAACCCTAAACACATAAAACCCCAATCACATAACATAAAACCCTAATGACATAAAGTAAAACCCCAATCACATAACATAAAACCTTAATTACATAAAGTAAAACCCCAATCACATAAAACAAGAGGAAAACAAAACAAGAAGGGGTTACCTTTTAAGACGAAGTCAAGGGGGGTTACATAATGGAAAAACATGTCCACATGAGTCTCATAGTGACCTATAAACTTTATCATCACTGCATAAGAGGGTACATCAACAATGTGGTCATGTCCATCTTCATAGACACTCCTAGGTCTCATAGACCATCCTAGGAGAGAGGAAGAAGATCACACATCAACACATCTTGGTATTACATCAAGATCTACCTGGTCAAGGACCAAGTTTCCCCAGAACACATCTAGGGTCTTATCCACCAAGGTACAAGACCAAGGATCAACCCATGCATTAAGCAAGGGTTCCCTGGAACATGTCCAGGGGCCCTAGACACATCTAGGGACTTATACCAACCACCAAGGAACACATCCAAGGATCAATCCAGGCACTGAGCATGGATTCTCTGAAACACAGCCAGAGGCCCTAGACACATCTAGGGACTTGGATCAACCACCAAGGAACATATCCAAGGATCAATCCAAGCATTGAGCAAGGATTCCCTGGAACACATCTAGGGACTCACTGCTTGGCCTAAGACCAAGAACCCCAGTCATATACTGGGGGCCCTCACTAGGGTCTTTTGCCAGTTTTGCTAGATCATTGTCCATGAGGAGTCCAAGTCAATAAAAAATCAGCAAATAATTGGCTAAATTAAAATAGCCAAATTTTGTAAAAAGGACTAAAGTCATGAGAGAGAGTGGGAAAAGGATTCCTAATGTATTTCCTAAGTTGGGAAAGTGATTTTCCACTTAGAAGAACCCCCCTTACTAAGCCAACAAACTAAAGTGATCATTCCCTAAGGAGAAGTGCGCCCCCCTTGCTCATGAACACATGGGAAATAAAAATTAAAGCAAGAGGGTGGCCAAAACCTTGGGTATACCCCTCCTTGAGCCTAACTTCATATTGGGTAATTGGAAAAGGTGTTTTCCCCCTTCCCCACTCACCCCTCAAACCCTAGACACTACCAAAACCCTAAAAGTGTGCCCCCTTGAGATGACCTCCCTCCCTTTGATGTGTGACACTTGGAGCTCATCCAAGAGGGGTCTTTCCTCTCTCTCAACTATAAAAGAGTGCCTACCCCTCCTCATTTATCCATCTATTCTCAGAGCAAGTTTATGCTGTCCAAATTTCTCCCATTCTTTTCCCTCTCTCTCTGATTCCCTCATTGTAAATCTTGCTACAAGTATTTGTAGCAACATTTTATGAATAATAAAGGAAGCTTTGGAGGATCTCTTCTGTGCATTGGAGGTCTTCTTGGTGCTCTTCATGGTGTTCTTGTGAGGTGATATTGTTGCATTCAATTTCTTGTATTTTTTGCTTTCACTAGTTTAACTTGGAGACCCAAGCAAAGTATTTTGCTTGGGAATAATTGGTAGTAGTATTACTATTAGTTTTGTGATTGTTTCTTTCAAGTTTGTAAAGTATTTGCAAGCTTATTAGATGCTCTCACATCCTTGTTTTATTGCGTAGCAAGAACATACTTATTTGCAAGTCACTAAAGGATTGGAGGGGTGAATTTCAGATTTGGAAATTCACTCATTCAACCATCCAAGGCTTCCATTATTTTTATGTTCTTGTTTCCACCATTTTCCTCTCATTTATAAGCATTTTTCTGATCTGAAATAGTCACTTAAAACTCCATTTTTATAATCAGATTTTTACATTTAAATTTATGTTTTATGAACTAACAGAAATTAATCATTTTTCAAGTGTTTTGTAGCATTTTTCAACAAGTTTAATTTGTTGTTTTATGCAGGTTCTCGCCAAGATAAGGGGAGGTGCTACTTGTTTTGGGCCCCAAAAACATTCAAAGAAACTTCCTAAAGTTTGGGTACCAAAACCCCCTTCATTCCTCTTCTTCTAAAGTATTGTAAGCAGTCCAAGAGAGTCTCTTGGGCTTGCATTCTCACTTTTAAATATAAAAATCTGATATTGTAAATAGTTAGAAAATATTGCCCACATCTTGCAAAGAAATTGGCCTAAGCCATCCTTGCAATATCGTGAAGGCTAGGTTTAGATTTAATTTTCTGCATTTCTTTTATTATACCCACCTTGGCCAAAAACGGTAAGCTTGTCCTCCATCTTGTGCCATTGTTGTAGGGTTGTTCTTTCTTTTTAAAGTCATTTAAATTGCTTAATTTTTCCCACACCTTGCAAAGAGATTGGCCTAAGCCATCTTTGCAATATTGTGAAGGCTAGTCTATCTTTTAAATTATTGCAAAGTAATCATATTTGTGCTCCGCCTTTGCCCCGTATTTCCTCCCCTTGCCACTTTGTGGATCTTGGGTAACTAAGAAAAGGAAAAAGATTGAGAGGTTAGTTTAATTAGGCACCAAATTATTATTGCTTCTACCACTAAAAGGGATGACTTGGGAGGCTACAAGGGGTTGAAGTCGGGGACAGCTTTAAGACATACATGTCCTCCTTGCTTGAGCACCCAAGCATTCCGGATTTGACCTGTGGAGCTAGGGAAGGACCTTGTTTGTCATTCTTCTTGAGCACCCAACAATTCCTTTTGGTTGAGGGGATAACAATTTGGGGTAGTCACATAGTTTAGGCTTGTATCTCTCACACTTTAATTCCCCTAATTCAAGAGAGACTTAAAATTTATTAAAATCAATCAACACAACTTTCACAATTTTGCATTTCAAGTTTATCTTTCAAGCAATTTTACTTTCCAAGTTGTGTAATTTACATTTCAAGCAAGTTTACTTTCCAAGCAACTTTTACTTTCAAAGCAATCCTACTTTTCATGCTATTTAGGCAAGTTCTTTCATTGTTGATATTTACATGTATTAAAGATTCTTTATTTGGGTTGTAAGCATTCTTGTTCATTTGGAAATAATTGTCTAAAGCTAGTAGTCATTTCATTATCTAATTCATTGTGTAGATATTTCATGTCTTGTTTCATATTGTAGATATATATTTAATTGCTCATCTCAATAAGTAAACCTTGGGTATATTTTAGGCACTGGTTTATTTCTTATATTGTCAAAGAAAAGGTTTGTCTATCATTAAAGGAATTGCATTTGCATTGTTTGTTTGTCATCGGATTGGGTCTCCCTAATAAAAACCAAATTAACTCATAGATCATTAATCATAACTCAACATAGTTAAATAGGATCTACCCCCTTGGCTTCCCTAGGAGTGAGCCTAGACGGAAGAGGTCTAGATCGAGGTGACAGTGGGTCTAGACTTAGGCTTGTGCCTCTAAGGACACAGCAAGTGGGTTGGAGACTTCTCCACGTTAGTAGGTGTGTTTAAGGACAGCAACATCTTTGGCGCCATTGCCGGGGATAAGTCTCTTATCCTTAGTTAATCGACAAACTCTAATTAATTCTTTAAAAATTAAGTAATAAAACTTTTTCCTAAAATATTTTAAACTTGAGTTGTGTTATGCAACATTGCTTAGTCTCCAAGTGGCTACTCCATTTGATAATTCTTTGAGGTATACTACTAGAAGCAATCTGCAAGGAGTGGTTTAAACTTTATTCCTTTCCTGAACCTGAAAAGGTTTATAGGAGGAGAATAAACAGACTTGCTCCTCGTAGGCTACTTGAAAGTCTTGGAGAAGAAGCAATCTCTGATATACATCTCTTGTTTGCACATAATAATCCTACAACACCTAATCCTACAACTTTTTGTTTTCCTTTTTGTTTTTGCTTTGTTTGATGCTTCTTGTTTGGTTAGAATAAACTTGATCATCTGGTGACTCCACTTCAAAATAAGTTGACAAAGCATTCTTCAAGAAGGAACTCGCAGCTTGCTTAGCTTCATCCTTGAACTTGAAAGGGTTTTTGGAGGGAGTTAGCCAAGCTTTCTTCTCATAGGATCCTTAATAATCTTTGGGTCCCAGTCCTTTTCTGTAGACCTTTTTATTTTTGTTTAATGAATATAGTTTAGAAATGGATGATTTTTATAACCCTATTGATTTTTCAAGAATAATTGGTTATCCTCATGAACTTCCTAAAGCAGCTATTGAAAAATTTCCTGGTTTTTGTGATAATGGTGATGCTAACTCTCACGTCAAAGCCTTTTGGCAGTGCATTGGCAAGTGGTGTGATCGACATATTCATGAGGGTGTTCTAATGAAATTGTTTGTCTTGAATCTAGCTGAGGAAGATGCTTACTTTTGGTTTCATGATTCGGATGACTGTGAGTTTAAAACCATACAGGATTTGATGCATGCTTTCTTAGAGAGATGGGGGGATGATCAAGTTGAAACTTACAATGAATTGGTTGATGCTTTTGTGGAAAAATAGAAGGAGAAGGAACCTCCAGATATAAAAACAGTCAATTCAGATATTAAGATGGATGCTCCCATCGAGAAATTGACAGAGGTTGTTAAAGCCACGGAATCCATCTATGTAGATCAGTTAAAAATCGTGGAAGCTCACCTTGTCAGTACACAGGGTTACATTGGATGTTCAGATCTTATAGAACTAGAACTTCACAGTGAACAAGAAAGGGAATTTCACTTGGAAATTTCAGATGAGCCCATAAATGAGTCATTGATTGATCAAGGGGAAATTGAGTTTGAAGTTGTTGAATATCCAAATAATTCACATCCCCACCCGCCTCCCGAAGAACCCATCTCTTCAGAAAAGATTCTTGACAACCTTGATGGAAACAATGAAGCAATGTCCTTGACAACTCCATTTCTGACCTCTCACCCATCAAATGATTCAATACAAGATAATGGGAACATGGAAGGCAATTGGAGTTTACAAATTCCAAATCATTATGAACAATGCTTGGCCTTCCACCATGACAGTCATATGCATAAATTTATCAAAACTTCACAAGGTTTGTCAAACTTCAAAGTTTGGTTGAATAAAGGAAGACACATGTTTCTTGGGTGGTCTATTCTCAGGAAAAACTCCAAGTTGATAAAACTTGGAAAGGGGACTTCAACGACTCACCCTGAACAGGGACTTTTTAGACACCTGGGATCTTACCTCATCCATAATGTGGTCAGTCGTAATTCTTTCCACCTTAGCCACTTGGATGGTGAGCCCATGAATATTCCAAGGAATGGGCAACTACTCAAGCTATTTTTCAATGATGAGCAACCTGGTGTCCAAAATGGGCACCCTTTCTAACGCATCTCTAACCTTTTTCCCTTTGAATATTTCAATTTGTATTATTTCATTATGTATATAGTTCATTGTATAATCATTTTATTTATGTGATTATTCTCAATATCCTTTCATTTATTTATGATTTATTCTTTTACACATGTACTTATGTTGGGTATTGGTGAGCACTCTGTTTTGTAGATTCTGAGGTTCTTGCATGCTCTCCTTCCAAAGAGATCGAACATACGTCCCCATGTGGAGCCAGAGGTTGACCACCTATTTCGACTAGGGGATCAATGTCATGTACCATGAAGATATGTACCTAGTGGTACAACCAGTTTGAAGACTTTTGGCTTAGCGGGGCAAATTTTACCCACGGCACATTTTTTCTATGTACTCGAAATGTCCGCTCCCCTGCGTGGGATAATAATGTAATATGCTAGCATGAGTCAATTTTTGTCTAGTTACCTAGGACTTTATCATTAGGGAAGTCCTTTCATCTAGTGTTTTTTTCCTCAGGTAATTAATCTTGTTTAACTGCAATTTTAATTATCCTTGAGTTTTTCACTCCCATAAATCCTCCAAAGTAGTGAAAGGTGTTCTAATGATCGAGCCCAATGGATGTCTAAGGTTTGGAAGTGTTTTAAATGACCATGCTAGACATCTCCTAGAGTCTTGTGAAATTCCGTTAAGTTTAGATAGGATTTTTATATAATTAAAATTCCCGCAAATTGAGAATTTTTAATTATTTTTTATGTAAAATGTAAAAATTTGGTCCTTGGGGATTTTGTGTAGGGGTATGAGTACTCAAATCAAATGGAAAATGACCCCCTGCAACCTTGGACCAAGTTTCAGCTCATTTTGACAAGTTTTACTAGGTCATTGTCCATGAGGAGTGCAAGTCAGTCAAAAATCAGTAAATAATTGGCTAAATTAAAATAGTCAAATTTTGTAAAAATGACTAAAGTCATGAGAGAGTTGGAAAAGGATTCCTAATGTATTTCCTAAGTTGGGAAAGTTTTAAGTGATTTTCCACTTAGAAGAACCCCCCTTACTAAGCCAACAACCTAAAGTGATCATTCCCTAAGGAGAAGTGCGCCCACCTTGCTCATGAACACATGGGAAATAAAAATTAAAACAAGAGGGTGGCCAAAACCTTGGGTGTACCCCTCCTTGAGCCTAACTTCATATTGGGTAATTGGAAAAGGTGTTTTCCCCCTTACCCACTCACCCCTCAAACCCTCGACACTACCAAAACCCTAAAAGTGCACCCCCCTTGAGATGACCTCCCTCCCTTTGATGTGTGACACTTGAAGCTCATCCAAGAGGCATCTTTCCTCTCACAACTATAAAAGAATGCCTACCCCTCCTCATTTATCCATCTATTCTCAGAGCAAGTCTATGATGTCCAAATTTCTCCCATTCTTTTCCCTCTCTCCCATTCCCTCATTGTAAATCTTGCTACAAGTATTTGTAGCAACATTTTATGAATAATAAAGGAAGCTTTGGAGGATCTCTTTTGTGCATTGGAGGTCTTCTTGGTGCTCTTCATGGTGTTCTTGTGAGGTGATATCGTTGCATTCCATTTCTTGTATTTTTTGCTTTCACTAGTTTAACTCGGAGACCCAAGCAAAGTATTTTGCTTGGGAATTGTTATCCCCGATATCTAGGGATAACTAGGAGATCATGTCTCGAGGCCCACAAGTCCTAGACATGGAGTACCGAGAGCAGGATTAACCTGAGCATGGCCCTGGAGGGCCCATCCTTCTTCTTCTTCGCCAGATTTGTCCTATCAGCAGCAGCAGCATCCATCACCATCGGCTTGGGCTTGCATCAGAGAAGACTCTTACTCCATGAGGTCCAGGTATCATGGTATGTGTCGTGTTTGATCATTATAACTTTCTTACATATGCATCAGGTTCCTTACATTTCTGATAACTGCTTGGATCTTACACTAACCCACTTGACCATTGTTGGGGGGATTAACGGGGTGCCCTAGCAAGCTTGTATTTATGGGTTTTGGTTAGCCACCAGGGGGGATTTGCAGAGCCATCGTTCGCTCCCACCATTCTAGCACTTTACATCTTATCTCCCATTCATCCATCCCATTCCCCTAGTCCGGCCATTAGGATGACCTTTGAGGGTTACACTTTGTCTTGTGGGAAGAAGGGGCTAAAGGCCCAGGGGGTAAAAGCAGCTAGTAAAAGATAAAAGCCATAGGAAATAAAACCTAGAGATGC
>ML778397.1:1859194-1875465 GCA_009831015.1 Picea engelmannii
CTCTCTCTCTCTCTCTCTCTCTCTCTCTCTCTCTCTCTCTCTCTCTCTTCTCCAACTGCAGCTCTGAAACTTGCTCCTCAAATGAACAAGTGAGTGTGTGTCTAAATGAGGAGCTAGCCTCCTTATTTATACAATTTTGGCACGTGTGGAGGTGTCTTTTCACTGGCAGGGCCGACTTCTTCTTCTGGGTGGTTATAACCACCTTTAATATATTCTGGGGCCTCTTTAATATATTCTGGGGCCGACTTCTTATTCTGCCTATTACAATTATGTTTTGACCAATCCCCAAAAGGGGATTTGGTCTTTTACAATAGCCGACATGATCAATCCGCAATAGGGGATTGATCTAATGAATAATACAACAATAATAATTAGAATACACTTTGCAGTTACATTGTTTCAACACCAGTACCCAGACCAAGAGGTATGTCCCAAGGAACCCATCAAGGAATATGTGCAATGGTACCGGTATGGATTGGGGTTTACTTCATGGGGTGGATGTCATTGATATGCAAGGCCATGTATAATAGTCATCATCATGAGCACCTTTGTAGAGGGAGCACTTAGGCAATGAGGTATCCTTTCCTTGCCACTGTGTCTTTCCAAACCCCTATTTGCCTTTTTCTTTATAGCTTTAACCTCTTTTGGTTGTTGACATTTGATTTGCTAAGTTCGTTCATAAGATATGCATTCATTGCATAGGACTTGGGGTGATGGCCTCTTAGCGAAGGGGTAGAGCTCATGCTTCTTTCTTTTTCTTGGTTTTTTAATACTTTGTTTTTCTTGTTTGTTTCTTTGCCCCGCATTTTGAATTAGGGCTTTTGCTCTTTCTATATCATGTTTTATAAGGTTGCATTAGCCTCGAGCTTTCAATCCCCTTCTTATCATGGGATTATGAAGCACATACCTTTTTGGGATACATGTAACAACCAACCCAAAAGAAAGGACAACAGATAGGTGATAGATGGAATGTGTTATTCATGATAAGGGATATGGATACATTACCCCCATTAAGCCCCCCCAGTAGTACAACTTTGCCCAAGAGTGACAACACTTGACTAGAAAATGATAATGACCACCAAGGTGAGACAAGGAAAAAAGCATAACTCCTATGCATCATGATTCCTTATCCAAATCAACCCATGATCATCATTTCCATGCCTCCGGTATTAACATTATCGCTTGATATGAAGTGTCAAAACGATGTACACGAGTATGTAAATGCACCATGTCATCTGAGTGAGCTAAGTTGAGCATGTAATGGAAGGCATCTACGAGCAACTTTCTATGGAGAATCCATAATAATATGATTAGATCTGTTGTCTGAAATGTGGATCATAGAGAAAAATTTATCCTCTAGTTACCCCTGAGAGTGAGGGGGTAATAGGACACAAGGTGGAATCTCTAACACTTCAAACCTAGAATCAAGGTGAGATCATAAGCATGAAGCACAAGGCCAACACCTTGCCAAGGTTGGTTGGCACTTCCACAAACTTCCAGCATCCAAAGATCAATAAGGTTGACGTAGTGATTCTTTTCATCATGGGAATATGTCAAGCCAATGATCTCACTCATTGAATCATTAAGGAGAAGGGACTTTGAAGACGGCTCCATCTGGAATCTGCATGAATATTATTGACTTTCTAGGGCACTTTCAATCAAAGGTAACGAAGGAAAATAGGAAATCTCATGACTCAAGGCTTGGCTTCATAGGATATAAGAAAAAGAATGTTTCACCTCCATGATAACCCCTTCACAACTTATCCTTTCATAAAGCCGTAACCAACTCTCGAGAAATATCTAAAGAAATCTAAAAGTAGTGATATCTTTCTTTTACCAAGTTTTCCATACCAATCAAAAATCTCATCCTCAAGAACATCCAAGGACAATATAAACATATTCATCTTAATGTCTTCATGAATAATGTTGAGCTTCGAAATAACATCAATAAAGAATGTAATATGTAAAACAGGTGAGTCACTAAGTCCATAGAACTTTGGTATTTCTTCTCTCCAATCTTCATACTTATTTGGATACCCATGGACTCCCGAGAAATCCAAAGGACCAAGTAAATCCTTTAATAACCACTCTACTTCATTTTCTTCAAGATTTAAATCATTGGATCCTTCATCAACATCTTCTAAATTAAGCTCTTCATAAGGTCTAAGTTCAACCATCTCAATTCCATAGTCATCATCGGTATCATAAATGGGATCCCCTTAAAAATAAAAACAACTTGTATCCCATTTATGTCTTTTAATGTGGAAAAGATCATCAATGTTTCTAACACCAAGGTCATCATCCACTAATCCTTCTTCAAAGTCTACCCTTTTAAAATTATCAAAAGATGGATCATAAGGTTCAAAATTTTGATAAGGGGTATAATTCATCAAGTCATTACCTTCATGTGGATGGGAAAAACGAATTAGTTGTTCTCACCCTTTAGGTTTCCATCAAGGTTCTCATCATCAATAGACCCACAAGGTTGTTTTTGTTCTTCATGAAATGAAGGGGAAAACTATGGACCCTTCTACAAACTCTTCCCTTTCAAAATTATCTGAGGATGCATCAAAAAGTCCAATATTTTGGAAAGGGGTGTAAGTTACTAAATCATTATTCTCATGTGGAGGGGAAGCAAAGACTTCGTTGTTCTTCTCATCAAAGCACGTCTTCCTAACTTCATCTTCAACTTCCCTTAATTCTTCTTCCTTGATGGATTCATGAAGTGTTTGTTGTTCTTCTCCGTCCATGTGTTCTTCATATACTTGGCCACCACTAAAGTTGCATTCTTCATGTGTTTGGTTTTCAATAGAGACTTGAGAAAGGCCTTCATCAACATGCCCCTCACTTGCTTGATTTTCAATGATGGATGCCTCTTCATCATATCTTTGATCCTCAATGGGGAATGCATTCTAATCTTCTTCTTGTTAAGTTTTGAGCTATTATTAGGTTTCTTTTCAATTTACTAGATAACAATAGCATAGGTAGGATCACTGAGAGAAACACAATCACAAGATACACAGCATTTATCCTGGGAATCCCTCATGGGGGAGAAAACCTAACAAAAACTTCCTTGATATAGATAACCAATACAATGCCAAGACAATAAACCAAAACAATAGAGAATATCCAACACTGAGCAATGTGCCTCTCTCGTCCTTCTTCTCCCAACTGCAGCTACCAAACTCACGCACTTGATGAGTGAATGAGTGAGTGAACAATTGAGGCGCTAGCCTCCTTTATTTATACTAGCTGGCAGGTGTTGGAAAGGTGTCTCTTCACTAAGCAGGGCCGACGTCTTAATTTGCATAATATAATTAGGGTTTGACCAATCCACAAAAGGGGATTTGGTCAATTACAATGCCCGACATGATCAATCCACAAAAGAGGATTGATCTATTTAATAATGACTCAATAATAAATAGAATACTCATTGCGGTTACAATATTTCAACACTTCCTTAGGAAGAAGCAACATGGCATGTTCAATAAATATTTCATATTTATTTTCTTCACGGTAGAGTTCCCAACATTTGAGGAATATCCTTAAGAAATCTGCAAATGTAATGATAGGTTTCTCACCAAGAGTTTGGAACCACTTATTTGCCTTGTCTTCCAAAGTACATATATAGGTATGCATCCAAACATCTTCATAGATAATGTAAATTCATTCATAACCTTGATGAAAGAAACAATGTGTGAAAGAGATGACTAATGATACCCATGAAACAACTTAAGAGCGTCAAGCAATTCTTCACTAAAGTCTTCATGTGGAGCTCCCAGAATGTTTGAACAATCATGTGGAGCGCACATCCAATTCCAACCCTCTATTTTTTAATCCATACTTCGAATTTTTCAAATTTTCAAATTATACCTGATAAAAATGGGGTGGAGCCGCCAAGGTGAATAATCAATGCCATCACAATGTTGCTTGCTTCACCCTACAAACCACAAGTCTTTAAAATCTACAAGCGGAAAGGGCTTCTTCCCCTCAAGGGAGTCGTGAGATGAGTAAACTAGATAATTCTTGAATCCTACTCATCAAAAAGTCTTGAAGCTTAAACCTCTAATAACCAGGAAATGGACTTTATCCCCTGCAATGGCATCAAAATGTTGCTGCTCAAACTCTTGCTAGATGGAAAAGTCCTAACCACAAATGCGAGAGCCTAGAGGCAACTACTAAGCAAGCCACCCACTATCACCTCAGTGGCTTTGCCTCTCGCTTTAGACTAAGGAGAAAGGATTCCTAGCCTAGGGGGTGTCCCTAAAAGTTCAATCTAGCCAATTCATTATAGTGTGGGAGTGATCTTTGCTTAGATTGATGAGTAAACCAAACAAGTCAATTGGCAATCTTATGTGATCAAGAGTTGTGAAGCAATGCAAACTTGTCTTGAGATGCTCAATGTGTGACTTCCTTAGTGAGATATTTCAACCTTACAACACACCATAAAGTTGCATTTACACCAAGGAGAATGATATGCCCATGTAGCAATTACCCCATCAATAACATTCCATGAAACACATAAACATAGAAGTTCTTAATGCGTGTTTAGATGGTGTGTGTAAAAGGAACCATTAAGTGTACTTGCAAATGAATGTTAGATGCCACATTATTGCTCCAAGAGTGAATGAGAAATGTAGACTCGGAGATCAAACCATGTAATCATGAAAAAATTGGTGTAAGAGGGTATCCACGTGCTGTAAATAAATTTCAGAATGCAGAATTAAACTTGTAAAGTATCCAAAAATGTTAAACAGTGCTCAAAGACAGCATTGGCATCAATGAAGGTGTTGCAAGTAAAAATTATGTTCCTTGTATAATTAACCAGCAATGTTATTAGCAGTGCAAACCATGAAAAAATAGCACATCCCAATGATCAATCATATGAAGGATATAACAACAAGAATAGAGTGTTTAAGTGATTAATATGTGGGTTAATTCCTTGCTTTAGACTACTGATATGAAAGCTGTTATATGAGAGCTCAAAGAAACAAGATGTATCCACCAAATAGTACTAGAATCAATCCCTTAAGAGTTGTGTGATGTTGCAAGTGGGTGTATTCCTGAGGATTATGATTACTTGTATGAAATAACTCAAAATTAACACCATCCATAACATGTGAAGATTTGCCTTAATGAAATTACTTGTGAGTTGTGCCATGAACATTATTCAAATCACGATGGTATCCATTTCCAGCAAATAAAATATGATGTGTGTTATGAGAGCAAGCTTAAAAATGAAATAGTAAAGCCACAGCCTGCTCTTAGAAGTACCAAATCTGTTTCGGACAGCAATAGAAGTAATTTTCAGATCTGGTTTTAAGACCTTTAAATGCAGAAAATAAACCAGCTAGCAATGAAATTAGAGAAAGAGCATAAATTATTTAAATGTTAAGGCTAGTGAAGCTTCGATTTAGCTCTTTTGGTGTGTCAACCATAGATCTATCTCAGATTTGAGTTATATGTATTAGATCTACTATAATTCCATGAACAAGTGATTCATTCCAGCAAATGTAAAATCATAAAAATGAGACCAAATCCTCAAATCGTTCCAACACTTCTTGCATCGATTTTGTCACTTTATGAAGTCTAATTACTAGATCCATTCAGATCATATGAAATTAACCCATTAGATCTAGTTATATTTCTCTTTAATGAAGGTATTGTTGTTAAAACAAGAGAAATATAGCAAATCGATTTAGATTATGACAATGAAAGGAAACAGTTTGTATAAAATCCAAGTCTAACTAGCTAAATGTGAAATCATTAGCCTAATAAACTTGAAATTCGGCAATCTAATCTGAAAATGAATTCACTTAAGCCCTAGATTGCAAGACAAATAAAATGAAAAAAGGAAAATTTTAAAAGTTTTACAATGGGTAAGGAAAATGAAAAAGACCAGTGTCTGACCTCCACTTGGGTTGTGGGGCCACACTTGGCCTCTCCTGAGGCTTTTTCCTTGTATCAAACTTTGGGATTCAAGGCAACCGTTAAGTGTACCCAATAAATTCCCCCAAGAAATACTTGGATGCTTCAAGTTTTCAATGGGGAGAAGAGTTCTTTCAAAGCTCTTCTAAGTAGCAAATGGGTAGCCCCTATTCCATCCTAGAGCAATAACTAGAATCAAGCAAAGATCTGCTAGACTGAATGCCCTAGATCTACAAAGTACAAATAAATGACTAAAGACTGCAAGAAATTACTAAGTAATTACCTCACAAGCTCCTTCGATTGTAGCAAGATACTCCTCCTATGGCCCTTTGCAAGCTCCTTTCATCCAAAAAACTTGTTACATGCAAACGCTCTTGCTCGCCCTAGACAAGTAAAACCCTCAAGAATAAACCAAGATAGATGACAAATACAACCACAAGTGAGACAAATGTTCTCTCTTATTCTCCATCTAGTTACAAATGAAAATGAGCCATCCTTATATAGATAAGGCACCTCGTGAAACCATGGCTGAAAACCATGTGCAAATACAAAACCATGAGCTAATACAAGGTGCTCCAACTGTTGAACTATCCTATAACTCGGTCACTGAAATTATTGTCAATAATTCTATTTAACCAGAAATTATATTTGCTGATATAAAATCTTAAATCGTGTAATTAACCTACAGCTGAGTTATAACATAAAAAAATCACAGCAGAAGCATACAGTAAACCAAGCATATAAACACATGGACACCAGATGTACCCTGGAAACCCCAGTGTGGGGAAAACCAGCTAAGAGGGGCTTTTATTGGGCATTCAGGAGAAAAAGTTACAGCAACAGAATTATCTGAAAATTCTTACAAATGTCCCAGCAAATTGCTCTCATTTCTCAGCAGAAAATTTGCCTAGCTGTTGGTTGTACGGCCCAGCTGTTCCTGGCCCTGTACAGCCTTGTCTGTATGGCCCATGTACTGCATGTACGGACTTGGCCCAGGTACAGCCTGCTTGCTGTTGCAGGTACGGCTTGCAAACAGCCCTATCAAGCTGAAAAAACTTAGCCTAAACTAGGCCTCTTCCTCTCTATTTGCTGTTGTCTGGAATTGGACCCTCTTTGCTGACCAGTATGGCCCAAGAATGTCCTCTGTTGGTTGCCCAAAGTTGGCCCTGAACATGCCCTCTTTGCCTCAGTTGCTCCCTCTTCTTCTCCTGCCCAAGCGCTCTCTTCTTCTCACCTGCCCAAGCTCACAAATGAGAATGCATCCCTTCTCACCCTCAGCCCCTCTCTTTATCCTCCCATTAGCCACCTTTCTTGCCTTGAATTGTGTTCCAATTCAGCCTCCAATGCTTCTAGGAGGTGTGCCCCCCTTGGTTGGGCCCCACACTCCACTAACAAGTCTCATGAGGTGCGCCCCACTTGTCCTGGAACCCACAATCCACTCAAAGGCAAAAATTTGTTGATTGCCTAAGTCTAACTTAGGCTAAGATAAACAAGGCTTGTCTGGGTCTTTTAATGTGTCCATCAGCTAGCCTAGGACACATAGGCATAGTTGAGACACCCCCTGAGCTACAAAAACTAACACTCCCTCTTAGCAAGGGACATGTCTCCACCTAGATCAATCTTTGATCCCATCAAACCTGTTGTTCTTGTAGCTACTCCCTCTGAACAAGAAGACATCCCTGCTACTTCCGATGTACTCAGATCTCATGCCCTCCTCTACTCCTCCATCAATGTCAAGTCATACCAGCTGATTGTCTTGGATGAAGCCACTCGTCCACTAGACTCTGCCATTGACATTGATCGTTGATCCAAGATCCCCTTGGACCCAACTACATGCTGTCCCAGCACCCTGTACATCATACCTTTCCTGATGCCAAGCCTCATTGTTGCATCCAAGGATGCTCCCTCTGACTGCATAAGCACCTGTCCATCCTCGAACATCACTGCATACCCCTTATCTCCTAGAGTTGACACAGAGAGAAAATTTACCCTCAACTCTAGTACATACATTACCTCATCCACCTCCAGAGAACCACCTGACTCTAGCTGAAATCTAACACATCCAACCCCCTTTACTGCATGCATGGTGTCGGCCCCACTACCCACATGCGAGTCTGAGCCCGTCTCTGAAACACTAAGGAACACCGACCTCATTCCCGTCATATGGCGAGATGATCCACTGTCCACGAACCATGCCCCACTATTCTCCAACTCAACCAATCTGTTGTTGCTCGAAAGGGAGGCAACCAGAGAAAATTCTTCTTCGAATTTCTCCACAAACTGATCTATCTCAGTAGATGTTGAGGCTGCCATCTCTGCCTCATTTTTCTTCTTCTTCTTCTTCTTCTTGGGACACTGACTGGCATAGTCGCCAATCTTGTGACATGCAAAGCATTTCACTTTTCCCATGTCTCTGGAACCTCCTGCTCCACTACTCTTCTTCACATGAAGAGCCACATTCTCTTCCTCTTCACTCTTTGGCTGGCTAGCCTGAGTGGCATCAAGTCTCAGCTCCTCTTGGGTGAAGTCATCCCATAATCGCTCCCAATCAGGGAGCTTCTCCCAAGCCACCATTCCACGGACAAAGACTTTCAACTGCTTGGTGAAGCCATCCAAGGTTGTCCTCACCAACTCAGTCTCATCCACTGTCTCTCCCACAACTGCCAATTCATCTCTGATCTGAGTGAACTTTGTGAGGTAAGTGACCACCAACTCTCCCTTGGTCATCTCCGTGCTTCTCAGCTTCTCTCTGAGCAGCATCTTCCTGCTTTGGTTGTCAGACTAGTACAACTTCACTAGGGCCTCCCACATGTCTTTCATTGTCTTCTTGTCAGGCAAATGAGGAATAATGTGGTCTTTGACTCCATCCAAAATTATCCTCCCGGCCTTGACATCTTTCTTGTTGTGAGTTGTTGGTTGTACTGGATCAGCTGGGGCTGCCACTTTTCCTTCAGCAATTTCCAACAGTCCATTCCAAGGTTGTTGAGAGCGAGGAGCGGAAGTAGGAAGCGGGAGCGGGAGCGGCAATTTTCAAAAATATCCAGGAGCGGGAGCAAGAGTGTTTCGGGAGCGTTTTTTATATAATACATAAAAATATATATACATTGATGCATATATATAAAAAAAACATGCAAAATGTCGAAGCAATTGCAAAAAACATGAAAACATAGATATAAGATCATTTAACTAATGGATTAGTGATGATCATTAAAGCATCAACCATTTAGTACACATATAACATCAATCATAAACATTTGTCATCAATAGATTGTAACATACTAATAGACAACATCAACAACAAAATGAAATAGACTCTAGAGCATCATATTCATTACCAAAGAGTTGTAAAATTCAATCAATAGTTCAAATTTCAAACTTCAAACTTCAAAGGTAAACGGTCATATAATGTTCATAACTTCATTGTTATAGAATAAGCCATAATAAAGAGTCAAGACAAAGTACTAAGTTCTAGAGACTACTTCTAAACAGGAAACAGAAAAAGAGATCTAGTATATAGTAGCAAGTACTAAGTACTATGCTCTAAGTTTTCCTCTTGCCACGAGAAACTTCTAACTTCTTCTCCCGTGATCTTTGAAGAAGAGGAATAGGAGTAGGTGGAAGTTTTCATGGAACACAACCAGTAGTTGATGGCCCCCACGTGACAATGGACGTTGTGAAGATAAAGGCAAAATTGATGCATTTAGAACACTGCTAGTGGATGGGGATGGCATGTCTCCTCCAGGAATATGATCACCATCATATTCACCCAAAAGTTCTGCTTCCAAGCATGGTTATGAGACTTTTTAAGGCAGGGAGCATTTTTTTCCCTAGGGAGCGCGCTCTCGAATAACGCTCCCAGAAGGGAGTGTGTTCCCTGAAAGCTCCCTTTGGGAGCGCACTTCGAGAGCGGGAGCAAGGGAGGGGGGGGCTCTCCCCCGCAGCGTAGGTCCATTCTCCAACAGCACCAAGCCAATACGCTCCCTCCAAGGACAGAAATTTGAGGCACCATCTAGCCTGTCCTCAAACCTTAAGCCTGCACTGGCCATTTGAGTTTGTTGTTTTGTTTCCCACACACCTTCTGGTCACACGTCCCCCTTTGTCGATTCACTCCCTAGTCTGCAAAGCAAAGTCAACTTGGCTCCTTCTTGTACTCAGGAGTTGAGCTTTGATACCATGTTGAACTTTCCTATAACTCAGTCACTGAAATTATTGCCAATAATTCTACTTAACCGGAAATCATATTTTCTGATTTAACATCTGAAATCATGCAATTAACCTACAGCTGAGTTATAACATCAGAAAATCACAACAGAAGCATACAGTAAACCAAGCATAAAAACACATGGACACTAGATGTACCCTGGAAACCCCAGTGTGGGGAAAACCAACTATGAGGGGCTTTTATTGGGCATTCAGGAGAAAAATTTACAACAATAGAATTATCTGAAAATTCTTACAAATTTCCCAGCAAATTGCTCTCATTTCTCCAGAGAAAATTCACCCAGCTATTGGTTGTAAGGCCTAGTTGTTCCTGGCCTTGTACGGCCCAGGTACAGCCTGTACGGACTTGGCCCAGGTAAGGCCTGGTTGTTGTTGCCGGTACGGCCTGTAAACAGTGCTATCAACCTGAGATAACTCAGCCTAAACTCGACCTCTTCCTCTATGTTTTTTGTTGTTTGGAATTGGCCCCTCTTTGCTGACCAGTATGGCCCAAGAATAGCCTATGGTGGCTGCCCAACATTGGCCCTGAACTTGCCTTCTCTGCCTCAGTTGCTCCCTCTTCTTCTCCTACCCAAGCACCCTCTTCTTCTCACCTTCTCAACCTCACAAATGAGAATGCATCCCTTCTCACCCTCAGTCCCTCTCTTTATCCTCCCATCAGCCACCTTTCTTGCCTTGAATTGTGTTCCAATTCGGCCTCCAAGGCTTCTAGGAGGTACGCCCCCCTTGGTTGGGCCCCACACTCCACTAAAAAGCCTCATGAGGTGCACCCCACTTGTCCTGGGACCCACAATCCACTGAAAGGAAAAAGTTTATTGATTGCCTAAGTCTAACTTAGGCTAAGATAAACAAGGTTGATACGGGCCTTTTAATGTGTCCATCAGCTAGCCTAGGACACATAGGCATAGTGGAGACACCTATCGAGCTACAAAAACTAACATTCCCTCTTAGCGAGGGAGGTGTCTCCACCTAGATCAATCTCTGATCCCATCAAATCTATTGCTATTGTAGTTGCTCCCTTTGAACTGGAAGACATCCCTACTACCTCTGTTGCACTCTAATCTGATGTCCTGCTCTGCTCCTCCATCAATGTCAAGTCATACCAGCTGACTGTCTTGGATGAAGCCACTCATCCACTAGACTCAGCCATTGACACTGATCGTTAATCCAAGATCCCCTTGGACCCAACTATAGGTTGTCCCAGCACCCTATACATCATACCTTTCTTGATGTCAAGCCTCACTGTTGCATCCAAGGACACTCCCTTAGACCGTATGAGCACCTGTCCATCCTTGAACATCACTACATACTCCTAATCCTCCAGTGCTGACACGGAGAGCAGATTTACCCTCAACTATAGTACATACATCACCTCATCCACCTCCAAAGAACCACCTGACTCTAGCTGGAATATGACACATCCAACCTCCTTTACTACATGCATGGTGTCAACCCCACTACCCACATGTGAGTATGAGCTCGTCCCTGAAACACTAAGGAACATTGACCTCATTCCCGTCATATGGCGAGATGATCCACTATCCACGAACCATGCCCCATTGTCCTCCCACTTAACCAATCTGTTGTTGCTCGAAAGAGAGGCAACCAGAGAAAATTCCTCCTCGAATTTCTCTTTAAACTCATCTATCTCAGTAAGATGTTGCGATTGCCATCTTTGCCTCCTCCTTCTTCTTCTTCTTCTTGGGACACTGGCTAGCATAGTGGTCAGTCTTGTGACATGCAAAGCATTTCACTTTGCCCATGTCTCTGGAACCTCCTGCTCCACTGCTCTTCTTCGCATGAAGAGCCACATTCTCTTCCTCTTCACTTTTTGGCTAGCTAGCATGAGTGGCATCAAGTCTCAGCTCCTCCTGGGTGAAGTCATCCCATAATCTCTCCCCATTAGGTAGCTTCTCCCGAGCCACCACTCCATGGAAAAATACTTCCCACTGCTTGGTGAAGCCATTCAAAGTTGTCCTCACCAACTCAGTCTCCTCCACTGCCTCTCCCACAGCTGCCAGTTCATCTCTGATCTGTGTGAACTTTGTGAGGTAAATGACCATCGACTCTCCCTTGGTCATCTTCGTGCTTCTCAGCTTCTCTCTAAGCAGCATCTTCCTGCTCTAGTTGCCAGACTGGTACAGCTTCACTAGGGCCTCCCACATGTCCTTCGATGTCTTCTTGTGAGACAGATAAGGAATAATGTGTTCTTTGACTCCATCCACAATTATCCTCCTGGCCTTGACATCTTTCTTGTTGTGAGTTGCTAGTTGTACTGGATCAGCTGGGGCTGCCACTTTGCCTTCGACAATTTCCAACAGTCCATCCTCCTCCAACACCAGGCCAATACGCTCCCTCCAAGGACAGAAATTTGAGGCACCATCCAGCCTGTCCTCAAACCTTAAGGCTGCATTGGCCATTTGAGTCTGTTGCTCTGTTTCCCACACACCTTCTGGTCACACATCCCCCTTTGTTGATTCACTCCCTGGTCTGCACAGCAAAGTCAACTTGGCTCCTTCCTGTACTCTGGAGTTGAGCTCTGATACCATGTTGAACTTTCGTGTAACTCAGTCACTGAAATTATTGCCAATAATTCTACTTTGTTGAAATATTGTAACTTCGAAAAATATTCTAATTATATTTGAGTTATTATCTTATAGATCAAATCCCCTTTTGCGGATTGATCATATCGGTTCTTGTAAAAGATCAAATTCTCTTTTGTGGATTGGTAAAACTACATTTGTATGGTGGTATTTGTAAAGTCGTCCCCTAGTGTTTATAAAGTGGTTTTAACCACTTCTAGAAGAAGTCGGCCCCACTAAGTGAAGAGACATAACCCTAGCGCCTCCTCAACTAGTATTTATATGTGAGGATGGTGCATCACTTGTTCACCCTCACACTCACTCATCTAGTGCACATCTCTTGAAGGCAGCTGCAATTGCGGGAGGAAGGAGAAGAGAGGTGTGTAGATTTTCTGGTCCTATCAAGCTTGTCAACTGGGTCTGTCTTTGACCACAGATTGACTCTAAGTTTCAACTATCTGATAAAGTATTTGTTGTTGTTTTAGGACAGCCAATAGTCAAAGAACTTCTTGCTGATTTTTTACGGTTGCACTTCCAATTTTAGGTGCTCTAGCATGTAGTTTTAGTAACCAGAAGTTAGCACATGCATACTAAAATAAGTACAACATACCTAAAGATCTTTACAGCTGAAAATGAACAGATCTAAGAGACTAACACATGCATTTTTGTACACAGGTATTTTTGGTCAACATGACCCTGGATAAAACCCCCTCGAGGAAAACCAGTTTGGGATATATGTCTATATAATGATGATGAAAGCAAGAGATACAACAAGTAATGAAATACAATGGAACCTGTATACATAGCAAGCTCCTCACGAGCCTTGCCACAAGAACCAGAGAAAGAAGTGCCCAAACTGTGGTGCGCCCTCTCCCTTTGTTGCCCTCTGCACTGAACTGAAGCGCCCTAGCTCATCAGTAACCCAATGAAGAAATCCCTCCACAGGAATGTCCTCTCCTGTGCTGCCTCTCCACTGAAACTATCAGAGCTCGAATCCTCCAAGCAGATCTGCTACCAGGTAGCTGCTAGTCCTCTCAACATGTGCGCCCTCCTCCTAGCAGAAATGATCACCAGAAATAAACAGAGCCAAATCCTGAATGTCTCTCTCCACAGAAACAAGCACCCAAGCTCTCCTCTCCCTATGCATCAGATCTCATCTCAATCTGACAAGACCTCCTCCTCTGATGAGCAAATGAAGGAAACAGAATGCGCCCTCCTCCTCAAGATGCACCCCTCCTCCATGAAAATGCTCCCTCTCAGAAATGGAAGTTATGGCTCCATGGAAATGCTCTCCATGCAAGCTCAAACGAACCTCAAGCTTATCCTCAAGTTCTCAAGGGTTTTACTCAAACCCTCATGAAGTGCGCCCTCCTCCTCAAGAAATGCACCCCTCCTCTTCTCCAAAAATCACAAGTGAAGAATGAGTCTCAAAAATATCTTTACCCTCTCTTTAGCCTCCTCATACCAACCCTAAAAGATCAATGGCCTAGATTAGATCTAGCCAATTCTAATCAATGGGTGAGATCAACTCCAATAATCTCACTAAGGAAACCCACTTTCCTTAGTTGCTTTATGTCTATTAATTCACCCACATTGTGAATTAATTGTCACTTTATGACTTAAGTGACATATTTCACTTTTGACTTAAANCTCCTAAGTCAAAGTGAAATTAGAATCATAAAGTAAAGTACAAGGGTAATAGTCTTCCCCCTTTGTGCTTAGAGACTCATAAGCACATGGGGACCACTTTCCAAGGTACCCAAATCTCAACACTCCCTCTTACCGAGGAAAGTATTCGTCACCACCAATATCATCCCTATAGTGGACATGGTTGCCTCCTGGCATATACTCGGTGAGTATGGTTGTACCCTGGTCTCTGAAAGTGGACTCTATCACAGATCTACTCAATCTATATGATCTATAAATGGCACTAACTCTCCATCTATCCAAGATCACCTAGATCTCAGCATCACACCGAAGATCTCCACCTTGGTCTCCCACCAAGGATTTCCTCCTACTCCTGGCCTCTCACCAAGAGTCTCTACTCTTGGCATCTCACCAAGAGTCTCCCTCTCTTGGTCTCTCACCAAGAATCATCAACTTGGCCTCTCGCCAAGTCACCTCCACCTGAAGTGGATCCAGAACCTGATCTGCCTGTCTCATAAGCCATGTGAGGCTCAAGCCTTTATGGTGCCCTGCTGCTCCTCCTGATCATCCTCTGATGCATTGAAGCTGTAGCACCAACTTTCTATCTACTTGGCTGCTCTGAAACTGTAACTATACTGGGTGGACCAATCACCCACTCTGAAGATGTCCAGGGACACTGAGTATCATCTCCCTTTGAATCATTGTTGTGCGTCAGTCGATCCTCCTCAACTCGGTCTCCCCATCTAGTGTCGGATGGTGTAATAGCAGATAAAGTAGTAATGAATGCACACTCTCTGGCAAACTGATCACTGAACTCTATCTCCTCTATTATCGTTGTTGACCCATCCTGCTGCTTCTTCTTCTTCTTGGGACATTGTCCTGCATAGTGACCCATCTCTCCACAAGCAAAGCATCTCACTCTGCTCGTGTCTCTCCTCTGCCCACTGTTGTTTCTCTCTCCTCCCTGTGGTGGGGCCCCAAACTTGGGACCCTGCCGACCTCCACGATCGATCTTCTTCTTGCCCTTTGTCCAAAGAACAAGGTTCTCATCACCAGAAACTGTCTGTTCCTGCTATCCGGAAGCCTCGGCTGCAAGCTGTAATGATCCCAAGCCATTATGCAAGGATCATCACTATTTTGGTGTCTTTTTAAAACTTTTTCTTGGTTGTGGTATTTCGTCAAACACTTTGTTGATCTACCTTTTAGATGTGTTTATATGTGTGTATGTAGCAAATAACAGAAAGAGATAACCATGGAACATACCTCAACCATACGCAATAAGATAGACAAGCCAAAACATCTCAATTCTTCTTTATTCATAAAATAGAGAAACCTGCTACAATGAAGATGCCGATCTGGAATGCTCAACAGATGGCAAAGAAGATGGACAATAGATAAGAGCTGCTACAAAATGCTCCCGCTAATACAAAAGATGCCTCCAAAGGCTGAATAAGAAATCAAGATCAATACAAGCATATCTGAATGCCAAACTCTCCAGTTGAAGAATGCCACGCTCCAATAGAAGGCTGAAACCCTCAATAACTCGGCCCTGCTGCCAAAAGTGTCCAATCACCCTCATAAATATGCCAACTGATAGATCGGGTGATGGTAAGAACAACCCAGGTGACCGAATCTCCAAGATCCCTCTCAATCTCTGTAGATCTAAAATCCCCCACTGAATGGTGTGCCCCACTGGATGACTGAAACCCTAGATAATTCGGCCCTGCTGAAGGAGGCCTCCAAATGCTCCGAAACTCTCCAGAAATATAGATCGGAACACTGCAAGTCACTAGGTAAAGTCTCAGGGTCAGATCTGAAGTGTAACCCCTCCAAACGGACTAGATCTGGATCTCAAAAACGCCCTCCTTCTCTTCAATTCGCCCCACTGCTCAA
>ML778397.1:1896735-1913281 GCA_009831015.1 Picea engelmannii
ATCCAACACTTTATTCTTGGCAAGGATGAGATCAATCCTTGTCTTCCACGCTCTGAAGTTAGAAGCTCCATCTAACTTGTTCTCTGACTTCATAGAGTAAGTCATGGCTGCTTTGACTTGGTCAACCCTAGATTTGACCAAAATCTCAAACTTCACGTCTTGGCTTTCTGAGAGTACCAAGAGATGCGCTAGGCTAGGGCACACTGATCTATCCAAAGATTAGGTCAATCCCTTCATTTAAGGTTCCTCAACAAGAGGATTAGGGTTTCTGCAACTACACCTGCTAGTAACCCTAGCGGCAGTGCTATGGTGACTGCTCCTGCTAGAAACCCTAGCGGCAGTTCTTCAACGAGCTTAATATCCTTACGGCTATGTTTCCTTCCAGCGGTTAGACTGAATGGAAGTGTGGGCCCATAACCTGTTAGAATATAAGTGGATGTGCTCATTTTACCATTGACAATACCCTTGTCACCCAACCATAGGCCGAAGCCACCCTCCGAGCACCTTAACTTTGACAGAGAATCACTCCGGAAGCAAACCCTAGGCTAGATAGCCAAACAAAGGGTAGTGCACCTTTCCCCAAGGATAGCACATCAACAAGAGCTGATCAGATAGTCCAAACCCTAGCCAAGAGATAGTCCAAGCGTAACTGCTAGCTGCAGCAGCTGCAATGGCAGCTCTCCTCCAAACCTGCGCAAAAACTGGGCAACTGCAGTGCGCACAAGTGTTGCTCTGCAATTCTGAGACTGCCTACCAGAATGAGAACTGGCCTCCTGTATTTATACTAATTCTGGCTAACTGCCTGGGCCGACTTCTCATTCTGGGTATCTATCTGTTCAGTATATATTATTATTTCTGGCCGACTTCTTCTCTTGGAGGCTAATAACCTAATATAAATTATCTTCTTGAGCCGACAAGTCTTCTAGGGTTATTAGCCAACTCATTAGGGTTTCTTCTTGCTTCAGAGTATTCTATCCTCGTCAGGTTTACACGTGGAGGTAAATACCTCCCGCAGCTACCATAATATCAATAACACATACATGAGAGCATAGCATAGCAAATGAAATAAAGAAAACTAAACCAACGTACCATGACCATCACCTATGAAAGCAAAGTGTACCAAGTGCATATGTCATCCGAGGTGTAAGGCTGTAAGGAGTTGATATACCATGGCTAAGGCATCTGAAAGCGATGTGAGGCAAAATCACCATGTAACTGAAGGAGAATAAGGAAAATGTTTGCATCTGGATGGCATGAGCAAAAGATCCCATGCAAGCTTGAACACACCACACAGGCTGAAGGGTGGCTTTTGGAGTGTTACCCCTAAAGGGGCAACAAGAAGCATTTTGTCAAAAAGAAAAATATGATTGCTTTCTCTCTAGGTAACCATACCTCAAAGCCATAACCAGTCATCCATCCTAATGATCCATGTCCTTCATAACAATGCCTATTGAAAGCTTAAATCACGCCTAAACACCCTTTGCTTGCACTCCAAGCAACCTCTGGAATAGGCTGAGATATGGCATTATTTAAATCTGATGTGGATCTATTTGGTAATTTTCAAGAACCTCGCTGGAAGCCTGGAACTACACCTGGAACTCACTGTCATAGTCCCTTTAAGCACCTTCAAAAATACTTTTTATGCTAAGGGCGGGACAGGTCATAACTGATGACACTCCTCGTGGTTTGGTTGTTATGCATCTCTTGTTCTTCATAAGGAGGACTTATATCTATCAAAACACATGATTTTACTCCTCTTAGTAACTTTCGCAATTCAGTAAGTCAGCTGAGATTCCACAAAACCAGCCCATATTTGTATGTTCGCGAAGGAAATGGCCTATTTTCAGTTTAGGAAATATTTGCTCAACTTTAAGAGTAGTCCGATCTATTCTGGCCCCAAGAATTGATATTTACTTTGGAAGATTGGGTCAAGGAATGCAGTCTCCTGCCTGACCTTACTTTACTTTAATGGTTGGCTTTGTATCTCTCCATGTATGACTGATGTTTCGCAAAGGTAATTCTTATGTTGACAGCTAATAAAGTCACATCTCTTTTATACTATCTGGCCTATGGTGCAAGGAAAGGGACAGGAATGCTAACTCTGTTTCAAGCTTCAAGTGCCACTTTCTTACGTAGGCTCTGTATATAGTTTGCATCATAAAATTCTTCTTACAGATTACAGGGTGGCCATTTCTCACCTCAGCAAGAAACTACAGATGGGCTCATATCATAGCTGGATCTAAATCCCTGTGGAATCCAAGTGGCCCTGCAGCTCGATCTCTGTATAAATCTGGATTTGGATTCATGTGTTTCTCGAGGTTGAAGAAGTGATCTCTGGTTCTAGAATATGACAACTACCACTGCAGCAGTAGATGCCCCTGAGAGGTCCTTCCCATTGAGAGCTCAATGGTATGCCCATGGCCACCAGATTTTCCATGCATTTGCATGCACCTACCCTAGGCAGCCTTCGGTATGCTTCCTGTTGGTTTATTTTTTTCATTGTATCTTTTTGGTTTTGCTCAACAATGATCAGTGATTTCATGACAAAAAAAAACAAGAGATTTAGCATTCAAAATGCCGCAGCTTTAACTTAGATGCAAAGTGACATTCAATTACTGCAATGGGGAAAGGCTTACCCCATTCTAATGCAAATTCAGATCTAGAGTCAGATTTAAATGAATTAGGAAAAGGTCTGTACAATATGGGAAACTGTGATAATAGACATAATTGTCGCCCATAAGGAAATATATAGAACCTAGTGTGAAAATAAAGATAATCATAATGAGAAGAAAAGATAGAGAACCCTTAGTATTTACTATCTTTCAAATCACTTCCTACTAATGCAAGCATATCTGCTTGCAATTTTGTATGATATACAAGCTAAATAAATAGAATTATTATTTATTGCTGTCTTTCGAAACTCTGGGTGTACATGCAAGAATATCAGCTGGCAAACGTGTAAGGTTGCCATGCAAGCATATTACACTTAAGGTTGCCATGCAAGCATATTACACTAAACACAAACGACTGATAGTTTCCATTGTCTTTTCAATTACTTGGTTAAGAGTTCCAGCCTGGCATTTTCTAGCCTACCTGTACTTAAATTTTAACAATGACATAATAAATGCCTGTTTGGATCAAAATACTAGACTTGTACCACAGTTGTATTTATTTTTCTTCATTGTTGACAAAATATGTTAGTCTACTAGAATTCCATTAAACAGCAACACACATTGTTTAATTTTTATCCTGTATTTCATCTTTGAGAAACTAGTATTTAATAGTTAAGTGGTCAACTTGTGATGGCCAATTCATACAATTTTATCATTATAGAAGCCTCTTACAGAGTATTTCTTTCAGAATCAAATGACCATGCTTGACAGATTAACTTATGTAAATGACCACTTCTGTAACTGACTTGTTGCTTTGTTCATCCAAGAATGCTACAGCTGCAACCATCACAAGATTTACGCAGTTTAAAATTGTTTATAATTCCCGAAACACTTGCAATGGCTCTTGCTCTTTGATGATTAAAAAGAACAATAGATCGCCCTTGACAGCCTTTTATCAAATGTAATAGACAGAAACTGCTAACAATGTCCATGCTTACTGTGAATAGATATCTAATCCATCGCTAAGTCTGAAATCTGAATCTATGATAACTATACTCTTGTGGATCTCTATGTATCCTCCAACTCTTGATCTCTTGTCAATATGTCCAATGTACCATATAACCATGACACCTCTGTAGAGCAATGTTGAAAATGTTAAAACTCAGGTTCACAAACAACTTGGCTTGGCTAATGACTCAGCAAGGAAAGAGTGTAAGAGTTCAAATAGGACTCGGCAAAAACTCGGACTTGGCAGCGTAAATCATTCAAAATAAGGGTTTTTTCTTAGTTTTTTGGCATTTATATTTGAAATTAGCAAGTTTTTCTATTTTCCAGCAAGTTGCACTTACCGGACAGTGAATAACCCACAAGTTTCTCACAGGTCAGGATCTAACCCATGACTACTTGTGGGTCTGACTCACTGCTGGTGAGTTTAACTTGCCGGCAAATAGTCAGACTTGGGACCGAGTTAACTTGTCGAGAAGAGTTTGACTTGGGAGTACTCAAATGACTCAAAAGATTTTTTCAACTGTATGTAGTGAAATAGCAGCAAAGATTGAAACCTAAGAGAGAAATACAGAGGAATTCTAAGTTTTCTGTAGTACCACTTTTACACTACTACTACAAAGGCCATAACTCCATGTATCTGGTGTTAAATTTCAGTACATGGTAAACAGACTTGCAAACTGTTAACCCTAGAAAGATGGAAAAACTTGAGGAACTCATAAAACTACTTCTGTATGCTAGATCTGAAAACACATAAGCTAACTGAAAAGTACTAATAGAAACTAATAAGAAATTGCAGCACTCAGAAAATCGTCTCTGCTTTCTTTATTAACCAAGGAAAGAAAACCAAGCACAGTGGACACAATCTCTGGTAAACTGAATGAATAACAAAAGAAGCAGGACTCCTCTACAAGTGCACCCTACTTAACTAAATAAAACCCTAATTCTATTGTAGGAAAGTACACCCATGCTACATGCAAAAGTTGCCTAGACTCTAGAATAGACTGTCGCACTCCTAGAATAATGTGCCCTAATCTAAAACTGGAAACCTCATTTGCCATGCACTTTTCCTCTAAATTAATATTAAAGGATTAAAACAGGCACTTCTGAACCTAAACTGTAAGAGACGAGACAAGAACTGAAGAGGGCACATGCATGCATGCACCTCACTCACAGACCATTCTAGAAGACTAGAACTATGCCCCTATCCCAACTCCATCTCTGATGCACACAGAAATCAATGCTAGCTTTAGTTTCCTATTAGTGATAACCCCCCTTGAGCCGGAGGAGAGACGGCCTAAAGTGAAGAGTATAGGTTATTTAGATGACAGCAGTGACCATCCTATTAGTTCCCTCTCGAGTTGTACCTTGTGGATTAAGGCTTTTATCATCAAGTACAAGTTGGGAGATAACACTGCTGAAAGGAGAATAGTTGCCACACAACCAAGTAAACTCTAAAACTCCCTCTTTGCGAGGAAGATGTTCTCTAACAAGCCCAGTCTTTCACTCAACATCTCAAACTTTCCCTTGGCCAAGGACTTCATCATCAGCAACCTGTGAAAATGTAGGAACATACTCTAGGGCCATTGCTCCCTTCTAAATTTTGTCTCTAATGAAATGGTACTGAATATCGATGTGCTTGGAACGAGCATGAAACACTAGATTCTCAAAGAGCTCAATGCAACTCTAATTATTACAATAAATCATAGTAGACTCCAACATCTAATAGGTCAACTCTACTATCAACTTCCGAAGCCAAACCTCACAACTAGCAGAACTCGATGCCATATACTTTGCCTCCGTTGAGACAAGTGTCATTGCTACCTGCTTCTTGTTGAACCAGGATATCATCTTGAACCCAAACTAAAACAAAACCCTGAAGTACTCTTCTTGCCACCTGCATCTCCCGGCCAATCAGAATCCACAAAACCGTGCAACATCAAATCATCGCCTCCTACATACCTCAAACCATGATTGACTATGCCCTTCAAGTAATGAAGCACACACTTCGCAACAACCCAGTGAATATGCCTTGGATTAACCATATACTCCCTCGATGTGTTTACTACAAAACAACTCTTAGGTCTAGTATTTACCAAATACATGAGGGAACCTATCAACTGTCTATACACCGATGGATCAACCAAATCTAAATTTGAATCTATTAATAACTTCAAATCAGGTGTCATAAAAGTAGCCAAGGGTTTACATCCCATCATTTGAAACCTATTCAGAATCTCAATAGTATACGTACCCTGTTCAAGGAAAACCTCCCCTAGACTCTGCCAAACCTCCAAAGTTCAAACCCAATAATTAGTGCATAAGGTTGATGCCCTTCATGTCAAAATTCACTTCACAGTTTCTTCTTACACCATGCTATGAGCTTTTCTGAACTACCTTTCAAGACCAAGTCATCGACATACAACACTAAGCTAAGTAGATCAAATTTATCAAACATATCATATAATTTAGGATCTACAATAGTCTTAGTAAAGCCCAAAATCTATAGGTACTCATCAATTCATGAGTACCAAGCACCCGGTGCTTGCATCAACCCATAGAGGGCCTTCTTCAACTTGCACACATGGGTAAACCCCCCATGCGCCTCAAAACCTCTTGGCTGATTAATGGATACTTCTTCCTCAATCAAACCATTAAGAAAAGTTGTCTTAAGATCCATCTGATATAAAGGCCAATCAAACATTGATGCTAAAGACAATGATTCTGATGGAAGTCTACCTGGCAACTAGAGCAAAGGTCTCCTCATAGTCTACTCCCTCTTTCTTGGAGAATTCTCTTTCTACGAACCTCACCTTATACTTCTCAACGTCGCCATCGATTGCATGCTTCACCTTGTATAGCCACCCATAAATCATCACTGACTTCCCTACTGGTCTCAATACTATTTTCTAGACATCATTCTTTAGGATGGAGTTGCACTCCTCTACCATGGCATCCCACCATACGTTCTCACTTGTTGCCTTCTCATAACTAGAAATCTCTACGTCAATAAGGGAAGACATCAGTGCAACACTACAACATAATTACAAAACTTCTTACGAGAATGACACCCAAAAAGAATTCTTAGGCTCTCCTACTTGCTCATATGCCTATTGTACTATCTCAATAAACCATTTGGGCCTCCTGAATGAACTAGAAAGAAAAATGGTCATTGTACCTGCATTAGAACCTAACTAATCTGACTTTGATTTATCTAGAATCTGTGGATCAACTTTTGGGGTAGCAAGCTTCTCTACCTACTCGATCTCTGCGAGAGACTCTTGAGACTTACAGAACCCTGCATCCTCATCAAACTTTTCATCTAGACTTACAACTACCTTCCGCTGGGACAGAATGTAGACTTTGTAAGCTTTAGAAGGCTCATTGTATCCTACAAAATTACTCTTCAAACAAGAGGGTTCCAACTCAATTATTTTCTCCTCAAGAAAATGAATATATATAGGCACTACAAAAAACATGAAAATGTGATAACTATGGTTTCTGACTACTAAAAGCTTCTTCTAGTGTCTTGTCCTTCAATATCCTATGAGGATTGTTACCCGCCCCCATGGCTAGGGGTAACTAGAGGAGATCATGTCTCATGGCCCGCACTGGAGACAATGATCCTGACCATGATGATGATCAGCATGTCCACAGATGGCAGCCTAGCAGCCCCACTCATTTGCCTCTGTAGCTACAGATCAACCAAGGCTCATCACATCCAGACAACCCAGTGTATGGGAGATGGTAAGCCAACGTCACCATGAGGTATGTTAGTCCTTGTTTCATGTGAAGTGTTGTACTTAATTTTTGGGCATGTAGATGGGGATCATTGGTTAAACTTGGATAATGGATCACGGCTTGTGAAATTGTGTTAGTTGCCTTGTTTCACCTAGGTGGTCACCTTATGTGCCCTAGTCCCGTGTTGTCACCACCCAGCGAAAAGGGGTACTACTGGAGGGGCCTCATAAGGGTAACGCTCTGTTCCCCACCATACTTAACATTATCCATCCTAGAGCCTCTCATAGTACACTAAACTTCTATAATGGGTCATGGTCCATTCTCTCATGAGAAGGGGTTGAGGGTCGGAGATTGACGCAATTGCTATATATTGAATGCACAATCAAAAAGGACCATAGCCCAATAAGAAAACGAAGAATAAAGGATTGAAACCTGTAAAGGGGAATTGCAAAATAAAGAATAGGTATCAAGGGGCAATTAAGGTGTTTGGAATGCAAAAAGTATCGAGGAAAGGGTATCTAGAGTAGCAAGCACTCCCTCTACAAAGGTGCTCATAGAAATGGATTCAGAGACACCATAAGCCATGAAGTAAGCCCATATTAATATCACTATCACGCTTACTCTTGAAGGGTTTCTTTCTTTCAGTGCTTCCCTCAGGACATATCCCTCTACCTGGGTCTTTTATTTCCTGTCTAGGTTGGCACACCTAATAGGGTTGGATGAAGGCCCTCCCATATTCAAACTTGCCAACTCACATGAAGTTTTGGGCCGGTGTGATGCTTGAAGGGGATACTAAGGTGAATTATTTACATGGCTTATATCTTAAGTAACAGCTTACTTTGCATGATTTAAGGACTAATATCTCTTAGGACAATGGTTTACCTTGTCTCATACTCTGCTTTGTTTTGGATGGCCCTAACATGGTTCTTTAAGGGACGTCCTAGGTTTTCACCCAGGAGGTTGTGCCCTTATTGCAGGACTTCGGCATGTGTGATGCAGAGCAGTGAGTCATCCAATGACTTGCCACCTTCTGACATGAGCTCTCACATCCTCATAACCTTGGACAATGGACAGATGGGCTTGGTTTGAGCAGATTTGGTCATGATAGCTTACAGATGGGCTGAAAGCCCACATGCTGGGCAGAGCACCCGAGGGCTTATTACTCACTGGATCAAGGAGGTTGCAGTAGCAAATAGCCAGATATCATTCAAAGACAAGATGCAGCCTCCTTTTCCTTGGACACAACACCCTGGATCGTGGACGTTTCCCTCCATTTGATGATTATGTCGTCTTCTAGGGTTTGATGGACAGTTGGGGTACCATTGATGATTTGGCATGACCATGGATGAGGAGACACACCATTTGCCATTACTCCACCTTGGATGATGCCACGTGGCCTTCGGAGGCCTTCTCCTAGCCTTGGAAGGCTTGACATCACCACATGTGTGACCCTTCTGATGTATTATTGGCATTTTAGCATGTTTTAGAGGTTAAATGAGGGGTCGGCCCTATTATCACACAGTTTGTAGCTAGAATGAAGGCTATAAGATAGAAGGCCAAACTGGCGTAACAGGAACCAATCCCACCCAATGTCACCACAATGGGATGGTTCTTTCTCTTTAGGGAGGTTAGGCCCAGGGGTGATGTCCCCGGTGACTTGGGGTTTTGAAGAGGCAAAAGGCTAGTAAGACCAAGATAAGGTTTCCCCCTTCACAAGTCACCACCCAAACAGATAGTCCGGCCAAAGGCCAATAATGAAACAAAACCCCCAAAGAAGTGTACCTACCTGGAACAAAGCAACAGCAAACTGATATGTGCAAGCTATTCAATGGGTTAGTACTTCATAAGACTATCTGATAAATATATAAGCAATATGGCAATAAATGTTGACGAAGTCAATGTTTATCAATATAGCAAAATAATGTCACTTCACCAATAAATACTGGAACGATGTAGAATTTAATACAACCAATCAACACTTTATTTCATTCAATGCCTAAATCACCATTCAATTGCTTATAAAACAAAAAAACAAAATGTTGTTGTATTAAAGATGAAATAACCAATGATGACGTCAGCAACTTGGGGTTAGTAGGTTAGGGTTTTAAATTTAAAGTATTTAGAGAGTTCTTTGATCAGCTTCATTTCAACGTTAGACGACTTTCAAATCAGTGCCTTAGGGTTTAATGGAGTCATAAGTGAAGGACGCAAGAGTTGGAGGCAAGATTTCAAGGACTAGAGGGAAGAGTTTTGAGGTGTTGCAAAGGCAAGGCCTCAAAATCAAAACCCTAGGGGAGAGAGGCTCACTCTGGTGTTGCTAAAGCAAGGCCTCGTGCTCTCTCCTCCTTCCCGACAAAACGGCTAGCTCAAGAATAAAAATATAACCAAAACAAGAGGGTTTGATGAGGTGAGGTGTTGCTACAGCAAGGCCTTTCAGCAAACCCTAGAAAGAGTATGGCCCTAGTGTAGTAGACCTAGGCTAGGGACGTCTCACTCTTCTTGGCTTTCAATTGGTGCGGCTAGCAAAGAGGAAGAAGAAATAGGAGTGTAGCTACGACTAGGATCCTTCTTCCTTCTTCAATGGCTAAGAGTTTCTCTATCAGGGGACATGAGATAAGGACCTACTTGTGTGCTTGTCACCTAGGATTTTGATTCAGCAAAATTCATAAACACATGTAAGAAATTAAACTACAACCATTCATTCAAGAAGTTTTGCAGAAAAATACTTACAATTCATCAAGAAATAACCATGCAAACCCTAGTTGTAACACCTTCCTTCAAGAGAAACACCACAAATGCCAAAAATCACTTCCTTCAACAAGTATGCATCACTTAATCCAGCCAAATACCCAAGAGAGGGCGCAAATTTCGGTCCTCCTTATGGAGTGAATGAGTTGTGATGATAAAATGAGGATCAAAATCCTCAATATACTGTATCAATGACCTAATTTACTTTTTAGGTCATAAAAAGGCCGACAAGGCCATAATATCAAAATTATATTGTTTTTACATTAAATGCTAGACTAAAACCCTAATAAAGCAAAAAGGTAAGACGTCACCCCTTCCTAGGGTGACGTTAGCCCCTATCAGGCAAATGTAGCCTCCTGAAGCAAGACGTTAGCCCTCATTGAGCTCCTCCAAGCTGCCACACGTGCCAACTGCCCTGTCCATCTGCCAACATGCTCATGATGACATCATAAGCCTCCGGGTGACGTCCTGGTCCATCTAGAGCCAACGTCCCTCTGAAAGTGCGTCAATCCCCCTAGGCCAAGCAGTGTCGAGGTGCCTCTGGTGGAACGTTCTCTTCTTCTCTGGTGCAAAGTCTCTGATCATCCTCTGCCCTGTCTCTGCCCCTTGATGGGGTCTCAGCATCCATCTAGTGGGCCCTTCAACGCCATGGAGGTCCGAACTCATCATCTCCCCATGTGTACTGGTCCAAATGGTACCTGTTCGTCGGGCATGGTCCTGCACATCAAAAGCTACGCCCTCCATGGGCTCATCAGTCATAGGGATCATAGCAATGTCAATCACGTTTCATCATTAATATTATTAAACATATGCATAAAATCCCTAATACATCTCTGTCAATAGCTCAAAGACATTACACAAGCCTGCTATACAAATCTGGAGGAAAAGACAAAACGTTCTATTGAGCTAGGGTCCATCGGAAAAGGTAAGTTCCCAAAAGAAAACCTCATCAAAACCATGTGAGTGGGTGATGTGGTTAAGGGAAGTCCAATCATGTGGGTGCAGTGAGGGCCAAGGATGCAATGTGTTATCTGTGGATGCCTTTCTAGAAGGCGAGTTGTACCTGTCATAGATGCACTCTTTCCAAGCCCATTCTTGCCTTTATTCTTTTATTCTTTTATTGCTTTTATTTTTCTTTTTGTTCAAGAGCTAATCGGGGGACACTGCCCTGGTGTGATAACCAGTGGTGGCAGCATTACCCACAAGTACTTTCACAGAAATGAAAGGTTGGCTCGTGATCAGACCCCCTATCCTCTAACTAGGTCTTGTCTTATTATTTTCTTCCAGGTCCCTCTAGTTTCTTGTTGAGAAGCCTTTTATTGCTTTCTCGGGGATCCCTGGGCGAAGCATCTCGAGGTTTTATTTTTAGGCTTTTATCTCTTACCAGCTTGCTTTTACCTTCTGGGCCTTTACCTCCTTTGTCCCACAAGACAAGGTGCAATCCTGAAGAAAGGTCAACCCAATGCCTGGACAAGGGAAGTGGGACAAGTGAGCGGGAAACAAGATGAAATATTAGTTTTATGATGGGAGCAGACGATGGCCTTTCAGAAGTCCCCCCAAGTGGCAAACCAAAACCTATGGACAAAGGCTTGCTAGGACACCCTGTCAATCCCCCCAAACATGGTCAAGTGGGAAAATGTAAGGTCCAAGCAGTTGTTAGAAATAAAAGGGATCAGATGCATATATTTAAAGGTTTTAATGATCAAAAGTGACACATACCATGATACCTGGACCAATTTCCTCATGGAGCAAGAACTCTTTCTGATACAAGACCAAGTCGATGGTGATGGATGCTACTGTTGCTGACAAGACAAGGATGATGGAAGAAGAAAAGGGTGGGCCCTCCAGGGCTATGCTCAGGTCAATCTTGCTCTCGGTACTCCATGTCTAGGACCTGTCGGCCTCGAGACATGATCTCCTAGTTATCCCTAAAAAGTGGGGATAACATCTGGCTCCAACTCGGGGACATGTGCTCACCGTAGAGCACATGAGAACCTCAGCATCTCTGGCATTAACCTACAGACCTGCTCGATCTCGAAAGAAGTATCAGTAGCAAAATTGGGGTGGTAATGCCACCCCAGCATACATATATATATGGACTGAAATAAAGCAGTCAATAGTGTAAGGCAAACTACTTACCTGTTGGTCGAATGTGGGTGTAGTCAAACAACCAGTGAAGCCAATCCAGCAATGTCCCACAATACCTGCCTTTGTGCTTCATCATAAACCAAAACAGTGACAAATCAAGAACAAAAATGACATGGGTTAGAGCATCTATTATATCATCGGAAATCATAAACTCTAACTCATGGAGGCGGGTGGGAGGGATAATATCTTGCCAAGTGCATCTCTGAGGAAAGTACTCAATCCACCTCTGGAAAGGGTCATGAAAAGTCCATGGTTCAGAATATTGGCTCAAGAGGTCTGCAAACTGGCTACCTAGGACGTCCTCATGCTCTGAAGCCTGGGAGGGGATCGACAAAGATCTAGCAGACGGCTGGCAAACTCTCAAGGGAAAGTTGAAAAAATGAGATGATAGACTGAAATCTGTAGTTTTCAACCAATCCTTGGATTCTCGGGTTTGCTTCACAGGAAACTCAATGCAAAAGGTATAACTCCCAACTACACGTTTAATGATACAACAAGGTAAGGTAATAAGAGGTAGTTGGGGAAAAAGGTCATGAGAATCCTTCTTTAGGCAAACAATATTCTTACTCCTATCAAAATCCGAGCATAGTGGTGGTTGATAGTCATCTTCATGGGGTAAATCTAAGTGCTCGGAGGAGTACTCATCAAAGGCCTCAAGGTAAGACCGAAAAATATCAGGCAAATACGGTACTTGGTCAACCTTGAGAGTTTGGGGAGCATCGATAAAAATCTCATCTCCTTGTTGCCATTGGTCAGGAGCTTGCTGTGATAATTGCAAAGGCAACACTTGGAGATGACTCTTTATGTCATAGATAGGATCCATATCATAAGCAACTGCATCCCACCTACGTCTCCCAACATGTATGAACTCATCAAAATCAACTATCTCAGTATCAGTATCATAACATGGAGGGTTCAAAACATTCAAAAGCTCACCCATTTCCTCTTCTTTTCCCAAATCATAAAGTAGACAATCATCGAGATCTTGGAGAGGAGGGTAACTTACTTTTTCTTCTTGTGCAGGAGCTTCGAGGACTTGGGTATCTTTAACATGCATTACTGTCTTATCCTCATGAGTAGCCCTTTCTTCTTTGGTCGTGCAGCAAGGAAGATGCTCTTCATTCGGGGATTCCAATTCTCCATCACTCTCTGAACATGGAATAAAGTATCATCAAAATCCTGAAAAGGAAAGAAACTAACCTTATCGTCTTGTTGTTGTGCAGGTGGAGAAGGCTTGTGGATCGCTTCATCAAGAGGAAGAGGGCATGTTGATACTTCGTCATTGGGTTCCGGCTCCTCAACTGTGTCTTCAGCAATCCCTTGTCGATCTGTGGTTTGTTCCCCTTCTTCTTGGAAATCGATGATGAATTTTTCAAGGGTCAACAAAATCTCCCCATTGAGAGTACTTAAGGTAAAGAGGCATCCTATATCAAATAAGGAGATCTTCTCCTCAATTACTGCAGCCATGTTGTAAGCTTCATCGAGCGTCCTTGGGGTTATATTATCAAGAGGGAAACTAAGATATCCCAAAAGTGCACGAGTAAAGAGATGGACCAGGTATCTCTCCTCGGGATGATGACTTTCAAGAATTTGATATAGCATGTTCTCAAATCTATCCTGGAAGTCTGTGACAGTTTCATCCTCAGCTTGGTTCATATGCTTGAGTTCTTCTAATAGTACTGGGATGTCTTCCTGCTGGATACCCCATCTCTCGAGAAATTTTTTCTCAAATTGCTCCATAGTCGTGATGCTGGCATCGAGGAGGTTATCATACCATTCTTTGGCATTGTGAGAAAGCGTGGTAGAGAAAATTTTCATGACCACATCTTCAACATAATCATCGACCGGGTAGGATAGGAAGAAATTCCAAAAGTTTCTCATGTGATAGTCAGCTCTCTCTCTATCACCACCAGTGAATCCAGGGAGCAAATTTATGTATTCAAAGGGTATTTGTTGAGGGTACCTCGGGATGTTACTCATGTCCAAAGGCTTGTAGTTCTCGAGATCCCATTGTGAAGTCATTGTTGGCTTCGTCATCAATGGAGTCGCCAAATAGTTTTCTTGAAACTATCAAAGAAACAGGGAAAACAGCCTAGTGGAGTCGCCAGGTAAGCTTGTAAGATAAAGGCTCTAGAGGCAAAGCTTACCGAAAAGTGTCGTATGAAGAAGGTTTGACTCAGTGTTCCCCGGCAACGGCGCCAAAATGTTATCGCACAGTTTGTAGCTAGAATGAAGGCTATAAGATAGAAGGCCAAACTGGCGTAACAGGAACCAATCCCACCCAATGTCACCACAATGGGATGGTTCTTTCTCTTTAGGGAGGTTAGGCCCAGGGGAGACGTCCCCGGTGACCAGGGGTTTTGAAGAGGCAAAAGGCTAGTAAAACCAAGATAAGGTTTCCCCCTTCACAAGTCACCACCCAAACAGATAGTCCGACCAAAGGCCAATAATGAAACAAAACCCCCAAAGAAGTGTACCTACCTGGAACAAAGCAACAGCAAACTGATATGTGCAAGCTATTCAATGGGTTAGTACTTCATATAAGACTATCTGATAAATATATAAGCAATATGGCAATAAATGTTAACGAAGTCAATGTTTATCAATATAGCAAAATAATGTCACTTCACCAATAAATACTGGAATGATGTAGCATTTAATACAACCAATCAACACTTTATTTCATTCAATGCCTAAATCACCATTCAATTGCTTATAAAACAAAACGTTGTTGTATTAAAGATGAAATAACCAATGATGACGTCAGCAACTTAGGGTTAGTAGGTTAGGGTTTAAAATTTAAAGTATTTAGAGAGTTGTTTGATCAGCTTCACTTCAAAGTTAGAGGACTTTCAAATCAATGCCTTAGGGTTTACTAGAGTCATAAGTGAATGATCAGAATCTGGACCAGGGGGCAAAAATTTGCTCAATTTTCAAAGTGCTCGGATTGCGACGAAAACGGTGCCATTGCGTCCGTCTCGTCTTCCTGATTCCGGCGGTATATTTACTTTCGCAAACGGAGTCCGTATGGAGAAGTTATCGCGATCTGTTCGCCGAGCCAAACAGGCAAAAATTTGATGCTGACTGGGCAGTCCGTACAGCTGACGTGGCAGAGGCCGTACGATGACGTGGCAGGCCGTACATTCTGTATGATGACGTGGCAGCTGAATTGGCAGCATTGATGTGGCGGTTTGCGATTGGTCGAATGTGATTGTGACACGTGGCAGTTAAGTGTCGAATAGTATGGTGCCACGTGGCCCACTCGGGGGCTGCCACGTGGCACCCTGGGTTTGACTATTTGGTCATATAAAAATTTTATGGAGGCCACGGGGTTCGACCCCCGGACCTCCCCTCCGGTGTAAAGTTTTAACATTATCCGCCGACCGTTGGACCATGCGTTGGGTTTTAATAACCATACGCTTTTTAAATTATTTAAATTAAAGGTTATGTGACATGGCGTGGGGGTAGGGCTGGGGCTTGGCCCCAGCGCTCGGTTTCGGAGTTTACATGTGACCACGACATAGTTGATTGCGCGCGGTTCCAATTTGTACCGGTTCTATTGCCAACACATATAACCAATGTATGTGACCACATATATTATTTTGCGCGCAGATTATGTTATACAACATTTAGACCGTGTATTTTTAAATGTGGCACGGGTTTAACATTTAACCCAAAGTTTAAACCGTGTGTTATATATTATATGCGCGGGAAATATAAATATATCCGGTGTATTGTATTATGGGCACGGGTTTTTAAAAAACCTTTGGTTATATGTGGTAAGCCACATGCTCGTGGCTCGGAGCGCGCGGTTTAATCCGTTGCACGGTTTTCAAACGGACCAACGACTTTTATGCCCAGCCTTTGGTCACATGGCCATATGCCCGAGTGCCGAGGCGGTTGGGGGCTGGAGGCGCCCTAACCGTTCTACGGTTTGCACCGTTGGCGCGGTTGCGCCCGGTGCCAGGTTATAACGCGCATTTGGAGCGTGTTCCAGGTTCATGCACACAGAGGTGTGTTTTGTAGAGCCAGTTCCAGCAAAGTTGAAGGAGGAAGATGGAGGAGGCCTAACTTCTTCATCGTTTGGCCGAATGAGGTGCCGTAAAAGCCCAGCCAGGGGTTTTTGGACGTGCTGGATCCATTGGTGCCGTTTTCACAGCCATTTGAAGACTTCTTCAGCAAGTTTTTCACCATTGAAGTTCCAGGAAGCTCCAGGGAATTTCAAGCCCTCTTTGATGGAGGACATGGTTTGGTGAGCCTATATTTGTTTTCTGTGATTGAATAATCATTTT
>ML778397.1:1927400-1953365 GCA_009831015.1 Picea engelmannii
TCCTTTTGCTGGTTGATTTTGTCAAAACGTCACTCCTAAGCTAGCTAACCTGCAGAACACCAAAAATTATATAGAGGTGACGTCACATGCTTAGATATCTTGTTATACCTGCAACGTTGTGACTTCATTCATCTATTTTGATTAACATTGAGTTACTTAATGCATCTGTAAGCTAAATTTGTAAAACGTTTTTGCTCTTTGTCTCTCATTTTGACTCTTGAATCAAAGCTGACGTCACACCTGTAGCAGAAATAGTATAGGTGACGCAGCATTATATTGTATATGAGCTGATTTGGAACGTTTATTGCATTAGTGATATGATACAAGGTCTAATATTGAACATTGAATGCTTATTATCTTTTATGCTTTGTTGAAGAAGTGATACAAGCTGTTTATCTTTGCTTAGCAATCATTGACTTCGTCAACAATTGCATTTGATCATTGCTCATATATGCATTTAAAGATAGTCATTGATTTCATGAAGTACTAACCCACTGCAAGCACATTCTAGTTTTCTTTGTTTTGTCTCGCAAACAAGTGCATCATCAGTGGTCTTATCTCCTTGACTATCTCTTCTCGGGCAGCAATCTGTGAAAGGGTTTCCTTGACTTGGCCTTTACCCTTTAGCCTTTCTTTAACCCAGATTGCCTTAGGGACGTCTCCCTTGGACTTGCCCTCCTAAATAGAAAGAGCTCCCCATCGAGGTGACAGTGGGTGGGGAAGCTCCTGTTACGCCGGTTTCAAGCATTGACTCAAGCTATCCAACCTTTCCTACAAACCGTGCGATAACAGGTTTCAATGAAGAAAAGTGTTTAGTAGGATCACATGATGCATATGTTTGCGCTGAGATTTGTTATAGAATGAGAAAGAAGTTTGATGATTCAATGCTTGCATATGAAAAGAATCTTTCAACTTTCAAGGGCTCTCTTAAACAAAATGAATGATAAAAGGGAAGCATTGTTGTTGTTTGTTGAATATGTTAAAGAAAAGAATGGTGTGCTAAGCCAAGAGTAGCTTGGAGATGAATTGCATGATGATGACCAACCTATTATTTTATCGACAAACTTGTTAGAGCTTGATGTTGCAGATGAGGAATGGGCGAATCAAGGAGATATTTCAGATCCAAATGAAGAAGCCACTGAAAATCGTATTGCAGATTTCCATGAAAAAGATGAAAAGTCATATCAAGGCACTCAAGCACCCATTTCATCCTTTCTTGAAGACAAGGGTTTGGTAAGTTGTTTGCCTCTTCAAAATTCTGATATTAATGATGATTTCGAGATGGTTGATTGTGTAGAAGAGCCCCTTGAGGATATAGAAGTTTCATATGTGCTTACTCCATTGCTTGAGGAAGACGATGGCAACCAAGAGTATGAGAGTATTGGCACTCATTTTCAGATTGATAATCATAGTTGGGATGAAGATCACTGGAAATTTTATGGAGATCCTATCTATGATACTAATGATGAGTTTTCTAAGGCTAAAAGGGCAGATTTTTTGTCTTTGGGCAGCCAATCATATTGGTGGTATGTGCAGAAAATTGTGAAATAAATTTACAGTTATATGTTGTGATGAATAATGCAGATTTATTTCCACCTATGGGGCATTTTTATGGTAGCCAAATTTTAAAAATATTCCAGCCATGTATTTTCACAGATGGGGTATATCTTTTGCATCAAAAGGGGCATGTTTTTTATCATCAAATGCAGAAACTTTACTAACATCTTCAAATTTTGGAATGTTTATTTGTAAAAATTTGGCTGAAGTGTGTGCTTTTGGGCCAGAAATTTTATGGGATAGCAAGCTTTTCAATTCATGGTATTTTGCAGAAATTTCCAGCCATCTAAAAGAGGACAGCAAGCCCTAAACTGTGATCTGGAAAAAAAAATTCAAATCTGATTTTTTGTCTCATTTTTCATTTCCAAATTTGTTGGGGGGCAGCAAAAAAAATTCTTACAGGTTTTCTTTGAGAGGCCACCTAAACCCTTAATGCTGGAGGGTTTTATTGATGTTTTTCATGGCAGCCAAGGACGGCAATTGTTGCAGCACATAGTTCAGCCTTTTGAGAGGCGCATTGTTGATCATGGAGGTGTTCTATGGATTGATGATGGGCTGCCATCACATTGCAGTGACTATATCAGCCTTATATAGTGTTGGATAGACCAATCACGTGACAGCTCATGTCCACCTTGGTATAATCCTAATGTTATGTTTTATTTTCAGGGGTTCACATCCGCTTCCAGCCAAGCATTGATGGAGATTCCAGCATTCGAACACTTGATTTTTAATGTCTTCTTGCTTTGGCTCACAATCAAACACAAGGGTAGAACTCATGATATTGATGAGATGCTAGCATGTTGCATTGGCTTTTTGATTTCAACTAGCATTCATTTCTTTGATGTAGGGTAGGATGAATAAGCTCTAGTGAGCAATAGAGTAGGAGTAGTTATTTATTTCCATGTTCTCTTTGACATTTTAGCTCATGTCTTGTTGATGTAATGAACTATATGGATATATCATAATGTATGTAGGGTTATAGGATAAGAGTACTACACCTATCCCACCACATGTTCTCTCTCTTTCTTATGACATTTCTAGCAAGTGCAAGGGCTCTAAGGTTCTCATACACTCATCTTCAAGAGTGCATATCCCCATATGGAGCCAAGTGTTACCCCTCATATAGCTTGAGGTATTCGATACAGTTGAAGACCCTACTAGGCAAACTGCACTTGGAGTGTTATGGTTTTGAGCCATATCTTGTTACCAAATGCATGGATATCAATGACTATTAGTTGGCATTTTCCCTCACGAGTCAGTCAGATACATGATTATTGATGGGCTATCATGATGTATTGAGGAGGGATTTAGCTTGTGCCCACACTTTTCTTGACACTTCCCTTATAACTCTATTGACCACCTTCAGGTGGGTGTTGAGGTGTCTTGAGCAGGAGTGTTGGTTAGCACAATGTTTTGCTTATTATTCTCCCCCTAGAACAGATTTCTTTGGAGATTATATGCAGTGGATTATTATTGGTGTACTTTGGTTAGAGGATGTGTATTGTTTTCATCATTGGACTATCTAGGTGGGTACTTGGTTATTCATGTGGAGTGCTCTAGACATGCACACATTATTATAGTAATCTAGCCTTCGAAAATGCTATATTCATGTACGGTTCATGACACATTGACTTGGTGAGAAAGCGCTCTAGTTGTTAATTTTTATACCAAGGCAAGTGGTGTTCCTTAGGCTTGGTCTCTTTGCCTAGGGAAATGTGACCACTTTAAATGTGAACCTGTTAGCGATAATTCTTGTCATGGGTTCGAGAGCATTCGGGTCTGCAAGTTGCACGAAGTGATCAAGCGCAGCTCGGGAGAATTCTTGTTTTTCCAAAGTAGCGGGTCAAGCGAGCGGGCAAAGTGTCGTCGGCATCATCCAAGGTCGATGATCTCGCGAACTCGGGAGTTCGCAGGGTAAAGGCCCAAACATTGGGTATCCCAAGTCGCGAGGACGCAAGAAGCGAGGAGGTAAATAACCGTTGGATCTGAATCGAGGAGAACCGTTGGATCTGCAAGTGGGATCGCGTATCGAGGCCTCGCAAGAAAAGGCTCGAGAATTTGGGCACGGGGATCGCGAGATTGCGAGAAGTGATATCCCGACAGCTGGAGGCAGTGGGGGCCATAGCAGAATTGGCGAGTGGAATACAGGTGGCACGAAGCCTCGGAACCTCGCCGCGAGAAGTCTCGAAGTATTGGTGTTCGGATTCGCGAGACACGAAGTAGCGAGAGCATTCGGACCCGGGCCCACAATGGTATCGGGTGAGTTCAAAGCCGTCGGATCTAGAAGGACACATGGTGCGCGATTGGGCTCCATCGCCTCCTCACCCCTCGCAACTTTGAAACGTAAAGATTAACTCTTCCCAGCTGCGAGTCGCGAAATGCTGAGAAGATCTCAGCCGTCCGTCTGGAGGGACACGTGGTGCGCGATTGGGCTCCATCACCTCCTCGCCCCTCGCAACTTTGAAACGTAAAGATTAACTCTTCCCAGCTGTGAGTCGCGAAGTGCCGAGAAGATCTCAGTCGTCCATCCGGAGGGACACGTGGTGCGCGATTAGGCTACTCGCCTCCTCGCCCCTCGCAACTTTGAAGCGTAAGGATTAACTCTTTCCATACACGAAATGCCGTAAGCACCTTTGAAGATATGCACAGGGTCACAGCCCGTGGTCACTTGGGGGGTGATAGAAAGAACTGCACAAAGGGTCGAAGCGTCGGGTTTGGCCGCAGAAGGGATCACTGTGTTCTCCAGATGCCAGTTCAGCTAGACCTCGATACTGTTTCTCGCTCGGAGTAAATGAAGGTAAGGAGGGGTAGTTGAAACCTCTCCTCAGTCATTAAGTGCGAAGTATGGAGGGCCTGGCGAATGGTCTGCTCGAGAGGGTCCTATGTACCCATTTTCCAGAGAAGCCATGCTGAGTTCTCGACCAGCCAGAGGAGGCCTGCACACACTAGCTCAGCATTTACTGGCCCAGCTACTCCCCCTGCAGGAGCCATGCGCAGTTAAGGAGGCGTCTGACAGAGAAAGCCCGTCCGATTTTGACTGAAGTAAAGTGACACCAAGCCTTGGGTGACTGAGCACGCCTCTGTGAGGCAATTTTCTCTGAGTATATAAACTCAGTCTTTGTAATTTGTAAGGTATCGATGGTTGAGCAGAGCTCCCGGTTGTAAAGTTTTAATGAAGCACTGTTATTCTGGTTATGTGTGAACTTTTGAGACTTCTTGCCTTATGAATGCCAGTTTCTTTCATGTCTTTGTTTACACTGTGTTAGAGCAACTCGGAATTGGAGGATCCAGTCGAGCTGTAGCTATTATAGGATGATGTTGTAATGGATCACTGTAATAGTTGCACTGTCTCTAATCAGCTCTTGTGATTTCCCCAGCGCTGAGTGACTTGGAATTGGAGGATCCAGTCAAGTCCCCTCTCAGTTCCTTGAGACCCTGAACCAAGCGGATCTTGCATTCAGAGTCTTTCTTCTGCAAACAACCGAAAGCCTGTTGCCCAAAGTCGTTTGTTCACCTTTCTCACTAAGTCTTCCACCTGTTCACCTTTTAATCAACCCGCTGGCTGAAGTTAGGATTCCAGACCTCCTTTGTTCTTTACGTACCAGATCCAGTCCTTGAGTTAGAGTGATACCTCCTCGAGCCATTATCTCCATTTGATCATCCCTTATAAACAAATCGTGACATTAAACTGATGGGTGTCGGGCTCTGCTCCTGCAAGCAATCCAGGAGTGACTTCTGACGCTAACAGAACCCCTTTTATTTCATAAAGTGAAAAGTGACTTAGGAAATAAAAGCTAAGTGGGTCTTTTATTTAAGTTGGGTGAATAAAATATTAAAAAGTGATTTTCATATGCACTTTATTTCCACCGTTGATCTAATTCATTGTGAGCCATTGGATCATGTGGACACCCAAAAGTCACTTTGGGAATTTGGAAGGCCAAGAGGGGAAAGATACCATTAAATGTCTCTCATGAGTCCATTGAGAGAATATACACAAGCACATTTGCTGAAGAGAGAGAGCTGATTAAAGAAGAGCAGGAAGAGGTTCATTTTTCCAGAAAAGAGTGGCACAAATTTTTATGCAAAGGTGGGCATGGAAATCGAGGCAAATACCAGCAATTAATGACAGCCATAACCAGTCCGTATGGTATGGATTTATACACAGAAATCAAGGCATCCGTACAGCATTAATTGAATCCATACGGCCATACGGATCCATACAGCCTGCACAAAAATCGAAGTCTGTACAGTCGATGATGTGATTGTTGTCTGTACAACGTACGGAATTTCTGAGTCTGTTGGGCTCGATTTTCGAGGTGGTTGTTGGCACATTTTCCAAGGAAGATTTGTCTTGGGAAAAGAGAGATAAGTGGTCTCTGGTGTGTATTTAATTTTCTGTTGTAAATGTAATTTCCCGATGCTTGATATTTAATAAGAAGCTGCCCTCTCTGAAGAACAGGTTTTCCCCCACCCTGGGGGTTTTTCCTGGGTCATTTTTGGACCAAAATTTCATGTGTACTTTGTTCATTTAGTGCTGAGTTATTTCTGCATTTAATTTCCAGTCAAAGAAGTTGTCTCTTGTGTTTCAAATTCAGCAGTTTCATTTCCAGAATTTAATAAATGTTATAAGATGAATTTTATATCATGGGATGGGTATTAAACAATGGGAGTGATAAGGAGTGATTGAAACCTGATTGGGGACATCTAAATTCTTCATGCTATCAGAGCGTTGGTGACTGGAACAGCCTTAAAATAGTTGGAAAGTGAGTTGTTAACACTCAGAAATTTTATATCAGCAGTAAAATTTTGTGGGTAGTTTTGTTGAGTGGTGGTTTGGGCTTGTTTTCTTCAACAGTATGGCTACAGGTTTGAGGTGGGAGGATAGGCTAGAAGGGGCAGGAAATTTCTGTCCATGGAAGGCAAGAATCATTTTACTTTTCCAAGAAAATGAACTTTGGGACATTGTTGAAAGTATTGTCACGAAGCCTGTTCTAGTACCCACAGATGCAGCAACATTAGCAGCCTTCAATAAAAAGGATGTTAAGGCGAAAATGATCATTCTTGATGCCATAAAAGACCATGTAGTTCAACATGTCAGCAGTAAAGGGCATGCATATCAAATGTGGGAGGCTTTGACTCGCATGTATCAAAGCACAAATGAGAACAAGAAGATGGTGTTGAGGGAAAAGATGAAAAGTATCTGGATGGCCAAGACTGAAGGAGTTACTTCATACCTTACTCAAATCACACAAGCAAGGGACGAGTTGTCAGCTGTAGGGGAGGCAGTGGGAGAAGCCAAGCTTGTTCGGACAGCCTTGAATGGTGTGTCAAAACCATGGGCTATGTTTGTTCAGGCGATTGTGGGGCGTGAGAACTTGCCTTCCTGGGAAAGACTTTGGGATGATTTCATCCAGGAGGAGACCCGGAGAGGCTATATGCAGGGCAACTCATCAAGTGTTAAGGAGGAGGAGGAGAATGTGGCTCTTTCAACCAAATCGAGGAAGGGGAAGCCCAAGACTCAAGGACCCACAGGTCCAGGTAAGCAGCAGGGAAAACCAAAGAAAAAGGGGGAGAAAGACATTAGCAAAGTAAAATGTTGGTGCTGCCAGAAGATGGGACACTATGCAGTGACATGTCCTGAGAGGAAGAAGAAGAAGAAGGCACAGAACATGGCAACTTCAGCTGAGGTGGATGATTTCTCTTCGAGATTTGATCAGGACTTTGCCTTTATGGCAGAGCAGTCAGGTAGCTCAGTATCTCCCACGCTGTGGTATATTGACAGTGGTGCTTCTCGCCACATGTCAGGTGTTCGTGAGCAGTTTATAGAGCTTAGACAGCAGACTCGTGAATTGGACATCGTTTTGGGAGACAACCAAGCTGTGAGGGTTGTTGGGATTGGCACAATGGCTTTTCAAAGGGAGTCTTTACATCCTCTAAAGTTGCTAGAAGTATTGTATGTTCCAGGCCTTAAGAAAAATCTTGTCTCAGTTTCTTGTATCGAGGACAGAGGATATGTGGTGGACTTTTAGAGACGGGCATGTACTCCTTTATCCAAAGGGAGGTAACATTTCAGAGGCAAAATTCATCGAAGTTTGATACGGGACGATGTACAGGATGACATGGGAGACATCAGGGGCATTTGTGTGCATGACAAGCAGCAGGGATTTATGTGAGCTTTGGCACAGGAGGTTGGGGCATTTGCATCATGGAGCTATGAGGATTGCTAGGGAGATCACCACAGGTATCCCAGAGTTTAGCATTGAGCATGATGATGTTTTTAGGGGGTGTGCTTTGGGCAAGTACACCAAGGCTCCATTTCCAGGTCGAGATAGCAGGACTACAAGTATCCTTGACTTGATACATTCATATGTTAGTGGCAGGATGTCTTCTCCATCATTGAGCGGTCATGAGTACTATGTATTGTTCATTGATGACCACTCCAGGAAGACCTAGATTTATTTCCTGAAGCATAAGGGTGAGGTCTTTGCACGGTTCCAAGAGTTTAAAGCTCTTGTTGAGAACCAGACCGGAAAGAAAATTAAAGTGTTAAGATCTGACAATGGAGGTGAGTATGCCTCGAATGAGTTTATTGATTTTTGTACCATGGAAGGAATCAAAAGGGAGATGACCATTCCTTACAACCCTGAGCAAAATGGGATTGCAGAAAGGAAGAATAGGTCAATAATTGAAGCTGCGAGATTGACGATTCATGACCAAGGATTACCTTTGTTCTTGTGGGCGGAGGCCTGCAACACTGCAGTTTATCTGCAGAATTGGAGTCCTCACAGGACAGTTGGGGATATGACTCTCAAGGAGGCTTTTATTGGGCAGAAGCCTCCGGTTGAGCATTTGAGGATTTTTGGATTTATCACGTTCTCTCATGTTCCCAAAGAGAAGAGGACAAAGATGGAACCCACAGCTGAAAAGGGTTTACTTGTGGGTTACAGTGAGACTTCTAAAGCCTACTGGCTTTACATCCCTGCACTTAGGAGGGTTGTTGTTCGAAGGGATGTGAAGTTCAAGGAGGAGAGGGCTTGCAGGAGGTCACGGGAGTTAAAGGAGAGATAGCCTTCGACTTCTCAGCAGCAGGGAAGTCAAGTACAGGGAGTTGGGACTTAGAGTTCTAGCACGGGAGGCACTGGGGTGTTAGGGATTACAAGTTCACCAGTGGTCACAGTACAAATTGGCTCACAGGGCAGTCCACAGGTCAACTCGTCGAGCACTTCATAGTTTAGTCCTCTGGTTGATAGTTCACATGGCACTTCAAGTTCTACAGACATGGGTACAGATTTTCAGAGTATTGGGTCACTGGGCTTAGTTGGTCAGCTTTCAGGGGTATCTTCTTCGAGTAAGGCTGAGGAGGAGGCTATTTCAGGGAAGAGGAAGCCCAAGTGGCTTCAGGACATCTTGAAAAAAGCTGAGACAATAGGGAATCCGAGAAATTCCACCAAGGAGAGCAAGCCACCGGAGAGATTCTACAGTTATGTAGCGATGGTGACAGGTATTACGGAGTCCGAACCTTCTAGCTTGAGGAGGCAGCCACACAGCAGGTTTGGAGGAAAGCCATGGTGGAGGAGTATGCCTCCATCATGCAAAATGATGTGTGGGAGGTTGTACCCAAGCTTGATGGGAAATCAGTGATATCCTCCAAATGGCTTTATAAGATAAAGTATGTTGCGGATGGAAGCATTGAAAAGTATAAGGCTCGATTTGTGGCGAGAGGGTTCTCACAGAGAGAGGGAGTTGATTACAGTGAAACCTTCACTCTCGTATCTCGATATACTTCGATTCGGTCTATTATTTCGATTGCAGCGGAGATGGGGTGGAAGATTCACCAAATGGATGTCAAAACCGGCTTTCTCCATGCCATCATTCAGGAAGAAATTTATGTTGAGCAACCACTTGATTTCGAGGCTTACAGTGGAGAGTCCCATGTTTGTCGCCTGAAAAAGGCATTGTATGGTTTGAAGCAAGCTCCCAGAGCTTGGTATTCTCGCATTGATGCGTACTTGCAGCATATGGGTTTCATGAAGTGTGATGCAGACCCCAACTTGTATTACATCGTTGTTGATGGTGAGATGCTTATGCTTATTCTCTATGTTGATGATTTGTTCATTATAGGTGCAGAGAAACTTATTGATGGCTACAAGAAGGATCTTGCCTCAGAGTTTGACATGAAGGATATAAGGTTGATGCATTGCTTTCTGGGGGGAGGTGTGGCAGGAAGAGGGGCATATCTTCCTGGGACAGGGAAAATATATTGTTGATATTCTCAGCAGGTTCCACATGGGCGATTACAAAACCATGTCCACTCCCATGGCCACCAACAGGAAGGAGCTTTATTCCTCTGATTCTGGATTGGTGGATCCTACATTATATCGTCGGCTCATTGGTTCCTTGATGTATTTGGTCAATACACGACCAAATATTTGTTTTGTAGTTAATACTCTCAGTCAGTTTATGGTGGAGCCTAGGAGAGTACACTGGATAGTTGCAAAACATGTGCTTCGGTATTTGATGGGCACTATTGACTATGGTCTGGATTATGTTCATGTTGATGGAATGAGACTCGTAGGATTCACAGATTCAGATTGGGCAGGTTCAGTTTCAGACAAGAAAAACACATCATGTTGTTTTGGATTCGGTTCGGCTATTGTGTCATGGCTTAGTCGAAAGCAGAAGTTTGTTGCTTTGAGCTCAGCTGAAGCAGAGTATATGGCTGCGAGCCAAGCCTCATGTGAGGCCATTTGGCTTCGCAAATTGTTGACAGGTTTGTTCGGACAAGAGTTGGGGCCTACAATGATTTATTGCGACAATCAAAGTTGCTTAAAACTCACAGAGAATCCGGTATTTCATGATCGGTCCAAACACATTGAGATCTGATATCACTTCATTTGTGATCATGTTCAGAGAGGGGCTATGAAGCTTGAATATGTGTCTACAGATGAGCAGGTGGCTGACATCCTCACAAAGTCTCTTTCGAGAGGAAAGCATATTTATTTCAGGGACAAGATGGGAGTGGTAAGTAACACCTTCCTCGGTAAGAGGGAGTGTTCCTTAGGCTTGGTCTCTTTGCCTAGAGAAATGTGACCACTTTAAATGTGAACCCCTTTTATTTCATAAAGTGAAAAGTGACTTAGGAAATAAAAGCTAAGTGGGTCTTTTATTTAAGTCGGGTGAATAAAATATTAAAAAGTGATTTTCATATGCACTTTATTTCCACCGTTGATCTAATTCATTGTGAGCCATTGGATCATGTGGACACCCAAAAGTCACTTTGGGAATTTGGAAGGCCAAGAGGGGAAAGAGACCATTAAAGGTCTCTCATGAGTCCATTGAGAGAATATACACAAGCACATTTGCTGAAGAGAGAGAGTTGATTAAAGAAGAGCAGGAAGAGGGTCATTTTTCCATAAAAGAGTGGCACGAATTTTCATGCAAAGGTGGTCATGGAAATCGAGGCAAATACGAACAATTAATGACAGCCATAACCAGTCCGTACAGTACGGATGTATGCACGGAAATCAAGGCAGTCGTACAGCATTAATTGAATCAGTATGGTCGTACGGATCCATACAGCCTGCACAGAAATCGAAGTCTGTACAGTCGATGATGTGATTGTTGTCCGTACAGCATACAGAATTTCTGAGTCTGTTGGGCTCGGTTTTCGAGGTGGTTGTTGCACGTTTTCCAAGGAAGATTTGTCTTGGGAAAAGAGAGATAAGTGGTCTCTGCTGTGTATTTAATTTTCTGCTGTAAATATAATTTCCTAATGCTTGATATTTAATAAGAAGCTGCCCTCTCTGAAGAACAGGTTTTCCCCCACCCTGGGGGTTTTTCCTAGGTCATTTTTGGACCAAAATTTCATGTGTACTTAGTTCATTTAGTGCTGAATTATTTCTGCATTTAATTCTCAGTCAAAGAAGTTGTCTCTTGTGTTTCAAATTCAGCAATTTCATTTCCAGAATTTAATAAATGTTATAAGATGAATTTTATATCATGGGATGGGCATTAAACTATGGGAGTGATAAGGAGTGATTGAAACCTGATTGGGGACATCTAAATTCTTCACTAGTGGAGATTGACTATTTGGCAATGTCATGACATTCTATCATTGGTTGGTTGCTGGGGTGAGTTAAGCACTCTCCTTGTTGGCATCTTTTGGCACACATATGGAGGCATGGGGATCTTCTATGCACTATATTCTAGGTCACTTCACATGTACATCTTTGGTTTTGGATATCTAGTTATGGTATATGCACATGGTTTCACAAGGTTGCATGTGGTTAGGAGGCCTTTTTATCTTCATATTGAGATTGTCCCACCACTTTTGCACATCTTCCTAGGGCATACTCTTCATGACACTAATTTGGGAGAGAATTTTTTTATTCATTGACACGTCTATGCCCTAGCATGTTGATTAAGGTCGATCCACTTCCTTGAAGAGATTTTAGCATCCATGTGGACCTCTTTGCACATGTTTCTATGGATTCTATTGATGTATGAGCTTGAGAACGTTGGAGGTAGCACCCGAACCTCTCCATCCTATTTTTTGCATATATTTGGAGGAATCGTGGTGTTGGTCTATGTGCATCTAACCATCTTGGACACGTTTATTGAGGCGATTGACTCATTAAAAGGTAGTGTGCTCCCCTCAATTGGCATCATGGCACATTTATTCATGCAGCTACCTTGGCACATTTATCTACAGGCACTCTATTTGGTGGTTATTATAATATTTGTTGATGTGAGGCTCTAACCACTTTGGCACACTTCTCTAGGGCAAACTATTATTTGGGAGTTGATTGGATATGCATGCAATTGATCTATGTTTGGCACAACTATTAAGAAGACCTAACCACTTTGGCACATTTATTGAGATTGCTCCACTCCTCTTTGTTGGTTATAAATTATAATAGATTTGTGTTGATGTGAGGCTCTAACCACTTTGGCACACTTCTCTAGGGCACACTATTATGGGAGTTGGTTGGATATACATGCACATTGATCTATGTTTGGCACATCTATTAATAAGACCTAACCACTTTGGCACATTTATTGAGATCGTTCCACTCCTCTTGGTTGGTTATAACAGCTTTTTGGACCATTTTGCACACATCTCTAGGGTATTTTCTTGAGGGACAAAGTGATTATCTTCTTGGAGAAAATGCCTTAACAAATCAGCACTATTTTGGGCATGTTTTCGCTTCTCTAGATGGTTGACTCTTCAAACCAATGGATTGCTCCCTTATGTAGACCTTCAATTCTACTTTTGGAAGCTTCTAGGAGGGCACACCCTTGGAGGGTGTTATCCCCGTTTTCTAGGGATAACTAGGAGATCATGTCTCGAGGCCCACAGGTCTTAGACATGAAGTACCGAGAGCATGATTGACTTGAACATGACCCTGGAGGGCCCATCTTTCTTCTTCTTCGCCAGACTTGCCTTGTCAGCAACAACAGCTTCCATCACCATCGGCTTGGACTTGCATCAGAGAAGGCTCTTGCTCCATGAGGTAATTGGTCCAAGGTATCATGGTATGTGTCATGTTTGATCATTATAACCTTCTTATATATGCATTAGGTTCCTTTCATTTCTAATAACTGCTTGGATCTTACACTAATCCACTTGACCATTGTTGGGGTGATTGACGGGGTGACTTAGCAAGCTTGTATTCATGGGTTTTGGTTAGCCACCAGGGGGGATTTGCAAAGCCATCGTCCGCTCCCACCATTCTATCATTTTACATCTTATCTCCCATTCATCCATCCCATTCCCCTAGTCCGGCCATTAGGATGACCTTTTCAGGGTTACACTTTGTCTTGTGGGAAGAAGGGGCTAAAGGCCCAAGGGGTAAAAGCAGCTGGTAAAAGATAAAAGCCATAGGAAATGAAACCTAGAGATGCTTCGCCCAGGGATCCCCGAGAAGGCAATAAAGGGCCTCTCGACAAGAAACAAAAGGGACCCTAAGAAAAATAATAAAACAAGACCTGACCAAGAGGATGGGAGGTCTCATCATGAGCCGGCCCATTATGTTCATAGGTATCTAGAAGTATGACATTGCCATTATCTGGTCACCAAGCCAGGGCAGTGACCTTTGGTTGCATGGCCAAAGGAAAGGAGGTCTCATCACGAGCCAGCCTTATCATTTCTGCGAAAATACCAGTGGGTAACACTGTCAGCTCTGGTCACCACGCCAAGGCAGTGTCCTCTGGTCAAACCTTGAAGTAAAAAAGAAAGAAAAGCAATAAATAAAAGAATAAAGGCAAATAAAAGGGGCTTGGAAAAAGTGCGTCCATGATGGGTACAGCTCGCCTCCTACAAAGGCACCCACGGACAACACCTACCCTTGGTCTTACTATAACTGGACATCCCTAGACCATATCACTTTATAAACATGGCTTGAATGATCCTCTGAGGAAACTTTCCTTTTCTTGTGGGTATTAGCCCAATAGGTTATTCTGTTGGTTTCTTCAGCTTTGTATAGTAGATATGTGTAATGTCTTTGAGCTCTTAGATGATATGCTAGGTATTTCATGCATGTATTTGATAAATTTAATGATGAAATATGATTGACATTGCTATGATCCCGAGGACTAATGAGCCCATGGAGGGCATAGTTTTTGATGTGCAGGACCATGCCCGGTGGACAGGTACCAGTGGANCGGTACACATGGGGATATGATTAGCTCGGACCTCCATGGGGCTGAAGAGCCCATCAGATGGTTGCTGGGATGGCAGAGACAGGACAACGTTGTGATGAGCCACTGCACGAGAAGGAAGAAAGACGTCCTACCCAGGACACTTTGGCAGAGCCCGACCTAAGGGGGATCACCTACTGCAGATGGGACGTTTGCTTCTGATGGACAGGACGTCACCTGGGGCAGCTGGACGTTGTCTGGAGCGTGTGGCAGTGTGCTGGGATCATTTGGCACGTGTGGCAGCTTGGAGGAGCCCTAGAAGGGCCAACGTTTGGCTTCCTGGATGCTGAGCTTGCCCAAAAAGGGCCAACGTCTCCCTCAAAAGGGCCTGACGTCTCCCTTTTTAGCTCATATTATGACATTTCTTAGCATTTAATGTAAAAACAGTGTAAATTTTAAAGGTCAGCCTTGTCGACTGTTTTAATGACCTATTTTTAAATTAAAGGTCATAAGATTGGTATAAATAGAGGACGTTGCCTCTCATTTTAAATAACATAACTCACTCTCTTGTGAGAGATCTACTTTTGTCTCTTGTCTTGGTATTTTGGCTCTTGGAAGTGAGGCGCAACTCTTGTGGAGGATTATTCTTGGCATTTTTATGGTGTTTTTCTCATTGGAAGGTTTACAACTAGGGTTTGATGAGCATTCTTCATGATTTGTAAGTCTATTTTTCATGCAAAACTTCTTGAATGAATGGTTGTAGGTTAAATCTCTTGCATTTATTGTTATATTGCTATTATATTGCTTAATCTCGAAACCCTAGGTAGCAAGCACACAAGTAGGTCCTTGCTATATGTCCCCATGATTGAAAAACTTGTTTTAGCCATTGATTAAGGAAGATATAGCCTAGTCGTTGCTACACTAATCATCCTTTTTCTGAGTTAGCATTTAAACATAAGTTGAAGGAAGGAGACGTCCTAGGCCTAGTTGATTCTACACCTAGGGTTTTGACTTTTAGGGTTTGAAGGGCCTTGCTCTTGCAACACTTTTCACCCTTAGATTTGTGTTTTAAAGCTAGTCGTTTTGCCAAGAATATCTAAAGAAAGAGGGAGGAGCATGAGGCCTTGCTTAAGCAACACCGGAATGAGCCTCCTCCCCTTAGGGTTTTGATTCTAGGGCCCTGCCATTGCAGCACCATAGAACCTAACTCTCTAGTCTTTAGATTTAGATCCTCCCAAGATCTTGCCCTTGCTTTTGACTCCATAATACCCTAAGGCACTAGTCTTTCTCTCAACGTTGAGCTTGTTGTGCCAAAACAATCTTTCAAAACTCTCAAATTTGAAACCCTAACTAACCCTAACGTCTACTAACCTGGAAATTAATGATGACGTCATGCCCTTTTTGAGCTTGTGATTGATAGAAAACACCGTGGCTTAGTCATCTAATGATAGACATTGATACATTGGTAAATTTCATTGGCTAAATAAACCAAACGTTGACCTTTCTGTCTATTATACTAACCCTAGGAAAAGCTGACGTCATCTCTAGTATACTTGACGCAGCAACTGCATGTATATGAGCATTTGATGATATTTAATGCATTGAGTTAATTTAAGGATTGATCATGTTCATTGGATGCTATATCATTCTGGTATTTATTGACAAGTGACTTTAATTTGCCATTGCCATTATTGCAAACATTGACTTCGTCAATATTTATTGCTATTTATGTTCATGTACATTAAATATTGATAGTCATTTATTAATGAAGTATTAACCACTGTTGCATGTACTAGTATCATTATTGCCTTGTCTCGCAAACAGGTGCCTCTTCTGTGGTATTTCTTCATTTTGACTATCTTCTTGGCAGTAATCTGTGAAAGGGAAAACTTGCCTTAATCCTTTAAGCCTTTCAAAACCCCAGATTGCCAGGGACGTCTCCCTTGGGCTTAGCCACCCTAAATAGAAAGAGCCCCCCATCGAGGTGACAGTGGGTGGGGAAGCTCCTGTTACGCCAGCTTGACCTCAACTACAAACTGAGCGATAACAGAGGGTATTAATTATCATTTTATGGAGACTTTTACATGGTCTAACCCCCAATTCTAGGAGGTTGTTTTGCTGCTTGCATGAGAGAAGGGCAAGTGGCATCCCACTATCTAGTCCATTTTACTTGGTTACTTTATTGTTAGGGTTTTTGACTTGTCAATTGTTAGTTGGAGGATGTTATTGGTTTACTCCACTGTAGGAGAGATCTAGGATCTAGGATTGGATATTATTATTTTATTGGAAAAAGTTTTGAGCTCTTCATATATATAAGATGAGCTCCTCCTATGGTAGTGATTGTTGATCGAATAAGCAAGAATTCTCTCATAGGTTTTGTCTAATATTGAAGAACTCTTGATGGCTCTGTGATTGTGGAGTATTCATCTATGTTAGTTGTTCATTCTATCATATTTGCTAATTTGTATTGTTGGAAGATCATTTCAATTCTGTTGCAATAAAGGTTTCAATTTGCAAACACACGGTAGTCATGTCTCTTGAATAGGAGCTTTGGATGAGGCGCATTCCCTACAAGGTTCTTGTTTTTACTTCCTAGTTGAAACCTCTATGTTATGTCATTTCAGTGAAAAGTTGCATGTTGATTTTCAGCTAGTAGTAAGATCACACTTTATTGATTTGCATATGCATACAGGTCACCTTTTTTTTTGTGACTGGTGGAATCGGCAACTAGGGCAGGCTCATACTTGCGTGACACGGGGTCGATCTTGATCACTACCACTATAACGTCCAAGTGCACCGCACACCCCCAAGCACGGCACACAGGCTAGGTGAGGTTTGAACCAGTGACGTTGAAAGGAGTGCCTTAACAGTACACTCTATCGCCAACTGATCTACACCCCTGGGGGTGCATACAGGTCACCTTTGGAAGGGGCCTTACTCATTAAATTTTCTGCCATATAAATATGCCACATTCATAGTTTTCTGCATGTTTGTAACAGCAATAATTACATCCATACACCACCCACTTGCAGCCCTCTTTGTTGCTCTATGACTCTATATGTTCTCCTGGACCTTTGGCACTAGTCTTTCCCCATCAACCACCCTTAAAATCAATCTTATAAACAAAAAAAAAATATGTTTTACTAAGACCACTCTTCATTTCACCTTGAGCCTATATTGTTTATGTCATAGTAATCCTATCCTAGGGACACCCCTTTGTACCAAAGGAGAGCCAATCTAAACTGAAAAGAAGGTTTATGTGGTGACATCGGCATCCCTCTTGAGTTGCCCATTGGCTAGCACCGATCTTGGACTTTGGATCCTAAATGCTAGTTTGATAGTTAACAAGAGTCGGTAGATCAATTCAAATTTTGAATTCCAAAACATGTAAGTAAAATTTTAAAAACGTAATATATGGTTATTCTAGAAAAAGAAATACAGAATTAGTTGCAATCCTATCCTAGAAATTCAGGGAAAACAGCTTGAAAAGCCCAAAAGCTGCACAACTTCAATAATAAATGTCCTTAAATGTATTCTTGAGAACATTAAATGCTAACAATGCACATTTTGCACCTATATAGGACAAGTTTGTTTTTTCAAACACACCTCAAACTCTAAGGTTAGTTTGCCAATAACTTATTAACTAATCAAATGTCAGTAACTTTTGGAACTGAAAGATATGGACAGCAATATTAAGTTACTTCTTGTAAAACATGCACAGGGAAATAAATCAATGATCCAACTTGAGATACAATTTTTGCAGAAGCAATTTTGAAACCTGAAAAATGTCCTTTACCAGAATCAGGACCAGGGGACCCATTTCTTGTTCCATTCCTGTTTCCCTTCTCAGTCTTGTTGCCATTGTGACACTACATTAGTACACTACTGATCAATTTTATATGCATAATATATGCAGGAAGGGGTGGCTCTAGCCCCGTTTCTAATTTTTTTCTCATTTTCTGTTATGTTTCTTGTTTCTTGTAACATAGCTGAGAGTCCTGTCAAAAAAATAGTTAAAAGTATTGAAACTAATATAGTCTAGAGCAAATGTTACAACATCATTGATGATCTATGATTTTGACCTTTTATGAGGTACAACCTGAATGGGCCTAGTGGTTAAGAACATGTGTTTCCTCCTTGGAGGTCACAGGGTGAAATATAGAGGGCGGTAGGGTATGTACACTTCCGCAGACTAAGCAATCAAATTGCTGCGCGGAGGGGGTCCCTTGTCCCACAAACAAGGGGGTCTCATATGTCAACTGGGCCTCTGGCTAGGCTGTGACCTTAAATTAGATTATTATTATTATTATATAAAGTCCTGTTGCAATTGTGTTGGATGTACATGAAGATGCATACTTCATTGCTGTTTAGACTAACGATTGCTCAATAGTCCTGTAACAACTTCCATTTATCCTTTTGTGGATGAAAAGTAATCAATTTCACTTGACAACCTAACATTTTCCACAAAGTCTGCCATAAGTGGCTGAAAAAATGCAAATCCTGACCAAAAGAATAGACAAAGGCAACCCAAAATGCATCCAAATATGTTGGAAGACCAACTCTATTGCTTCGGGTGTACCAACAGCCTTGTTCCAAGGAATAACGAGATACGTGCTCACTTGAAACATGAAAAGCAATAAGCAGAAAGGAATAGTTGGAACATGGAAAAATAATAAACAAACGGAAGCAAGCAAGCAAACACACACACAAGATAGACAGGCCAATGTCGCATCATTTTGGGAAATATATTGAAAGAAACTTATCAGAAATATCAGGGAATTATCAAAAATTAACAAGCATAAACTTGGACTTGAAAAACTCAGAAATATCAGCAACTTCAAAAAATCGGAAATATCTAGAAAAATCGGAGATATTTGCAACACCGCAACATACACAAGCATTTGCTACAGGTACAACTGTACACTATTATTCGATATATGTATATATATATATATAAGAGTACATTGTCACCAAAATTGGCATGTACAAGATTAGCACAAGTGCCATGCATAGCTTGCACACTTGGCTTCTAAAATAAGAAAATAACTCATCCATAAAGGGAAAAATTGGATGAGAAGAAAGCTAAAAGATTATTTTACAATATTTACAACCACTTTTTGCATATTAGCTTAAGTGAGTTCTCATCAAAAACACTGCCAGTTTAGAAAATCCACAAACCTCTACAAAGATACATTCATGTTGTTTCAGAAGCCATCGTGTTGCTTTTGAGTCACTAGCAAAATTTATGAAGCTCAACTCCTAAGGTCAAGAAGGCCCTAGAAATAGTTGATACAACCCAAACACCTGGTTTGAAGGCTTTGATTAACTACACAGACCACACCGTTGAATGTACTCATGCCTGATATTCTCCATTTTGGCCAATGATAATAATTTTGTAAATGTTGAAGAGTTCTACAAATATCAAAATATGCACCATGTGAGGAAGAGTGTGTCTCTCAAAGCAATTGTTAGCATCCAATGTATAATACCCCGGTTTTGTTCCCCAGACCAATAGTAAAAATGTATACATCATGAATGGCTATAAGCCGGACAAATGTAATTTGTAACCTAACATTGAATGTTAATATAAATACATCACATGCTATAGAAGAGAGAACAAATAATGGGGGCCTATGACTCCACAAGAGGGGAAAGTCAAGGGGGGAGGACTTAAGGGGCTCAAGGGGGGAGGACTTAAGGGGCTCAAGGGGGACAAAATGAAGATAATATTATTTCAATTTTATCCCAAGTCCTTAACCTTGTTTAATTAGTGCTCTTTAATCCATGATTTATTCTATCCTAAACTTTGGATCAATTGCATAAAGGAGGTAATGTGGACTCTCCATAGAGATACATGGCCCCTTCATGCCATGCAAACTTATGCTATACCTTTTTTCCATGCAAGGGCGAGTTTGAATTATCATTTGGTTGGGGGAAATCAAGAGACTTCTCTCTAAGCAAACTACCATGACCTAACTGTAATTGAATTATGCCAAGCTACAACCATGAATTACAAAAGGATTATTACTGTCTATAAGAGTAATAGTTGTTATTGAAAAGAATAGAACTATAACTGAAATCCCTAGACTCCCAACAATGAGATTTCCTGGCCAGCCTATGTTAGAGCCCTGGAGGGAAGTGGGATAGCCTGAGGGACTGCTTAGAGAGAAGGGGATCCCATTTCTTGGGTTGTGTAAGCTGATGGGGAAAGAGGGTTGTGGATTGGGACTGTTATAGGTGGAAAATAGACCGTGAACTTGGGAAGTGGGTTGTGTGAAGAGAGTTAGAGCTGGCCATCAGAAAATTCGCCTTTGTGGATTAATAGCCTCAACTCAGGGTGGCTTCTGTTGCAAAGAGATTAAGTGCAACAAAGAGCCTATGTTTGGGTGGAATGTCCTTCTTCTACAGCCAATTGGTGGATAATTTCCTTTAAAGTAAGTGCTCTTGATTTACTTGTGTATATTTGAGATATTATGGTTTATGTTATGAATGGAATCAGTTTTTAGTTTGTTCAGTTCTGTTTGCATGTTTAAACCTGCATCTATAATTTATGGTGCCATTGTCCATGAAATGGCTTAATTATGATTGCATAAGCCTGCATTATAGCGCCTACATATGTTAATTAATTGACAGTAGGACAGTGAGGAAAGGTATTGGAACAAGCAAATCAGAGATATGGTATTAGAGAAACAAATTAGAGTGAAATTTTGTGGTTTCAAGAAGTACCCCATATCCTCAATAGAGCACGGAGGGTATTTGTTGAGTTTTGGGGTACCTTGGGAAGTGGTCCCCTCGTGGTTGTGTCTCTCTAACCACAAGAGGAAAATGATTTGACCCTTGTACTTTACCTTTATGTTCTAATTTCACTTTGACTTAGGAGATTTAAGTCAAAAGTAAAATTTTGTCACTTAAGGCAAAAGTGACTATTAATTCACTTTGTGGGTGAATTGAAGGACATAAGGCAAACTTAGGAAACTTAACCAAAAGTGGGTTTCTAAGTGAGATACTTGTGAGAAGATCTCACCCATTGATTAGAGATGGCAAGAGATGATCTTGGCCATCAATCTCTAGGTTTGCCTAAGGATGGCTAAAGAAGGCTGCAAAGGTTGAGAGAGGCATTCATTCTTGTTTTGTTCACTTGGAGAGTTTGGAGAGGAGCAAGGAGATGAGAATGAAAGCATTGGTTGGAGCTAGCTTGGGCGCCTTCATTCATGGAGGGCGCAAGGAGGCTTGAGGCTCCATTATTTGCTTGTGTATGCTATTGCTTGGTGGAGGGCGCACTTGAGGAGAGAGGGCACAAGCTTGCAGGCACGTGTTGGAGTGAGGCCATTGCAGATCTAATTGGTGCATGGTTGAGGCAGCATACAAGAGGCACTTTGTGTGCAAGGGTTTCTCAATCAGCCAAAGGAAAGGTCAAGGGTGCACTAGTCATCAAGCTTGGTCAAGGAAGGGGAAGGGCGCACTTCTTGGGCGCATTCTTCAAGGAGCTTGCTTGCATAGCTTGAGAGGAGCTTGCAAAGTGTACAGGTTCCATTGTATTTGCTTCTTTATTGTATTCCATGCTTGAGACACTTCATATATCTACATATATCTCAAACTGGTTTTCCCCAGGGGGGTTTTGTCCAAGGTCATGTTGACCAAAAATTACACTTGTTCATTTTTCATGTATGCTTAGTTGTATAACAGCATTAGGAGCTTGTAAAGATCCTAGAGGAGTGTTATTTGTTTTAAGGTATCTGCATGTGCTAACATCAGTTCTAAAACCACTTGCAAGGGCACCTTAAAAGAGCACTTAACCATCAGTTTGAAGGCAGTTTTCTTGGCAGAAATTTCAGACCTGTTTGCTGTCCTAAAACAGCAGCAAGGGCAGCTTTGATAAAGTAAACTTACATCCCAACAAGAGGTCAAAAGACAGATCTGTTGGGCAGCCTTCTAGTTCCTCAAAAATCTACAGTAGTGAGTATGTTACAATATGGTATCAAAGCTACTGGTTACAACACTAGGGCTATATGGACCAAAAATCAATTTGTACAGGAAGAAATTGCAGTTGTATATGAAGTGTTTGACAAAATGTCTCCATGAGAAGAATTTGGGAAAATGTGTGGAAGCTTGCAATTGGCTCTAATTCTCAAATTGGAAAATTGTTAAAGTACGTGGACAAGTTAAAGAAGTATAATTGGTGTAATTCACAGGTCGTAGGGTTCAACTCTATGGCAAATTGAGTAAAAATGCAATGTGTCGGCTACTTGTTTGATAAAATGTCCATGAGGAAGAAGTAATGTGTAGAGCTTTCATTCAAAATTCCTAGTTTTAAAATGCTTGAATGGTGTCTTCTAATAGAGCATAGGGTTGAATTGAAGGGGCTATTGAGGAAATTTATAAAAATACAAAGCTTAGCTCTGTGTAAAAATTGGGGCAAGGTTGTGAAATTGGCGAAAATACCCAATTTCAGAGGAGAACGGGAGTTAAATTGGCCACAATAGCATTGAATTGGCAGGCAATGGGGTCAAATTTCATGAGAGGAAAAAAAGAATTCAATTGGGGATCAAATTAGAGAAGCCATGCATGTAAGCTTCCTGGCAGCCGCATGTCCGTTGAGTAGAGAAAAAGAAGCAATAACTTCAAAGGGAAATAACCCTGATTTGATAAAACTGACGTAGTGCATTTTTACCAGCATTTAAAAGAAAATGCTACAGACTTGGAATTGAGATGTATCTAACAGTTTTATTGGTATGCACACTTTTTGCAAAGTTGGAGCTACAGCAAGGACAAGTAAAGAATAAAATTGAAGAATATTATAGAACAGGAGACATGGAAGATGGAAAAGGACCTTACACCCATGAAGAAGAAGTTAGAGCCCTGAATATCAGCGTAGAAGAGACAAAGTCTAATGGGCATAGAAAGAGAATGGAGTCATTAGAGCTAGTAGAAATACAGAGCTTGAAGATGGAGTTGCAAAGCTGTAGAGTTGATAATGAGAGGATGTTGAAAGCTCGAGAGAAGCAAAATCAGTTGAACACTCAGCTACTCCAGAGCTTAAATAATTTACAAAAGAAAATTAAGAATGGATCAGGTTCAAGGTATGAGGAAGGAGGCAGAGTCCATTCAAGAGAAAACCATGGAAGATCCAGGCACTCAAGAAGTGCTACCAAAATTCAAAGGCATCATTACTCGCTAGCACATTCAGCAAGGAAGCCATATGCATCTGAAGAATCATAGCGCAACCTAAAAGTGTCCCCATTCAGACATCAAAGGAGAAGGTATGAACAAAACCATTTGCAAGGAGAGCTTAGGAAGATCAAGCCAACAACCTTTGATGGTGATTGTTGTGAATAAGAAACTACTTTCAGCTGCATAATTATTTATCCAATCTAAAATCTAGAATTGCCATATACAACTTACATGGAAAATCTTCTATTTGGTGGGACCAGTTAAAGCAAGTTAAACACATTGATGTGAGAAGGATTTCTTGAAAGCAGTTCAAGAAGCACTTCCAGCAACAATATCTTTCTGAGCGCTACTATGACAAGAAGATGCAGGAATTATTTAAACTCAAGTTAGGAAATATGACCTTGGACGAATATGAGAAGAAGTTTTTGGAGTTGCTAAGGTATATTGGCTATATTAAAGTTGAGAAGGTAAAGATACACAGGTTCCTAAGTGAGCTGGCTGCATTCTACAAAGATAAAATCAAGTTTGATGAACCTAAAATTCTTGAAGAAACAATCAGGAGAGTTGGATACTTGTATGACTAGAGCAAAGGTAGAGCAGATTTTCAGAAGTCTTGGAGAGATAAAAAAAAATGACAAGCAAGATAAAAGAAAGAAGGGATTTAAACCTCCTTTCTTCAAGAACAGTCCTAATACATATCAGCAAAGAAACCACCTCAAAGTGGTCTAAGATGGTGGAATCCTTGGGGAAAAGGGCAAGGCAGCCAATCAAATGCTAGGGCTGTGAAGGAGACTAATTGTGCATAGATTTCCCTCAAAAGAAAGGCAGAATGAGGAATGTGCAACATGTCCATGAGGAAACTACAGTGGGAGATGTGAGCAAGAACATCCCAAGAATATATGCAGTCTTGGAAAATCGACAGGCAGATCGTCAGTCAAACATGATTGAGGTTGAAGGTAACATTGTCAATCAGCCAATTGCAATTTTAATTGATTTAGGAGAAAGCCATAGTTACAGTGCCCCTAATTTGGTAGAAAGATTTCATTTGGAGAGAAATAAGTATGAGGAATCATGGATGGTTCAATTGGCTACTGGGACTAAAAAGAAAATTAATGAGATTGTCAAAGGCTTCCCATCATATATGAATTGTGTTAGCACTATGACAAACCTGAACACAATACCACATGATTCATATGATGTTCTTACTGGAATAGATTGGTTGGATGCACATCACATTGTCCTAGATTGTATAATAAGACTTTCACTTGTCTTGATGGTGAAACGCATTCCCAAACCCATTTCTATAAAGGAGATTTCATCCTTATAGTTGAAGAGATGCCTCGGGAAAGGGTTACAATTGTATGCAGCTCAAGTGGAAGATCCAGGAAAGTGCATAAGCCCAAATCTTGAGGACTATCGAATGTTGCAGGAGTACACAGACGTATTTGGGGAAATACCAAGTTTACCACCAAGGGGAAATACCAAGTTTACCTCCAAAAAGAAATATTGATTTCTCTATTAATTTGATGTCTGGAGCTACTCCAATATCTAAGACTCCATACAGAATGAATACACACAAATTGAAGAAGCAACAAATGTAATTAGAAGAATTGTTAAAGAAGGGGTATATATGCCCAAGTGTCTCTCCTTGGGGAACACCAGTACTCTTTGTAAAGAAGAAAGATGGAACTTTGTGACTATGCATTGATTTTAGACAACTAAACAAGATCACTTGGAGAAATAAATATCCTCTACCAAGAACTGATGACCTATTTAATCAAATTAAAGGAGCAAAGATCTTTTCGAAGATAGATTTGAGGTCAATCTACCACCAAATAAGGACAAAGGATGAAGACATCAGTACGATGGCTTTCCCCACCCAGTATGGACACTATGAATTTGCAGTGGTTTGTAATGTTCTTGACTTGGCTAGTCTAGGAAATGTTGCTAATGTGTGTGTAGGATCAAAGGTTTACAGCATATAAATGATCATACAAATAATAAACACAACAAAGGATTGCAAAGTTTGTATTATGATATCTCTGTGGATTACAAAATGGTCGAATACGGCTGAATAAACTGACAATACTCGACTAGATCAACAGACAAAGGATCTTAGCCAGAATACAAATAAGCAACTGCAGTTGAATAAAATAACAACACTCGGCTAGATCAAAAGACAAAAGGATCTTAGCCGGAATACAAATAAGCAACTAAAAGATAATACCCGAAATATGGGAGCATTGCGGAATCAATGAAGAATGATGGAAGACCTGGATGATCTTCCCGGTGACTAGGGTGTGTCTTTCAACACCGAAATCAGCCAACTGGTGTCTTCCTCCTGGAATACACTGAACTATCTCTCCTGAGATGCGCCTCTTCTCCTCAATGTCAAGTCATAATCTGCATAATGATGAATTAGGTCGCTAACCCTTCCTTTATAGCTTTCCAAAATCCTAAATCCCTACTGAAACCCTAATTCACTGTTGACTTCCAAAACCCTAAATCACTGTTGAAACCCTAATTCACTGTTGACTTCTTCCCTCCAAGTGACTTTTACTTTATTTTATTATTCCTTGATTAAATCACTTAATTAAT
>ML778397.1:1961814-2030552 GCA_009831015.1 Picea engelmannii
CCATCCCAACCTCCCGCTAGCAACTTGGGCCACGGCCAAGCCTCTCAGAGACCATCCCGTCCACCAGCAACAGGTAGCCCAGCTCCCTTTGACAAAGCACAATTCAGGGACAACTTAGCCACTCTGTACACCCTGGTATTTGAGCTGCGGCAGCAGGTTGCAGACTTGCACTATCGGGTGGAGGTCACGGAGATTAAGGTGGCCAACTTTCTCCAAATTCTAGCATCCCTGCACGATGCCTTGTTCCCAAATTCTGACGCAAAAGCCGAAGATGAAGACCCCGGAGTCGAGGGAGATGGCGTTCCGCATCCTGAGCCGAGCACACCAGGCAAGCGCAAGGAGGAGGAGATGCATGAGGACAGCGCCACTGTAGCTGAGCACAATCAGGAGCAAGACGAGTCTGGGTACTATGAGACAGTGTACATTGAGGAAGAGCCTGGACCCGCGGATCCTCCAGCCACTTGGCCCACCTACAAGCCAGGTGTCTAGGCTTACTTTGCTTAGTTTCCAGGTGTCTAAATGTCTAGGTCCAATAGGTATGCAAAAGACAAGTTATGCTCTCTTTATTTTGCTTATGACTTAATGGCCCAACTCTTAACGGGCCGGCTGGACTGGTTTCCTCCGAGATGGGGCAGTCCAGTAACTGCGGCCCGTGTGACTTGGCAATGTTAAACTGGTTTTTTGGAAGCTTCTAATATAGTAATACTTTTATTTACAAAAAAAAAAATTATTTCCTTAGATCCAAGATTAATTATTACTAGCTTATTGCTCAGATTTATGAATTGAATAAAAACAGGCAAATACACACACCATCCATGCAATTCAACATAAGATGTATCCTGCGAAACCCAGTACAGGAGAAAACCCAGTTAGAAGGTGAGGCCTATGCTCTGCTCTCTTTTCTTTGGTTATGAAAATGCAAATACAAAGAAAGGGACACTCACTATGGAGTTGCCTATGGCTCTGTGGCCCGAATGGCTACTATAGACTCTTCTTCCTCCGACTGTTATGCTCTCAAATCCCACTCCTTGGATGCTCTACTCAACTATGGAACAAGTACAATACAAAAGAATGGGACCCCTTCTCTTCCTAGTGGATTTGCATTTAACAAGGCCCAATAACCATCTAGGGTTAGGGTTTTTGCATCCTCAACCCTCAATTAGTGATAAGGTTTTGGACCTTCTAGAATCTTCTTGAAAGTCTACATGTGGCTAGCCCCACATGTGTGAGTAATGGGAGGCGACATGGCATCCACTTGTACCATGGTGGTCAACAAGGTAGGTCAACTTGCGAGAGGCATAACTTCCGCATACGAGCTCCAATTGAGGCAATTTTTCCATCATTGGAAAGGTCTCAATGTAGAACATCGTCAAGTGGTTGGGAGCTATGCTCACAAAGTTTTGACCCCAAAAATGATATTTGATGCCTCAAATGGCTCTAGAAGGTTCCAGATCCCAAATCTCCAAACTGGGACTTACTACTAAAATGGGCCCTATAAGACAATTCCTCCAATTTTTCCACCCAAAAAGTACTAATATAGATGACAAATTATATGATGATCCACTCCAGATCACTTGTGGATTGGTGAAGCGAAGATCTTTAGGAGCTACATTTTGTTTCATTTTGCTTTTATCTTATAAGACTATCATTTATAGATATGAAACTAATTTGCTCCTTTGTTTTGAAGAGGATGCCAGATGTAAATTATAGTGCATGGGACTTATTCTACATAATTAATGAAATCTTGTTTTTTTTCAAATTAATAAATTCTTGTCGGTTACATATGTCTTTCTTGTATCTTCCTCTTTCTTTTGTTTTCACTCCCAAATATAAACAATGGTTGAATTCATGTTTAATTCATTGGGTCTCTAATAATGTTATTGTACATATGATGGTTACTTTCTGCACACTAATTTGATGTGAGCACTTCCTTTTCATTGTCCATTTGGAAGAAATGTTTGTAGCATTTTATTTCCTACAATTCCCTTCAGTTTCAGCATCTATTCTTTTCCAGTGAGCTGAATGATACACCTTTCATGTTTCCATGACATGGCTCATATGTGTGCTAAGCAAAGAATAAGGGTATGTTTAGTGTCATTATTTTCCAATCACAAGAGGGTTTTCAGTGTATACAGTTCCACTTTTATTTAGGCCATAACTCTAAGGGAACACCACTCTTTCAAAACGAAGGAAGAGATTCTCATATAATCTAGTCGGAGCTGTTAATTTTGTTGTTGGACAAGGGTCAAGCATTAAACCAGCAAGCTCATAAACAACATGTTGACAACTACATAAAACAACTGCAGATGTCAGCTGGATATGAAACAATCTCGTCAAGTTGCAGTAAACGCATCCTCGTGAATAAGACCACTGACCAAGTTCTTCTCTGATCATCACACAACCCATCAATTTTCCCACAGTAATCAATTTAATTGTTTTTCTGCTACTTTGCTACTCTGGAGAACTGTGTTCTTTCTTTGTTTTCTAAGAACAACATTTGGATAATGACATTTAATGTGCTCCATTTGTGAGCTGTCAAGGTTGTTGGGACTTTCACTTATGCAATTTTCTACCAAAGCCTGCTCAAATATAAATCATCTTTACAACGCAACGAGTATTCCAATTTGTTGCTAGGCCACAGTCCAAAGGAGTACAAGGACTTTCAATTATGTAATTCTCTACCAAAGCCTGCCCAAACCTAAATAAGGATACTGATAAGCCAGTTCAAACATAAATCATCTTTACAACGAGTATTCCACCTTGCTGCTAGACCACAATCCAAAGGAGTGCAAAGACTTTAACTTTCTATAAAAGCCTGGCCAAACCTAAATCATCCTTACAATGAGTGCTCCAACTTGCTGCTAGACCACAGCCCAAACGAGTACAAAATTATATTATTTTATTGTTTCTCAAAACTTTGGAATATTCTGACTCTCAAATATGATTTTTCTAATATCTGAATCTAAAGGAACAAGAAAAAAGTGATTTCACCACTGAATTAACAAACCATTTCATAAACATGAAAATTCGAGGATATCGAAATTTTGACTCAATGTTCCAAAAACTAACCCTGACATATATAATACAAAAAAACCTGGAGTCCATTGCTTAAACATCTTAATACATAAATTTGAAGATGAGCATACCCTTCAGAAAATTAATAAAATGGAAGGAAAACACAGAAACGATAACAGTGATACAGTACCTTGGCTCCCTCCAAAATCACCTCCGGATGGAATTCATGGGCATTGGCTAAACAAGGTTTCCCGTTTACCGTTTCTTGTTATGGGATCAACCAGCACTTAAAATTTCGTTATTAAACAATAAGCTCCTGGTGTGCGGGAATTCGTCCGATGTAAAAACAGAACCAAAGCGATGGCTTTCGAAGAGACACGTTATTGTATGAGAGAAAAAACCATATAACAGTGATAGCCCTGACGTGAATACCATGGATTCTTTGAGGTTTCAATCACAATTTGTGGTTATAATTCTTCACTCTGATCATTAATTTTTTATTGGAAAATTTAAAAATTAATTAAATTTTAGATTTATATAAATTTAAATATATGATATGAAATTATAATAAAATTATTAATATAAAGATTTTATATAACATAATTTTATTTATTGAAATTATTTTTTCACTGTTTTAATTTTAGAAAATAAAAAAATTGTTATTAAAATCAAAGTCAATTCGTTATGATTTTAAATGAATATAATTTTTTTTATTAATAATAAAAGAAGCAATTTTATTCAAATTAATTATATTTTTTGGTTTTTTAAAATTATATTGATTTGTATTTTTATTTACATCATATTTAAATAAAAAATTATATTTTAAAATATATATATTTTGTTTTTTCTTTATGTGTACAATAAATTTCTAAAAATATTTAATAATTAGTATCATTCTTTTTATTGGTTCAAAAAGTCTTATTGATTTGTGGGGACATTAAAGAGCGATGTGTTACAATCGTCATGTATAGAGTCGTAGTAATATTTGTAAAGGTAATTTGTGGAAATATATAAGTATTATAGTAATTTTTTTCCTATATAACTTATTTCCTTGTTAATATGATGCATTTTTTTTTGGAAAATAAGTTTATTGATAATGTTTTGTATTGGAAGAAGATTATTAGTTACTAACAATAGGAGAAGAAGAATATTACATGGGGATGCGATAGGGTTTTTGAGACTAGGGTTTTCATGCGGCTCCTCCCACGCGATCTTGTGCAGGTCGTCATGGCCCTCTCTGAAGGGGGGATCCCTGCCTGGCTCCTCGTCCTCGGATCTCCAGGCCTTCCATGCCCTGATCTCCTCCTATGCAAAGGTTCACAAGGCAGCTCCATCCCGATTCGTCAAAAAATCGGAAGAAATCCCAAAGGTGGTTGTGCATCCTGCTTTGGCTCGCTCGCTAGCTCTTAGACTGGCTAACAACGAACTAATAGGGTAGTTCACAGGACTGTGGCCCTCCCCCAAAGCCATGCATCATTGGCTGGAACTAAACTGGCGAAAATTGATCCAGGGATAGATGTCTGCGGCCTTTTGCGATAAGGGCTTCTTCGCTTTCTTATTCGAAAAAAAAGAGGATAGGGATCTAATTTTCCGAAGCGGCCCATATTTCATGGGTGCACGAGGAATGTATCTCAATAAATGGACCCCAAACTTCAACCCAGAAAATGATATCCCTTCAGCAGTCCCTGTTTGGGTAAGATTGTCGTTCCTTCCTCTACACTGTTGGAATGATGAAACCCTAAGAAATATCGGCAACTCACTGGGGAAATATATCGATCGTGCTGAACCACGAGAAGGGCTTCAAGCTTGTGCCAGACTTTGTGTGGAGGTGGATCTGGAAAAAGGTCTCCCATAAGCAATCCAATTGAATCTAGATAATTGGTCTTATGTTCAATAGGTAGGTTACAAGCAAATTCCCTTCAAATGTAAATCATGCCACGAATATGGACATTTTGCAAAAAACTGCCCTCAAGCCAAGGAAACCCAGGAGCAAGATCTAAAACAAGATCAATGGCAACAGCCGAAAAGGAAAAAAACTTCTGGGAAAACATCCATGAACCCTCCACAAGGACAAGGAGAAAAATCTTCAAGCTCGAGAGAAAGGCCCCCAAGCTCCCCCCATAAAGGAGAATCAAGTCAGAATCGGTATGTTGGACTATCAACAGAAGGTAACACGGAAGACCTCAAGGACCACCAAGAAGAAAATGGAAAAAAAAAGACAAGAAGAAATAGAAGAGTAAATCAGAAAAGGAAAAGGAAAGGAAAAAGAAATCTTGATAACAAGTGGGGAAACCACAACAAAATCTCCTCCAAATCTTCCCCCAGAGCTCCGAGTTTTTTTAGAAGATGAAAGACTGGACACTTCTGACAATGACACTGAACTAGAGACCACCCAACTAGCTACAACAAAAAAACTAGGAAGAAACTCTCATAGAAACAAAAGAAAATCGACTGCAGACAAAGAGAAGGAGTTAGGCATCTAAAAAACTATAGAGGAAGCACTAAAAAAAGAGGGCAAATCCGGGAAAAATAAGTCAACCCATCATAAGGGAGCAACATCTTGGCCCTCTAAGCGGGGGTGGGGGGCGCGCAAAACCCTCTGATAAATGATGAAAGTTGTCTCCTGGAACTGTAGAGGTCTAGGGAGCAGAGATAAAAAAAAAAAAGTTCGAAAATTAATAAAAACATAAAATCATTCAATCCTTCTACTCCATGAGACAAAAATGAGGGACCTCGAAACCCTCCAAGAAATGCAAAAAATATGGAAAAAAGGGGAAGGAAAAGCAATCAGTTCCAGAGGATCCTCGGGAGGAATAGGCACAATTTGGAACGCGGAAGAATTCAAGCTAGAGGAGGAGTTGCAGTCCCAGTTCTGGCTGAAGGTATCTCTAACTAAGAAGCCACGAGTATGCTCTACTCAATCATAAATGTTTATATGCCAAATAATTATCTGGAAAAAGTTGAATGTTGGCGATCCCTTCAGGGTCTGGCTAACAAAACCCCCCAAAAAAATTTGATTATTGTCAGGGACTTCAACACCACAAGAGGATTAAAAGAAAAACGAGGGGGTTCTATCGTGAGGGACCAATTCAGGGGAAAAATGGACGATCTAATCTCGGATCTGGACCTCTTCGATGTTCCCCCCTCTAAAGGATTGTATACTTGGAATAACATAAGAGCAGGACCAGGTCACATTGTGGCTACGCTTGATCGGTTTTTAATAAGCAGCTCTTTCCTTGCTCACCCAGACAAAGCCTGATCTTTGATCCTCCTGTGGGCAGGATCAGATCATCGACCTATCTCTTTATTGTTTGAACAACACAAAAAATGGGGCCCTATCCCCTTCAGATTCAATCCCCTTTGGATGGATCGATCGGATTTCCTCCCCTCTAACTCACAAGCTTGGAATCAATGGATCATAGGTTCTCCAATTTTCATCTAGGAGCAAAAGTTGAAGTTGGTGAAAGGACTCCTCAAAACTTGGGCAAAAACCTTTTTGATCTCGATCGAGAACAAGGTTAAAGAAAAAAAGCTTCAGCTAGAAAAGATTCAAGGTGAAATGGAAACAAAAGAAGTCCAACAAAGCCATATAACGTCTGAGCAAAAAATTCATAAAGAGTACATTCAAGCGCTAAACGAAGAAGAAATCATCTGGAGACTAAAATCCAAAACTCTATGGTTGAAAGCAGGGGACCAAAATACCTCCTTCTTCCACAGGTAATCAAAAGCCGGACTTTGGTCAAATCAAATCTCTGAAATCAAAACTCTGGAAGGAGAAATCATAAAGGAGTTCGACTAAATCAAACAACAAACTTCCATCCATTTTCTTAAGCTCTACACCACAAATAGAAGATAAGAGGAAGTCCTCGTTGACTCTCTCCTCTGCCATATCCCAAGCAAAATTTCGGATGAAGACAATCTTAAACTCAACCGACAAAGTGAAGAAGCAGAAATCCTAAAAGCAATCAACCAATTCAGCGAGGATAAAGCTCTGGGGCCGGATTGTTTCACCCTTCATTTCTACAAAAAATTTGGCACATAATCAAGCAGGATTTCATCAAAATGATAAGATTTGTGCATAAATAAATAAAAAATGGGAGGAGACACCAAATCCTCCTTCTTAGCACTCATACCAAAAGAACATGGTGCGTCTACCCTAGATAGATTTAGACCTATTTCTCTTTGTAATACCTCTTATAAAATCATGGCCAAAATCATCACTAATAGGTTGAATCCTTTTCTCAGATCTCTAAGTCTTCCTAATCAAGGAGGATTTGTGGCAAGCAGACAAATATGGGACAAGTTTATTCTAGTGCAAGAAGCAATCCACTCTAACAACTCTCGGGGGGAATCAGGTATGGAAATTAAATTCGATATGAAAAATGCATTTGATAGAGTAGAACGTGATTTTATTTTCAAAGTTATGAAGAAATTTAGGTTCAATCAAGAGTTTCTATCCTGGACGGGAGCCTGTATTACGTCCCCTTGGATCACCCCCCTCTTAAATGGAAGACCAACTCCCTTCTTTAGGGCCTCCAAAGGACTAAGGCAAGGTTTCCCGCTCTCCCCTCTTCTGTATGTGATCATGGCAGAGACTCTCAATTGAACGCTAGAGTGGGAAAGCATCAACGAAACAATTCCAGGAATCAAAATAGCTCAGGGTGTAAAACGTATCAATCATTCACAATTTGATGATGATACAATTCTCTTGAGTGGAGCTTCAAATATTATGGCAAGAAGAATAAACCAAGTCCTGGACACCTTTCTCTTAGTTTCGGGTGGTCTTATGAACAAGGAAAAATGTCAAATCTATATGTGGAATGTTTCAGCTAATATCAGAGTTGGGATCGCTCAAATTATGGGCTTTGGCATCTCAAGTGATTGGAAAACTTTCAAATACCCTGGACTACCCATGCGCTTAAAATTGCTCCTTGGTGAGTATCGACACCTCTTTCTTCAAAAAGTCAGGGATAAGATGGATTCATCGAGGTCAAGGTGGCTCAATCCAGCGGGGAGGGTGGTCCTGATAAAATCAGTTCTATCTACCCTTCCCCTCTTCCAATTTTCCTCCCTCCTGGCCCCAAAGGGAGTTTTGAAAGACATGGCCCAACTCATTCGCAAATTCCTGTGGCAAGGGGGAAAATCCAACTCCAAAAAAATTCATCTAATGAACTGGGATACACTAACCTCACCCAAAAAAAGTGGGGGACTGGGAATCAGAGATCCTGAAGTGACAAATATAGCAATGGGAGCCAAGCTTCTCTGGAGGATAGTATCGGGAAGAAAGGAATGGTAGAAAATGGCTATAACAAAAAAATATAGGTTGGGGGAGAGAAAAAGATGCATGGACAATATGCCTGACTCCCAACCTAGATCACAAATCTGGAAACTCATAAGAGCCGCAATCCCCTTCTTTAAGGAGCATCTCTCGTAGATCCCTGGAAATGGAAAATTGATCAAGCTGTGGCAAGATCTGATTTTGGGAGCTGATATCACCTCCCGAGGGGCAAAAATTGGGGACCTGGAAAGGTGGTTGATTGCTAAGCAAAAACTCATTCTCTTCGATATCTCAATATGGAACGAAGATGGTAGCTAGAAGGAGTGGATTCTGGGAGACGTCCCCGCTTACATGTACAATCAAGCTCAAGTTTTGTTTTCATTACTCAACGGAGCAACTCCTATTCTCAGAGATATTCCAAACAGTCGTGGCTGGGTAACATATGGGTATTCAGTTAAAGAAGGATACAACACTCTTCTCTCCTCTTTAAGGGTGATCCAACCTTCAACAAAATGGAAAAATATTTGGAGCCAAGACGCTCTGCCCAAAATAAACATCTTCATTTGGTCCCTAGCACATGGAAAAATTCTAATGGGCGAAAACTTGATGAAAAGAGGTTTCCACGGTCCCTTCATCTATCCTCTTTGTCAAAATAGTCAAGATATTATCCAACACCTCTTTTGGGACTGCCCCTTCTCGACAACAATCTAGAATGTTGCTTATGGAGATCTGACTCATCAAATAATATGGCCCTCACATTTAAAACCCTGCTTGGGAAATTGGGAAAAATACTACCAGGGCACCTTTCGGGGAAAACCAATCTTCAAAAGATTGTGGACGTCTCTCCCCAATTACATCTGTTGGCAGATTTGGCTAGCAAGAAATAAACAAATTTTCCAGGGAAAAAGTTCACATCCCCAAAGTGTCGTTGGCAAGGCCAAAACGCTTCTATCAAAGGTTATGAGCATTAAATCTCTGAACATAGAAGATATGTCCAATTGGATTATCCCAGAGAAGGCTTGGATCACAAGCTTCAACCTTCACTCTGGAAAAAAATCTCACTCAGTGCAAAGATTGCACTGGCAGCTTCATAATCTTCATAGCATAGATGACTGGATCCAAAATCAACCAGACCACACACTCTGTTTTGATGGCGCTTCAAAGGGAAACCTAGGGGAGGCGGGTGCGGGGGGGGATCGAGGAAAAAGAATATTAAATTACTACTGGAATTTCGGAAAAGACACCAATAATAAAGTAGAGTCTTATGCATTACTTAAAGGACTCCAACTAGCAAAGCTCCAACAAATTTCCAATCTGAATTTTATAGGAGACTCCAAGACAATCATAAGGATGATGAACCAGGGAACCAAGCCAAAAAATTTGAGCCTAAAAAGAATTATTGATAGAATTTGTGTAGCCTCAAGGACCCTCAAGCCAAAATTCTTTCACGTTCTGAGAGAAAATAACGTGGCAGCAGACAAATTGGTGAACAAGGCCATAGGGAGACCTCCTGGAACCTTAGGGTTGGAGGGTATTGAAATCTTAGCCCCCCCAGTCTAATGCTCTGTCACATGACCAGGAGCCAACGCACAAAGGCTAAAGGAGGAGCCACTTGGAGCTCCAGCGCGAGATGGGAAAGGTGGAGGAAACAGGTGGCAGGTGTAAAGTCGATGACTCACCAGCCAAGGATGGTCTGGGTTAATAATATTTACGACGGCCTCATTATGGTTTCGGGTGGTTAGTCTATCCGTTCAGTTGAGCTCGTGGGTAATCAAAGGATGAAGGATCTCATGTAGATGGATCATGCGTGTAGCAACCCAAACGCGCAGACGATTAGCCAGGATGACGCTAGGTTCAAACTTAGGCTCGCAGATGTGAAGGCTCCAAGTACAACACACCAGGTAGAGTTTGTGACTTATCTGTTTGACACGAATTCGACATTGATCGTCACATGGGGAAATCTAGTTCAACATTCGTTCTTGCTAGGGAGAATTTTATATGTGTCTTTGGTAAGCCATTCTCACCCTGTGCTCCCTTTCAATTGCATAGGCTATCCATTGTTGTTTGTTTCTCAGTGAATTTCTACCCAGAGACTTCAGGCTCCCCCTCGATATTCCTTGTCTCGTCCACCGCCTCGCCCTCCGACTTTTCATTGCTTCACCTAGGTCTTTGCTCCGTGACCTTTGCTGGAACCTGCTCCTTCCAACAAAATCCCAATTCACAGGAAACCAAATTCTCTGCAGCATTGCATCCCCCCTGGCAGCATGGAAAATATCCAGAGAAATCAAAGCGCACTAGAGTTCATGCACTTGCAGGGTGTCAAGAGTTTACTAGTTGGTTATATTCAACCAGACCCTAAGGTGGAATGTGTGGGCTACCAAAGGACGTGAATTCAGATGGGAGCGCTCAACTCCACTTTAACCTTTGAACTTGAAACCCTCTCTCAGCAAAGACATCTAATTGAAAGGTTGCAAGATGAAATTTATGCTCAAAGGAGTCAAATTGAAGAGCAACATGACAGTTTGGAGATAATGCAGAGTCGATTGGATCAGATGGAATGAAATCATCAACAACCCAGTACACCAGCAAGCACCCATGGAACCTTCAAGAATGTAACTTCAGCCATAGTCAACCAAATCCTGGACCTCAACGAGCCCTGTCCATAATCAATTTGGGAGCAATAAGGACATTCAAAGATCAAAATGGAACCAGGTAGTTGAGTTTTTGTAAAATTCAGATATCATGTTTTGTTTTACGTTATATATAAATGAAGTTTACTATAGATTGTATTCTTCAAAATACAATAGATGTGGTATAGCTAGGGAAGGTGGAAACTCAATGATCACAAATTTTGTATTAGCATTTCCAAGCTTCAAAGCTTCTATTTTGTGAAGGTCTCTCATGGCCCTTTTTTTGTACTACAGTGGATTTATCCACACTTTTTAATATATATTTCCCAGTTCTTGTTAAAAAAAAAATGTTTTGTATTGGAAGAGTGTTTTGTTTTTATTTATGTGTATTGTAACATCCTTGTTTTTAATTTCTAGTTTAGTGATGTGTAATGTAAATATAATGTATGGTCGCAGCCCCGATTATGTAATATGTAAACATTATCTAATGTAATAATAAAATAAATGTAATGTCGGTTGTGAATGGACACAGACGGAGTCATGGGAGCTAAGTTTCCATAAGAGAGGGGGGTCCAAGGGGTTCAAGGGGGAAATATTCATCGGTATTAATCCCAACCCACTTTTCTAAAATTATTATTCTGTATAAACCTTGTAGTTTTCTTTGAGTGTATCAAAGCCTTAATCATTAAACAAATGTAAGAGGGTGGTTGTGAAAAGTCACTTCACATAGTTATTGAGAGCATGGCATTGAGTACAATCAACAATGGGGAATGTGACAGTCAACTTACATGGGTCAAAGGGAATTTGAATGGGTATTGTGACCAATTTTTACACGCAGTTTTTGGGATATGAAGGGAGAGCTGAGTGTTGGAGCTTGAAGGCAGCCATAGTGGTATTTGAGAGCAACTTATTGGAGTTGTAATTGCATGAAGAAGCAGGTTGTTAGGCGTGTAGAATGACATTTTTGTGTGAGAAATTACCCTAGAGCAATGAGCTTGTTGTTGTGAGTTTTCCTATGGAAATTAGCATCCTTGGAGTCCCCGACAATAGATATTCCTAGCCAATTTTTATTGGAGACCTGGAAGGAAGTGGGAAGGCCTGAGGGATTGCATACAAAGAAGGGGGATCTCATTCCTTGGGTTGTGCAGGTTGAGGGGAAGAGAGTTGGAGGATTGGGAAAGTTGCAGGGAAAATTAGTTTGTTGTGGGTAATGTTGGGTTGTGAGTGGACAATAGAGACACCTTGTCTTGTGAATTTGTAGCCCTGGCTCGAGGGTGATTTGTTGTTGAGATTTTGAGCAACAAATCTACAATTGAGAGGAACGTTCGTCCTCTGCACTAGTTGCACGTCTGTTAATAAAAGATAAGTGTTTTTATCTCTATTTCATTGTTTTAATTATGGGTTTTAATTGTTGTGTGTATACTCTAAGTTTAAGCAATTATATCATGTTGTGTAAATGTTAAATTTAGTTGCATTCATGTTTTAAAAAGTGTTGTTAGATGCATAGACGTTTTTGCATCACTACATGCATTTTTATTTGGTGATATCAAAATATATATATGGGTTTAGTAGTGGGGGCATTATAGAGTGGTATCATAGCTCTAGTTGCAACAACAAGCCTGCTACAACAAAGCAAAGTTGAACTTATGTGTAGATTTGGGAAAAAATTCATTTTGTCCAACTTACGAAATTGGGGTCAAGCCCCAAGTTTTTTATTGTGTGTGTGTGTGTGTTATGGTTGTTTATGGGGGTCGATTTGGCCTCTAGATGGATGATTTTGGCTCAGACGGTCAAGTCAAGCATTTTTGTAATGGTCCCGAGAATCATGAGCTCCAAAACGCAAAAATGGGCTAAGTGTCGAAAGTTTCCAAGTCGTTGATATAGTGTGTGTCAGAGAAGGAAGATCTTTAGTAGTCGTTGATACAGTGTGTCGACGAAGAAAGATCTTTTGGATCCACTGATAAAGGAGTGTTTCAGTGAAGAAAGTAAATCTTGTGTCGATACATCGGTGAAGAAAGCAAATCTTGCGTTGAAATATCAGTGAAGAAAGTGAATCTTGCCCCAAAACATTGTCAAAGAAAGTAAATCTTGCGCTGAAATCTCAACAAAGAAAGCAAAACTTGCACTGAAATATCGACAAAGAAAGTAAATCTTGCACCAAAACGCCAGCGAAGAAAGTGAATCTTGTGCCAAAACATTCGCGAAGAAAGTGAATCTTGCACCAAAATGTAGGCGAAGAAAGATATTCCCAAGTTGTTGATACGTTGGCGAAGAAAGAAGATCTTTTGTCGATACATCGACAAAGAAAGATCTTCCCAAGTCGTTGAAACATCGACGAGGAAAGCAGATCTTGCATCGAAACATCGACGAGAAAAAGAAATTTCGGTGCCGAAACTTCGATGAAGAATGTGTTTTTGGCATCGAGACATCAATAAGGGGTAAAGATAAGAAATCATCGATAAAGAAGAGAAAGAGAGAAGAAGAGAAAGAGGAGAAAAAGGAGGAAAAAAGAGAAAATAGAAAAGTTTTCAAAAAAGTTTGGAGCCAAAAACTTGTGTTGGCCATAACATGAGCATAAAAAGCTCAGATTCAGGTGAAATTTAAGGGGTATGTCCGCAGGGACGAGGGATACAAGAGTGTTAGTGAGAGCCACTAGTTAATTCTACTTCAATTTTCCAAAAAACGCAAATTAGAGGGCTTCAAATATTAGGTTCATGCTCAATGACTATGACCCATATTAAGGTGAAATTTTTATAGATAACTCGAAAAACAAGCATGAAGATACCCATTTGGGATGCTGGCAAAATTCAAAATGGTTTGGGGTGGAGATGCCGAAACAAGGCAAAATCCACTATTCCCAGACACTTTTGGGGGATTTTTGAAATCTTCAGGGGAAGAAAAGAGACACCAAATCAACAATCCAAAATAAAAAATTAAGTTGATATTTTACCTACTTATCAATCCGAACAACTTTGTCTTGAAAGGGTTTTTTCCAGTTTTGCTTCGTTTGGGAGATAGTCATTTTCGGCTAAAAATTCCAAGTCTAGAGGAAATGCAAAAGGACAAAATTACCAAATCTAGATTGATGCAAAAGTTGGATAGAGCATCAAAACCCAAATTTGAGAGTTGTTGTGCATTCACAATCGGGGATACTATCAACACCCAATATAAAAATTTCCCAATTCTCCCAAGATTTTCTTGTACAAGAGGAAGAAGTTAGTCTTTGAGATTTTTGGTACTAGTGAAACAAGTGAAAAAAGAGGTGAAACTGTTGATTTCAGAGAGCCATAACTTTCAGCTCAAAAATCAGATTGAGACATAAGTACAATCATCATAAAGATAATTCATAAGAGAATATATTTGAAAGCTTGAAATTTTGATTAGTTTATCAGTGTTCTTCGAAAAATCAAGGAAAAGGGGGTTTGTAGCTTAAATTAATGACAATTTTATAATATGTTTAACTATAATAGGTAATTGTTGCATGCACATTTCTTGCAGAAATAGAGGTACGGGTAAATGGATTCGGTTCCTATGTGAGGACTAGAGATATGGATGGTGGCCAATGATCTTACAGACATGAGGATGAGATTGAAGGTTTATATGTCAACATGGGAAATGTAGAGACCGAGTCCAATGGACGAAGAAGCAAGGTGGAGCCAGTGGAGCTGGTTGAGACTATGAGAAGCTTGCAAAAAGAATTGTAGAGATATAGAGTAGACAATAAAAAGATAATGAGAGCTTCGGATGAGCTACTACAAAGTCTGAATATTTTGTAGAGACAAGTCAATAAAGATTATAACACAAAGCAAGCAGCAAGTGCAAGGCAAGTAGAAGCATCCAGATCTCATGATAGGATAGTTGATCATAGGGAATATAGAAAATCAAGGAGTGTTAGCAGACATCATCATCATTCACAAGGACACTCGACCAGAAGAGCACATGCACGTTTAGGGTCAGAGAGAAGCCCGAGTGTGTCCCTTGTAAGAAATCAAAGGAGGAGGCCCGAGTCATATAATTTGCAAGGAGATTTTGGGAAGCTTAAGCCACCATCATTTGATAAAGAGCATAGGAAGGGAGAAGATGTTAAAGCATGGTTGTTGGGCACGAGAAAATATTTCCAAATGCATGATTACTCATCAAATGTAGAAGCCATAATTGCAATCTACCATCTTCAAGGAAAACCATCTATGTGGTGGGATCAACTCAAGAAGGTTAAACACATTGATGAGAGGAGGATCTTATGGGGGTAGTTCAAGAGATATTTCCAACAGAAGTACTTGTCAGAGAAATATTACAACAAGAAGATGCAAGAGTTCTTTGAACTCAAGCTTGCAAGCATGGAAATGGATGAGTAAGAGAAGAAATTCCTGGAGCTTCTGAGGTAAGTGGACTTCATTAGGGATGAGAAGGTAAAAATTTAGAGGTTCTTGAGTGGTTTACCATCATTTTACAAAGATAAAATCCAATTTGATGAGCCTAGAACTTTGGAAGAAGTCATTAGGAAGGCTAAGTATTTGTATGAACATAACAAAGGAAGGTTGGCTTTCCAAAAGGCTTGGGATGATAAGAAAGAGCCAATATGGATCGGAGGAAGAAGGGATTCAAGCCTTCTATCGTCAAAAACAACTCTCAAGCATATCAACAAAGACAGGTAGCACAAGGTGAACATAAAATGACAGATTCCCTGGGTAAGAAGCCAAGACAACATCCCATAAAGTGTTGGGGATGTGAAGGAGACCACTTGTATAAGGATTGTCCTCACAAGGGAGAGAGGATAGGACCTATGCATAACATTGATAAAGTTGATACAATGGATGATGTGGCCAAGAGCATGCCAAGGATTTATGCAACCTTGGACAACAGATAAGCAGACTACCAATCCCACATGATTGAGGTAGAAGGTAAGATTGATAATCATCCCATAGCTATTTTGATTGGTTTTGGAGCTAGTCATAGCTATATAGATCAAAAAATAGTTGAAAGGATTAAATTGAAGAGATGTAAGCATGAAAAGTATTGGTTGGTTCAATTAGTGACTAGAACCGAGAGGAAAATCAATGAACTTGCCAAGGATTGCCTAGTAAGCATGAATGGAGTTAGCATTAAGGCAGATTTGAATATCATACCACTTGGGTCATATGATTACTTAATTGGTATGGACTCGTTGGACAAGCATCATGTTGTACTAGATGGCTACAACAAGGCTTTCACATGCCTTGATGAGGAAGAGAATTCAAGAACGGTACAAGATATTCCAAGACCTATATCTGTTAGAGAGATTTCAACATTGCAGCTAAAAAGAAGTTTTAGGAAAGGATGTCAGATATATGTATCCCATATGGAAAGGCCGACAAAGGACAAGGAGCCAAGTCTTGAAAATTATCCATTATTGAGAGAATATGAAGATGTGTTTGGGGAGTTGTTAGAATTGCCACCAAAAAGAGATATTGACTTCTCTATTGATTTAATGCCTAGAGTTTCCCCATTTTCCAAAACTCCCTACAGAATGAGCACACCAATGTTGAAAGAGTTGTAGATGCAGCTAGAAGAATTGTTGGAGAAGGGGTACATACACCCAAGTTTCTCCCCTTGGGGTACCCCAATGCTCTTTGTGAAGAAAAATGATGGAACTCTGAGGTTGTATGTTGACTTCAGACAACTAAATAAGGTTGTAGTAAAGAACAAGTACCCTCTATCGTGGATCAATGATATTTTTGATCAACTAAAAGGAGAAACAATATTTTTCAAGATTGACTTGAGGTCAAGTTACCATCAGATGAGAATCGGAGAAGAAGACACCAACAAGACAACATTAAGGACAAGGTTTGGCCATTATGAGTTTGTGGTGGTGTCGTTGGGTACTTTTATGTGTCTAATGAATGGAATGTTCAAGGATTACCTAGACAAATTCATCATTGTCTTCTTGGATGATATTCTTATCTACTCTAAGATAAAGGAGGAGCATGAGCAACATTTGAGGATGGTGTTATCGGTGTTGAGAGAACGTTGAGAGAACACCAATTGTATGCCAAGTTAAGCAAGTGCACTTTCTATCAAAGGCAAATCCATTATTTGGGCCACATCGTCTCAAAGAAGGGCATAACAATGGACCTTAAGAAGATTGAAGTAATCAAAATTTGGCCAGCGCTAAAGAATGTTTCAAAAGTGAGATCCTTTATGGGATTAGTTGGATATTATAGGATTCATTGAAGGTTTCTCCAAGGTCGCACATCCAATCACTTTACTAAAAATGAAGGGAACACAGTTTGAATGGACTGCCAAGTGTGAGGAGAGTTTCCATCATTTGAAGGAATTGTTGACCACTACACCTATTTTAAAGGTTGCAGATCTAGATGATGATTTTGTTGTGTGCACAGATGCATGCAAAGAAGGGCTTGATGGATTCCTTACACATAATTGGCATGCCATATGTTATGAGTCAAGGAAGCTTAAGGAGAATGAAATAAATTATTCTACCCATGACTTAGAGTTGAAAACCATAGTTCATGCCTTAAAAATGTGGAGGCATTATTTCATGGGCAAAAAATTCAAGTTGAAGACAGATCATACTGGTCTAAAACACTTGTTTGAGCACCCAACACTAAATTCCAGACAAATTAGATGGTTGGAATTTCTTAGTGAATATGATTTCGACTTCAACCACATCAAGGGCAAAGAGAATAAAGTGGTCGATGCACTCAATAGGAGGGCGCATGAAATGCACACTACAACCATTAGCATGTACTGCTCATATTTTAAAAGTAAAATACTGGATGTTGTAGCATTAGATCAACATTATGAACAAGTTATAAAAGGCCTACAATAGAAAAATATACCATTGAAGTTTAAGGACTACAAACTAGAAGATGATGGAATTATCTTGTTAAGGGACACATTTTATGTTCCTAACACTCAAGAATTGAGAAATACAGTGCTAAAATAGATGTGCAATGTATCATATATTGGTCATCTAAGGTACCAGAAGACAATTGTAGGAGTAAGAAGCCAATATTTATGGTCGAGAATGAAGAAGGATGTGGTTGATTACATAACCAGGTGCATGGAATGTCATAAAGTGAAGACTGAACACATGAATCCAACATGATTGTTATAGCCATTGCCCATTCTTGAATGAAAATGGGAGGTATTTATAATAGATTCTATCACCAAGTTGCCAAAAAAAACAAGGTGGCATGATTCCATCATGGTAGTGGTGGAAAAAATTACAAGCGATGCACATTTTATTCCAGTGAAAACGACTCACAAGGTAGCCAATATTGTAGATATTTACATGAAGTTAATTGACAGGCTACATGGTGTGCCTAAGGTAATAATGTTAGACATAGATCCCAACTTCACTTCTAACTCTTGGAAGGGATTGTTTAATGGATTTGGGACTAATTTGAATTTTAGTACACCATATCACCTTTATTCAAATGGGGGGACAGAGAGAACCAAACATATAATTGAAGATATGTTGAGAATGTACGTAATGGACAAGCCTTCCAAGTGGCAAGACTACCTTCATATAGTCAAATTTGCTTATCATAATGGGTACTAAGCATCATTGAAGATGATCCCATTTGAAGCCTTGTATGGTAGGAAATGCAACATGCCAGTATTTGGGACAACCCAACAGACAGATCAGTTATTGGGCCAGAATTGCTAAAGGAAATGGAAGAGCAGATGGTAAAGATTAGGAAAAATCTAAAGGTTGCACATGATAGGAAAAAGAGTTATCTAATAAAAGTAGGGCATACAAAGAATTCAAAGTGGGCAAGCATGTGTTTTTAAAAGTAAAGGCTAAAAGGAGTTCCTTAAGATTGGGAATTCGTAGCGAGATATTGTGGGTTGTTCGAATTTCTAGAGAAAATAGGCTCAGTTACATACATGCTTACATTGCGTGCATCCATGAGAATTCATAATGTGTTTCATGTATCTTTATTAAAGAAATATGTGTTTGATCCTAACCATGTGTTTGATTGGATTGTGATCCAGGTGGAGGATGAAGGGAACTTTTAGGTGGAGCCAGTGCGCATCCTTGACCGAAAATTCAAAGTACTTAGGAACAAAGCCATCATCATAGTAAAGTTCCAATGTGCCTACTACGATCCTAAATATGCCATGTGGGAGCACGAGGAGACCATAAAAGAGGAGCACCCACAAATTTTTGCAATTTTTGAAGAAAACTAAATGTATATTTGTATATAAGTGTGCAAGGCTCCATTTTGGTAGCTGGAGTTCCTGAAGCCACATCTCAGAGTCTTCCTAACCAACCAATGTTGGAGCCCTCGAAGGTAAGTGATATAGCCTGAGGGACTGTGGTGTAGAGAAGGGGGTACACTTCCTTGAGTTGTGTAGGTTGAGGGGAATGAGAGATCGTTGGTTGGAATTGCTATAGGTTGTGAACTTGTGAAAGTATCAAGTACTATGATGTAAATTTTGTACATGTATATTGGTATGGTGTTGTGCACTGAGGACGGTGCAATTTGTAGGTGGAGGGGAATGTAACATCCTCGTTTTTAATCCCTTGTTTAGTTATGTGTAATTTAAATATGATGTATGGTTGTGTGCCCGACTATATAATATGTAAACATTGTATATGGTAATAATAAAATAAATGTAATGCTAGCTGTGGATGGATACAGACAGAGTCATAGGGGATAAGTTTCCACAGGAGAGGGGGGTCCAAGGGGTCAAAATGGCCCAAGAGGGAAATATTCATGGGTATTAATCCCAACTCACTTTTATAAAATTATTATTGTGCATAAATCTTCTAATTTCTTTTGAGTGTATCAAAGCCCCAATCATTAAACACGTGTAAGAGGGTGGGTGTGAAAAGTCGTGTCACATAGTTATTGAGAGCATGGGGCTGAGTACAATCAACATTGGGGAATGTGACAATCAACTTCATGGGTAAAAGGGAAATTCGAATGGGTATTGTGGGTAGTTTTTACATGCAGTTTTTGGGACAACAAGGGAGAGCCGAGTGTTGGAGCTTGAAGGTAGACATAGTGGGGTTTGAGGGCAGCTAATTGGAGCTAGAATTGCATGAAGAAACGGGTTGTTAGGTTTGTAGAGTGATATTATGTGTGATAAATTACCCTAGAGCAACGCACTTGTTGTTTTGAATTTTCCTATGGTAACTAGCATTCCTGGAGTCCCCAACAATAAATATTCCTAGCAAACCTATGTCAGAGCCCTGGAGGGAAGTGGAAAGGCCTAAGGGACCACATGCAGAGAAGGGGGATCCCATTCCTTGGGTTGCACAAGTTGAGGGGAAGAGAGTTGGAAGATTGGGATAGTTGTGGGGAAAATCAGTTTATTGAGGATAATATTGGGCTGTGAGTGGATAGTAGAGACACCTTCTCTTGTGGATTCATAGCCCCAACTCATGGGTGATTTGTTGCTGATATTTGGAGTAGAATATCTATAGTTGAGAGGAACGTCCATCCTTTGTAGCTAGTTGCACATCTGTTGATAAAAGATAAGTGTTTTTATCTCTATTTCATTGATTTAATTATGGGTTTTATTTGTTGTGTGTATACTCCGAGTTTGAGCAATTATGTGTTGTTGTGTGAATGCTAACTTTAGTTGCGTTCCTGTTTTTAAAAATGTTGTTAGATGGATATATGTTTTGAGCATCATTGCATGCATTTTTAATTAGTGGTATCATAAAAAAAAAATTACGGGTTTAGTAGTGGGGGAATTACACATATGTATAAAGTCCAGGAAACTTGACAGAACATTTAAACCAAACAATAAAGTTGATGTATTCTTTTGTGATCGAAAGCATTATGCTTTACAAAAATGATGAATAGATATCAATTTGATCTAGAAGTTTCTGACAAGCACTATGAACATCTAAAGAACGTGATTATCCCTTTAACTATGAATATAAATTCATTATCTCTCTCCACACACACATATTAATGTTTCTTTAATTCTCATTATTTATTTTGGTAAGGAAAAAAATAATCGAAAGATTTCAAACTTAGTCTCTCCTTGAAAAACACCATTGACTTACCAATCAATCAACAATTGTTCATAGACAAGTCCAATAATAATCAACCAACAACTCATGGGCAAATCTAATAATATATTATTATGTATAAGTTATAGCCACGTATGATATCATTTTCACGATATTAGATCATCTCAATGGGACATTCTAGCATTGAAAAAGACCATTGGCATTTTTTTGGTTTGTTAATCCCAATGTGAAGGTTGAGAATTAGCATCAATTGTCGGCAATAACCCTGCCTTTTTTAAAGTAAAGATAAGTTTTTATATTTATATTGCAAAATAACAAAATTACATATAAATTTTAAAGTAAATTTTTATTTTCAATGTGGTTATGTGATTTTATAAAATTTTAAGAAACGATTAGCTCCCTATAAACTTCTACATCTCTACATTGTAAGTTAACAATAGTTTTCGAGATAAAAAATACAAATTCGTACTTTTAGAATACCAACTTTGACTATCTTCGAACTTAGATCATCATAGTCCTTCAAAAATATCATCATTTCTCACATTATTAATTGATCTAATTATATATTCATATATCGTTTCCTATGAATTTTGACATAATTCTATATTCATTAATGTGATTTTCTATTAATTTTAAATTTAAATAGATAATATTAACAAATTTAAAATTATTATTATTCTATACAGTCAACTTATATTAAGAAAAAAATTGTTAGTATATCTTATTTATTTAGTTATAGAGGGCCTTGACGTTGCATAGTGTACATAATCTCTCCACCACTGATTTGGGGATAAAAGCAATTTTCAAAGAAACATATTCCCAAAAGTTTAATGTTATGATGGACTACTAATTCTTCCATATCATTGATAGTCTATGTAATACTAGCACAGTCGCATAATTGTGACTGATGAACGTCGAAAGGCATATGAAACACATAGAAAGGCATACGAAACGTTTTTTGGCGTGTTGAATCTCACTTATAACAGTTTGTCTGGCGCAATCCCAAACGAATTGGGTAGGCTGCGTCACTTAAAACTTCTGTTCCTGAATACGAATAACTTGATATTGTCCATTCCAAAGGCTTTGTAAGGTTGCACGGCTCTTAGGCTGTTTAATCTGTCCTCCAATAATTTGACGGGGAGTGTACCAAGTGATCTCGGCCAATTGCAAAAACTGCGAACGCTGAAATTTTGACTGATGAACGCCGAAAGGCATATGAAACGTGCAGACCGCTAAAATGCCTGAGAAAAACTCGTGGTTAATAATTCAAACGTGGAATGTTAAACGTTAATCATTGAAACGTGTCAATCATATATTGCTATAGTAATTTCTTAATATGATTAGGTAAATGTTAAAAAGTAAACAGGTTAACGGATGCATTCAAAAATACAAGGAGATTATGAAGAGTAAATCACATTCATTGATTTGGGAGGACGACTAAGAATATTCCAGCATCTTTAATTGTTAGCCATCAGATTAGAATTTTAGATTAAAAGATGATTAATTGTGCCTATTACCAATAGGTATACGCCTTTCGGCGTAATTAATCTTTATGTCCTCGTTTAAAATTTCTACCATTTTAATTTGCGCTAACTCTAAGTAATGTTCATGTTGTCTATGTGAATTGGTAGATGGCTATTAATAACCTTAAATTAAGGAATCTTTTTTTTCCTCCTTTGGCAAAGAGATTCAATATATTTCTTATCAATAAATCTCTCATTGCCCACTCAATTATTTAGTACAAATTTGAAAATAATATCATGTATCATCAAATACTAAGATAAAATGAATCTTTTTTTTAGAGCATCTGAAGAACTCCTATTTACCCTAATCATAAATTTCATTTTTTTAGCAATCTCCTCAATTTAAACAAGATGGTGGTCGTCTTCATATCCTTAATCCTCTTTAAATATCTATAACTTCAATTCTTGTTTTTTTCATCATAAGTCACTACCTCATGTGAAGTTAAAAAACAACAATAGTTTCAATATATAAGCTCTCTCATTTTAGGTGTTGAAATTCAAGGTATTACTATTTTTTTCTCATTTTTTTTTCTACAAACATCATTTTATCAACATGAAGAAAAGGATGCCCAAAGGGGTGTAGACCGATTGGCAAGTGTCATGTAAATGGAAGGAAATATGTAAGGGAGGTCTCAAGTTCGATTCTCACCCTGATTTACTTGTGCTCCATGCTTGCGGGTTGTGTGGCGCACCCGAAGGTTATAGTGGTAGCGGACGGGTATCGACCATGTGTCACGTGAGTACGAGAACCGCGAGTTGCCAATTCCGCTAGTTAAAAAAAAGGACATATTACCACATTGAAAATTTATCTTCTGAATTTACATTTCCACTTTTTTATAACTATTTTTAATGTCGATATATCCATGCTAAAAATTACAAAATTTTGGCATTTCGTATTTGAAATTGAAAAAAAAATACAGCGTTGCAAATACCTAATCTATACCTTTGCAACGACATATCATGTGCCTAAAATGGAGTTTGTGTGCAAAAGTTACAACCCTGGGAAGTGGACTTCAAATTCAGTGTCTTAGGACCCCCACCTTTGTAACGCACCCAACCACCATGGTTGGGCCACGTCAAGCAAAACTCTCTCATTATCAACTATGATACCATATTTGTAACGTACCTAGCCTCCAACTAGGTAACATTACATGCAAAATACACATAAAAACAAAACTTCTGCTAAACTAAAGTAATTCCTTTACTGTTAGTCAATTTCCTGTAGCTTACAACTATAATCTATAACATATTTAGCTACAATATGTAACCATAAAACAAATGCATCTAAAGCATGCTAATGATCAACATGAAATAGAACTAAATCGTTCATTACAACAACATATAAGTCATCCGTAATCACGCAAAGTTCATGCACAACAATAACACATGTAAATAACTCAGTACAAGATGAAACACTTATCTTTAAACAAGAATCGTGCAACTAGCTGCTTGGGACGAACGTTCCACCCAACCATAGACTGACCATTCCAAATCTAAACAACTAGTCACCCCCGAGCTAAGGTTAGTAATCCACAAAAAAGGGTGGTATCTCATAGTCCACTCGTAGCTCATAAGGTTCATAACCCAACTAATATTTTGCTACAACTATCCTGATCTTTCCACCAACTCTCTTCCTCTTGACCTTCCCAACCCAAGGAATGCACCATTCATTTATCAGGGATCAACCAAGGGATGTATCATCCATTTATCAGGGATCAACCAAGGGATGTATCATCCATTTATCAGGGTAACCCAAGGGATGTACCATTTGTTTATTAGGGTTAAACCAAAGGATGTACCATCTATTTATTAGGGATAGCCCAAGGAATGTTCCATTCGTTTATCAAGGTCTCTCTGGCACAGGTAACTAGGAATCTCCCAACTGGGAACTCAAGGGAACTTGCTGTTAGGAAAACTATCAACAAACCAACATCAAACACTTGTTGTTTTAGTGAAACTCACACAAGAGTTCACTCTTCCAGCCTGACAACTGGGCTCTTCAGTTCTCCATCTCCAATTCGCTCCAGTTATGCTCCAATTAAGCTCTAGTTACACTCCAGAATTCGCCCTCCATGGCCGCACCAACTCCAAGCTCTCTTTCCTCCCCTCTCTGACTGTTGTCCCAATCCCTATGAATTCTTATCAGGGCTAGCCCAAGGAATGTTCCATTCATTTATTAGGGTCCCCAACGTAGTTGACTAGGACTCTGAGAAGTGATTCTAGAACTCTAGATGCTCAAAATGGAGTCTTGCATTCTACCTTCTTCAAAATTGTCAAACATTTGCGGGTAATCTTCCCGCATGTTTTCTTCATGCTCCCATGTAGCATCGTCAGGACTGTAGCAAGTCCATTGAACCTTTACCAACCCCATGGCTTTATTCCTAAGCACTTTGACTTACCGGTCCAAGAGGCATATTGGTTCCACTCGAAAATCCCCTTCGTGCTCCACCTGAATCACATTCCAATAAATTATGTGGTTAGGATCATGTACATACTTCTTTAATAATGATACATGAAATACATTATGCACTCTTATGGATGCAGACAATGCTAGCATGTATGCAATTTGCCCTATCTTTTTTGATATTTCAAAAGGTCCATAATACCTTGCTGCCAACTTCGGACAACTTCCTAATCTTATCAAAATTTTGACTTTACTTTTAAGAACACATGTTCTCCAACTTTAAAATCTTTGAAAACTTTGTTCTTATCTGCATAATTTTTTTGCCTATCCTGGGCAGCGTTTAAATTCTACTTTATCTTTTCCATCCGCTCTTCCATTTCTTTCAACAAATATGGCCCAACAACTGCTCTATCTGTTGGATTATCCCAACTCACTGGAGTGTTACATTTTCTGCCATACAAGGCTTCAAATGGATTCATTTTCAATGAGGCTTGATACCCATTATTATAGGAAAATTCAACTAAATGAATATAATCTTCCCACTTTGATGGTTGATCCATCACATACATTCTAAGCATGTCCTCAATTATCATATTAGTCATTTCTATTTTCTCATCTAACTCTGGATGATATGCTTGTAACGTCCCCGACCGTCAACCCACTTGTCGGGCAACGCTACTACGCAGAATAACACTTATATATATATATATATATATAAGATGTAAATTAAATCTAATTAACAGATTTAATTGAATAACACAGAGTAATCACAAGACTACTGCTACATACAGAAGTAATGGAATTAAAAGAAATTCATAACTACAACATAATACATGATAATATTACTAGCATCACAGACATGCATTTTAATTTAAATTAAGACACATGCATATACTTATCTTTGAAACTATAGTAACTCCACCAACCATGTGCAGACCTTCCACGAACATCCCAGCCTTAGACCTCACTGCTCATCACGCTCAGCAGTGGGTCACCCCCAAGCTGGGACTAAGCTCCACCCAAGGTAAGGGAATCTTAGACTAGGCTGAGGTTACAAGAAAACTACACAGAGCAACCATAAGGAGTCTCTCCAGGAGCCTTCTTACGCCCACTACTCACAGACTCTCATTCCCCACATGCTTGTTCCACCCGAGAGTATACACCTTCACAAGCATAGTCCATCGATGCTTCACCTCCCTCTTTGGGTCTCGACAATAGGTTGGATCAGGAACTCTCAGAGCTTCGTAGCTGGTGCTGGACTCTTTCTGGGAGAAAACCACTTCCTAGCAGACTCTCTCACCTGGAGAGAGTTGCTCACAAGCCTAAAAAGTTGCCTCTTCAACTCGGTTTCCAACACAGTCGGGCAATCACAAGGCTCAACACAAACATATACTGGCTAGCAAGCCACACGTATTCAAGCACTGCGCGACCACTGTAGTCAACTGGGAACACAGACACTGGCTTCCAAAACGGTGATAGACAAACACTACAACATATCAAGGCTCGGCAATTACGGGGTATTCGGGTTTCCCAACCAAGAATAAAGGACGACTTCACGATTTTGGGTTCGAAAATGCGTAGCAACGTACAAAGATCCCACGTAGAGGCTTAAACGGTTCAGGTGAAGGGTCCAACACAAAACACAAAAACAAAGGTCAATGATCCACATCCACTAGTTTAGATGGAGGATGGAGAATGGGAGGTCAAACCCCCAACACGACTCATTTCCTGGGTTAAATTGCATGTGCTTGGGCTGACACATGTCACCCATGAAGCACACTCCTCCCCCTTGGAGTCACCTGTCCTTCCAAGGACTTAGGATAAAACATAAATTTCACATGGTTTTGGAATAATAATAAAATATTATTCTTAAGGACTTAAGCTCTTAAGCTTAGCCCCTCTCCCAACCTTTCAGCCCCCTCTCCCTTACCCAGACTTGTGGAAGCTTAGTCCCCAATCAATCATTCATCGTGGTCAATCCACACGCAACGATGTTTTTATATTAATATTTTGCATCATTATATGTACAAAATCAGGGTCTTGGCCTTCAACACTTAGGCTCTCTGGCCTAATAAACGCATAAGCCCACCAACTTATCAATACTCGGCTCACCAGCCTATAAAACATGATTATAGTTCATAAACATGATTACAATTCATAATATAACTGGGGCACTGCCGGAGGATATTACAATCCCCTCCCCTTATTTTTGCATTGTCCTTAGTGCAACTTTTACACAACATCAACAAGATTTTCAAAATCTCCAAAAAGGTGCAGGTATTTTGCCCTCATAGCATCCTCATGCTCCCATGTCGCGTCCTCAGGACCGTACCAGTTCCATTGGACCTTTATAATCCCTATGGCTCGATTCCGGAGCTATTTTCTTTTATTGTCCAATATGCGTATAGGATGCACTTGCAGGACACCTTCTTGCTCCACCTGAATCACATTCCATTCAATTACAAGATTAACATCAGGTATATATTTCTTAAGCAATGAAACATGAAACACATTATGTACAATCATGGATGCAGGTAATGCAATCATATATTCAACTGGCCTAATCCTTTCTAGGATTTCAAATGGCCCACAAAATTTGGCTGCCAACTTGGCGCAGTTTCCCAGCTTCAGGGAACTTCTATTAGCTTTTACTTTCAGGAAAACATGGTCACCCATTTTAAACTCTCTGTGGGTTCTGTTCTTATCAACATAACTCTTCTGCTTGTCTTGGGCATCTTTCAAATTCTGCTTAATTTTTAGTATTTCTTCTTCCATTTCCTTGAGCAACTCAGGCCCAACTACTGCCCTATCAGCTGGATTATCCTATCTTACTGGCGTATTGCACTTTCTGCCATAAAGTGCTTCAAATGGGCTCATCTTCAATGATGCTTGATACCCATTGTTGTAGGTGAATTCTACCAAGTGCAGGTAGTCTTCCCATTTAGATGGTTTGTTCATCGCATACATCCTTAGCATGTCTTCTATTACTCTGTTCATCGTCTCTGTCTGCCCATCAGACTCAGGATGATAAGTTGTGCTAAAGTTTAGATTCGTTTCGAATCCTTTGAACAACCCTTTCCAGAAATTTGAGGTGAATTTCGGGTCTCTGTCAGACACAATTGTCTTGGGAATTTTGTGCAATTGTGCCACCTTCTTCATAAATATGTCAACAACATCTGCTGCCTTGTGAGTAGTCTTTAACAGAATGAAATGGGCAGCTTTCGTAAGCTTGTCCACCACCACCATGATTGAATCATGTTGATTGCCTATCCTGGGCAATCCTGTGATGAAATCCATTGTCACTACTTCCCACTTCCACTCAAGAATAGGTAAAGGTTGCAGCAACCCTGTTGGGTGCCTGTGCTCAGCTTTAACCTTCTGGCACTCCATACATCTGGTGATGTATTCAACAATCTCCTTCTTCATACTTGGCCAAAAGTAATGGCTCTTGACCGCTGTCATAGTTTTTTGATATCCAGGGTGCCCTGCATAAGGCACATTGTGCATTTCACGCAAAATCATAAGTTTCATGTCCTCAACACTAGGTACATAAATTTTGTTCTTGTACAAAAGTGTTCCATTAGTTCCGAGCTGATAATTTTCGACTCCTTGCAGCGTCTTACCTTGTTGTAGCTTCACTACCAATTCCCTGTACTGCAAGTCTGCGCTTGCAACTTCCAAAACTCTGCCCTTTATATCGGTTTGATACATGCTAATGGTTGTAGCATGTAATTCATGTACTCTCCTACTGAGTGCATCAACCACTTTGTTTTCCTTCCCTTTGATATGCTTGATATCAAAATCATATTCAAAGAGAAATTCCAACCACCTACTCTGCCTAGCGTTCAAGGTTGGCTGGTCAAACAAATGCTTCAAACCGTTATGGTCCGTTCTCAGTTTGAACCTCCTTCCCATGAGGTAATGTCTCCATTTCCTCAGAGCGTGAATGATGGTTGCCAACTCCAAATCATGAGTTGCATAGTTCCTTTCGTGCTCTTTCAACTTTCTGGATTCATAACAGATTACGAATCCATTTTGACTGAGGACTCCTCCCAGTCCTTCTTTGCATGCATCTGTGCATACCATGAAATATTCATTTGGATCTATGATCCTCAGGATTGGAGCACTGGTTAACAGTTATTTCAATCGCTAGAATCTTCTCTCACATTCCTCCATCCACTGAAATTTCTTCTCCTTCCTTTACAAGGAAGTGATAGGGTGAGATATCCTTGAGAACCCTGCAATGAACCTTCTGTAATAATCGACTAGACCCATAAAGGATATGACCTCCGTCACGTTCTTTTGCACCAACCATTATTTGATGGCCTCAATCTTCTCAAGATCTACAACTATCCCATCCTTCGAAATAATATGCCCCAAGTAATGGATTTGCTCGTGATAAAACGAGCACTTGCTCAATTTGGCATACAGTTGGTTCTCTCTTAGCACCTACAACACCATCCTAAGTTGTTGTTCACACTCTTCCTCCGACTTGGAATACACCAGAATGTCATCCAGGAAGACTATGACAAACTTGTCTAAATAGTTCCTAAATACGCCATTCATCAAGCACACAAAAACAACGGGTGCATTTGACAACCCAAATGGCACCACTATGAATTCATAGTGACCATACCTTATTCTAAATGCGGTCTTGCTCATATCTTCATCCTTTATCCTTACCTGGTGATATCTCGACCTGAGGTCTATCTTCGAAAATATCTTCGCATCCTTCAACTGATCGAAGAGGTCATCATTCCTCGGCAGAGGATACTTATTCTTTACAGTTACTTTGTTCAGTTGTTTGAAATCTATACACAATCTCAGCGTCCCGTCTTTCTTCTTCACGAATAGGACCGGGGCACCCCAAGGTGACATGCTTGGGCGTATATGCCCCTTCCTTAGGAGCTCTTCAAGATGCAACTGCAGTTCTTTCAGCTTCGATGTACTCATTATGTAAGGAACTTTCGACATTGGAGCTGCTCCAGGCATCAAGTTTACAGAGAAATCAATATCTCTCTTCGGGGGTAATCCTGGTACCTCCTGGAATACATCTTCAAACTCCTTTAGTATCGTATGATCTCCCATATTTGAGACCTCATTCTTAGATGCTTCCTCCACATGGGCTGCAAATAATTGATAGCCTTTTCTGTAGCACTTCTTCAGCTGCATTGCTGAGATTTCTAAGATAACAATAACTCTGGGAATTCCTTGGACTGTTCTCTGATTCTCTTCCTCATCCAGGCAAGTGAATGCCTTATTACGACAGTCCAATATGGCATGGTGCTGGTCCAACCTGTCCATCCCAATTAGACAGCCATAAGAACCTAAAGGCAAAATATTCAATTCAACCTTTGTGCTCAGTCCATTCATGTCCACTGGACAGGACTTAACCAACTCAGTGACTTTTCTCTTGGTTCCTGTAGCCAACTGCACTAACCAAGACTTTTCATGTTTGATTCTCGACAAATTCAAACTTTCCACCACTCTAGGATGTATATAGCAATGGCTAGCCTTTAAATCAATTAAAATAGTAAATGGTTGGTTGTTAATCATACCTTCCACTTCAATCATGTACGACTGATATTCAACTTGCTTGTTGTCCAGGGCTGCGTAGATCCTTGACATTCTACTGCCCATGTCCTCCACTGTTTCAGCTTGTTGAACATTATGGACAACTCTCACTTTGCCATTTTTATGGGGAAAATCTCTGTACTTGTGGTTCTCTTTACAACCCCAACACTGAATGGGCGTTTGACTTGGCCTTTGTTCCCCCACTTCAACCATTCTCATCTCTTTAAATGATGGTTTTCCTTGAGGACTATTTATGAAAAAGGGAGGTTTATTTCCCTTCTGCCTCTGTTCTTTCTTGAACTTCCTCTGGTCATCCCAAGCCTTCCGAAAGGTAGGCTTTTCTTTTTGTTGTTCATATAAGCATTTCACTCTTCTTATCGTTTGTTTTTCATACTGGATCTTGTCACAAATGGAAGGTGGCAATCCACTTAGATACCTCTGAATCTTGACAGTCTCTTCCTTGATGAACGAAACATACTTCAACAATTCCAGAAATCTCCGCTCGTATTCATCAATGGTCATGCTGCCCAGCTTGAGTTCAAAGAACTCTTTCATCTTTGTGTCATAATGTCTTTTAGTCAAATATTTTCTCTTGAAATACCTCTTGAATTCCTTCCAAGTGACATCCTTCTCCCTAATGTGTTGCACTTGCACAAGCTGATCCCACCACATGGATGCTTTTCCTTTCAGTTGATACATCGCAATTCTTCCTTCTGCATGAGAGGAATAATTCATCGACCTCTGTTTTTGTGTTTTGTACTAGACCCTTCACCTGAACCATTTAAGCCTCTGCGTGGGATCTCTGTATGCTGCTACATATTCCCTAACCCAGAACCGTGAAGTCATCCTTTATTGTTGGTTGGGAAACCCGAATACCCTGTAATTTATGAGCCTTGCTATGTTGTAGCATTTGTTTGCCACCGTTTTGGGAAGCCAGTGTCTGTGTTCCCAGTTCACTGTGGGGGTTGCACAGTGCTTGACTGTGTGTGGCTTGCTAGCTAGTATATGTTCGTGCTGAGCCTTGTGATCGCCTGACTGTGTTGGAAACTGAGTTGAAGAGGCAGGTTGTCAGGCCTGTGAGCAACTCTCTCCAGGTGAGAGAGTCTGCTGGGAAGTGGTTTTCTCCCAGAAAGAGTCCAACACCAGCTACGAAGCTCTGAGAGTTCCTGATCCAACCTGTTGCCGAGACCCAGAGAGGGAGGTGAAGCACCGATGGACTGTGCTTGTGAAGGTGTATACTCCCGGGTGGAACAGGCACGTGGGGAATGAGAGTCTAAGAGTAGTGGGCGTAAGAAGGCTCCTGGAGAGACTCCTTCTGATTGCTCTATGTAGTTTTCCTGTAACCTCAGCCTAGTATAGGATTCCCTTACCTTGGGTGGAGCTTAGTCCCAGCTCGGGGGTGACCCACTACTGAGTATGATGAGCAGTGAGGTCTAAGGATGGGAGGTTCATGGAAGGTCTGCACGTGGTTGGTGGAGTTACTACAGTTTCAAAGATAAGTATATGCATGTGTCTTAATTTCAATTAAAATGCATGTCTGTGATGCTAGTAATATTATCATGTATTTCGTTGCAGTTATGAATTACTGTTAATTCCATTACTTATGTATGTAGCAATAGTCTTGTGATTACTCTGTGTTAGGTCACCCCCAAGCTGGGACTAAGCTCCACCCAAGGTCCATCACAAGCATAGTCCATCGGTGCTTCACCTCCCTCTCTAGGTCTCAACAACATGCCGGATTAGGAACTCTCAGAGCTTCGTAGCTGGTGCTAGACTCTTTCTGGGAGAAAACCACTTCCCAACAGACTCTCCCACCTGGAGAGAGTTGCTCACAGGCCTGATAACCTGCCTCTTCAACTCGGTTTCCAACACAGTCGGGCAATCACAAGGCTCAACACGAACATATACTGGCCAATAAGCCACACGCAGTCAAGAACTGCGCGGCCACCACAGTCAACTGGGAACATAGACACTGGCTTCCCAAAACGGTGACAGACAAACGCTACAACATAGAAAGGCTCGACAATTGTGGGGTATTTGGGTTTCCCAACCAAAAATAAAGGATGACTTCACGGTTCTGGGTTCGAGAATGTATAGCGGCATACAAAGATCCCACACAGAGGCTTAAATGGTTCAGGTGAAGGGTCCAACACAAAACACAAAAACAGAGGTCGATGATCCGCATCCGCTAGTTCAGACGAAGGATGGAGAATGGGAGGTTGAACCCACAACGCAACTCATTTCTTGGGTTAAATTGCATGTGCTTGGGCCGACACATGTCACCCATGAAGCACACTCCTCCCCCTTGGAGTCACCTGTCCTTCCAAGGACTTAGGATAAAACATAAATTTCACATTGTTTTGGAATAATAATAAAATATTATTCTTAAGGACTAAAGCTATTAAGGTTAGCCCCTCTCCCAACCTTTTAGCCTCCTCTCTCTTACCCAGACTTGTGGAAGCTTAATCCCCCATCACTCATTCATTGTGGTCGGTCCACACGCAGAGATGTTTTTATATTAATAGTGTGCATCATTACATGTAGAAAATCAGGGTCTTGGCCTTCAACACTTAGGCTCTCTGACCTAATAAACGCATAAGCCCACCAACTTATCAATACTCGGCTCACCAACCTACAAAACATGGTTATAGTTCATAAACATGATTACAATTCATAATATAACTGGGGCACTGTCGGAGGATATTACAACGTTGTACTGAGATTCAAATTTGTTCCAAAGCCTTTGAACAAACCTTTCCAAAAATTTAAAGTAAACTTTGGATCTCTATCCGAAACTATTGTCTTAGGTACTCCATGTAACCTAACAACTTCCTTCATATAAATTTATGTGATATTTGTTGCCTTGTCTGTAGTCTTTACTGGAATAAAATGTGTTGTTTTAGTCAATTTATCCACCACCACCATGATGGAATCATGTTGCTTCACTGTTCTGGGCAGCTTGGTAATAAAATCAATTGTGAGTACTTCCCACTTCCATTTTGGAATGGGCAATGGTTTTAGCAAACCTGATTGGTGTCTATGTTATGTCTTCACTCTTTGGCATTCTAGACATCTGGTTATGTAATTAGCCACTTCTTTCTTCATTCCCAGCCAAAAGCAATGGCTTCTTACTGCTACAATTGTCTTCAGATATCCTGGGTGTCCGACATATGACACATTGTGCATTTCCTTCAGAACTGCATTTTTTAGCTCATTGGAATTCAACACATATACTTTTTTTCCCTTGTACATGAGGATTTCATCCTCTTTCAGCTCATAGGAATTTAACTTTTGCTGAAATTTACCTTGTTGTAATGTTTCTCTTATTTTCACATATTGTTGATCTTAATTCGTTGTTGCAGTAATTTGATATTTCTAATCTATCTTGTACATGATGATGGTTGCCACACGCACTTCATGAGCTCTCTTGTTGAGTGCATCAATCATTTGATTTTCCTTGCCCTTTATATGCTTAATTTCGAAGTCATATTCACTCAGAAATTCTAGCCATCTAGCTTGTCTGACATTTAGTGTTGATTGTCCAAACAAATGTTTTAGGCCACAATGGTACGTTCTTAGCTCAAATTTCTTACCCATAAGGTAATGCCTCCACATTTTGAATGCATGCACAATCATTGCTAACTCCAAGTCATGTGTAGCATAATTTCTCTCATGCTCTTTTAATTTTCTGGATTCATAGCATACCACATTGTCCTTTTGATCGAGGACTCCACCAAGTCCTTCCTTGCATGCATCAGTGCACACAAAAAAATATTCATTTGGATTTACAATCTTCAATATTGGTGCACTTGTTAATATTTCCTTTAGCGGTCGAAAACTCTCTTCACACTTGGAAGTCCATTCAAATTTCACTCCCTTCTTTTACAAAGAAGTGATTGGACTTGCAATTCTTGAGAACCCTTTTATGAATCTTCGGTAATAACCGACAAGATCCATGAATGATCTGACCTCTGTCACATTCTTTGGCATTGACCATCCTCTAATGGCCTCTATCTTCTCAGGATCAACTTCTATCCATGTTGCTGAAATTATATGCCCCAAGTAGTGAATCTTCTTTTGGTAAACGATGCACTTACTTATCTTAGCATACAATTTATGCTCCCTTAAAACTTCTAACACCATTCTTAAATGTTGCTAATATTGTTCTTCTGATTTAGAATAGATGAGGATATCATCTAAGAACAGAATCACAAACTTTTCCAGGTACTCCTTGAATACTCCATTCATCAGGCACATGAAAATTGTTGGGGCATTTGATAGCCCAAATGTCACTATCGTGAATTCATAAGGCCCATATCTTGTTTTGAATGTTGTCTTGCCGATGTCTTCTTCCTTTATCCTTCCTTGATGATAGCCATATCTCAAGTCAATCTTTGAAAATATCCTTGCACCTTTCAGCTCGTCAAACAAATCATCAATTCTTGGCAAAGGATACTTATTCTTTGTGGTAACCTTATTAAGCTGTATGAAATCAATAGACAACCTCAAGGTTCCATCCTTCTTTTTCACAAAATGAACCGGGGCTCCCCAAGCTGACACACTTGGGCATGTGTACCCCTTCTTCAATAGTTCTTCAAGCTGCATTTGTAACTCTTTTACTTATGGTGTACCCATTATATAAGGTGTCCTAGACACTGGGGCAGCTCCTGCCACCAAATCAATAGAGAAATCATTGTCTCTTTTTGGTGGTAGTCTCGGGATTTCTCTAAAAATATCTTCAAAATCCCTCAAAACTGAATGATCTTCAATGTTTACCACATCGTCTTTGGTCGCCTCCTCTATATGGGTTGCAAACATCTGACATCCTTTCCTCAAGATCTTCTTCAACTGCATAGCTGAAATATCTCCAATAGCTACAACTCTTGGAATTCCTTGAATCTTTCCTTGTTGCCCTTCCTCATCAAGACATGTGATTGTCTTGTTGTAACAGTCTAGGACATCATGATGTTTCTCCAACCAATCCATACCAGTTAGACAATCATAAGAACCCAATGGTATGACGTTTACATCCACCTTTGTATGGATTCCATTCATGTCTATCGGATAATCTTTAACCAACTCATTGATTTTCCTCTTAGCCCCCATGGCTAACTGAACTAACCAAGATTTCTTATGCTTACTTCTTTGCAAGTGAAATATTTCAACGATGTTAGCATTTATGTAACTATGGCTAGCTCCCAAATCAATTAAAGTTTCTATGGGCTCATTATTGATCTTACCTTCCACTTCAATCATGGGAGATTGATACTTTGCATGCTTGTTATCCAAGGCTTCATAAATCCTTGGAATGCTTCCTCCCATGTCTTCCACTATTTTAGCCTCTTGAATGTTGTGGAAAGTACCCATTCTTTCTCCTTCGTGAGGGAAATCCTTATGTAGATGATTTCCCCCACATCCCCAACATTGCACTGGATGCTGCCTTGGCCTTTTCCCAAATGAATCTACAGTCTTGTGTTCATTTTGTGTGACTTGACCCTGCTAATTCGCTTGGAAATTATTCCTGAAAAAGGGTGGATTAAAATACTTCTACCTTTGATCCTTCTTATCCTTCATCTTGTCATTCCAAGCTTTTTGGAAAACCGGTCTTCCTTTGTTCTGTTGATACAGATGCCTTTCTCTCCTTATGGTTTCCACCACGGTTTTGGGGTTTTCATATTGAATCTTATCATTGTGGAAAGAGGGTAACCCACTTAGAAACCTTTGGATTTTGACTTTCTCATATTTAATGAAGCAAACATACTTCAACAATTCAAAGCACTGCTTCTCATATTCCTCCATTGTCATGGTTCCCAACTTGAGTTCCAATAACTCTTTCATCTTTCTTTCATAGTAACGCTGAGACAAATATTTCTCTTAGAAATAACCCTTGAACTGCCTCCATGAGGTTATTTTCTCATCAAGGTTCTTGACTTACTTAAGTTGATCCCACCACATGACTGCCTTCCCTTGCAAGTGGTAGGTGGAAAATCTAGCTTCTACCTAGGATGGGTAATCATGCAGCTGGAAATATTTCTTCATTTCCAACAGCGAGGCCTCTGCCTCTTCTCCTTTCCCGTGCTCACCATTGAAAGTTGGTGGCTTAGTCTTCCTAAGTTCCCCCTACAAGATGTCTGCCTCATGTCTTCTCCTTTGCCTCCGAACAAGAGACACACTTGGGTTGCTCCCTGGACCTGAACTTGCATGAGTTCTTATGGTGGAATGTCTTGGAGAATGATGGTGTCTACTCATGCTTCTTGATTTCTTATCACTCCCATGCTCATCTCTTTTGCTATGGGATCTTGATGTTGATACTTGGTCTAGCACTAGCTGCTTGCTTGGTGCCAGAGTCCTTGTTAACTTGCTTCTATAGCATATTTAGGCTTTGAAGTATCTCTTCTTGAGCCTTCATGATCGTCTCATTATTGACCCTATAGCTCTACACCTCTTTTTGCAGGCTTCCCATAGTTATAGTTCCCCACATGTCTATTCTCCCATTAGACTCAATCTTAGCATTACCCATGCTGGCATGCAGACCTCCAATTTCTTCTTCATGGCTGTAAAAGCCTTGAGCATTCTCCATGTCTCTAGTTCTCATATAGGAACTAAAATTTTCTTTTTTGTATCTCTAATTATGCAAGAATGGGCATGCAATAATTGCTTGTTAAAATTAAGCGTATTGCAAAATATTTATCAATTAGATTACATACAATTCTTCATTTTAAATTATGAAGAATATTAATGCACTACTCTTAAGTAGGATTCTGTAAATGCATTCATTTTCGAAACAACTTTCCAACAGTTGTCCTCATGCCTCAATCTGATTTTGAACGAATAGTTACAACAATTAAAAGTTACAATTTCCACTCTTTGTTGCTACATAATTCACTTTCATCACTTTCGAAGAAAATATAGTGCTTATATCAAAATTATGGGTCAATAGATCTCTTCTGCTTCTCAAGATCTTTCCAATGACTATTCATTTTCCCCAAGCCGAGCTCCGAGCTGAAAGTTATGGTGGCAAAAAAGTGAAGGAATATTCATTGGCACTTGCAACATAGTAGCAACGTTCAACAATCGTTCGATCATTTATTGATTAGATCTTCACCATTGATCTGTCTTAATGGATTCATCATGGATCTAAGTCATATCTCTTCGTCATACCTTCCATGAACCTGCTACCAATACTTAGCTCCTTTTTCCTTCGTGGACTCATGGACTTGCAGACTCATAATCTTGTAACCTTCCTTTCATAACTTCATCCGAGAGGTCCCAACAATTAGTCATTTTTCCATCTATGCGGGCTCACAGACTCACAGACTCATCTTATTGTATCCTTCTTTTCATAAGTCCATCCGAGAAGTCTCAACACTTAACCATTTTTCCACTTCTTCGTGGACTCACAGACTCACAGACTCATAAGCTTGTATCCTTCCTTTCATAAGTTCATCTGAGAAGTCCCAACACTTAACCATTTTTCCACTTCTTACCAGGGTTTCGTAGGACTGACAGTTGGTCTGCCACATATCTCCACATCACCTGCCAACTGTCATCCCGTCCAACATGTAACTGCCACCATGGCAACATACATCTTTCTTCTACCACGTCAGCTGACACGTGGCCTCCATGTCATGCCGACGTCATCGTACAAAAAAATACCCATTTTTTTCTTTTCGATTTGCATATGTTCAAATTTTCCAAAGAGGCTCAATTCTTCACATTGCCCATGAAATTTCTCTCAATTTTACTGCCGTAACTTAAATAAACAAGTTGTAGGCATACTCCAGAAATTAATGCTCTCCGAGTTTCCGCTTCAACGTTCTGCTAACTCGGCCCATCCAGGCTCAACGTTGAAAATTGGGCTCTGATACCACTTTGTAATGCACCCAACCACCATGGCTGGGCCACGTCACACAAAACTCTCTCATTATCAACTCTGATACCATATTTGTAATGTACCTAGCCTCCAACTAGGAAACATTACGTGCATAATACACATAAAAATGAAACTTCCACTAAACTAAAGTAATTCCTTTATTGTTAGCCGATTTCCTATAGATTACAACTATAATCTATAACATATTTAGCTACAGTTTGTAACCATAAAACAGATGCACCTAAAGTATGCTAATAATCAACATGAAATACAACTAAACCGTTCATTACAACAACATATAATTCATTCTCACTCACACAGAGTTCATGCACAACAATAACACATGTAAATAACTCAGTACAAGATGAAACATTTATCTTTAAACAAGAATCGTGCAACCAACTACTTGGGACGGACGTTCCACCCAACCATAGACTAACTATTCCAAATCTCTACAACTAGTCACCCTCGAGTTGAGGCTAGTAATCCACAAAAAAAGGTGGTCTCTCATAGTCCACTCACAGCTCATAAAGTTCATAACCCAATTGATATTCTCCTACAACTATCCCAATCTTTCCACCAACTCTCTTCCTCTTGACCTTCCCAACCTGAGGAATGCACCATTCATTTATCAGGGATCACCCAAGGGATGTATCATCTGTTTATCAGGGTTACCCAAGGGATGTACCATCTATTTATCAGGGTTAACCTAAGGGATGTACCATCCGTTTATTAGGGATAGACCAAGGAATGTTCCATTCGTTTACAGGGTCTCTCCGGCACATGAAACTAGGAATCCTGCAGCTGGGAACTCAAGGGAACTTGTTATTAGGAAAACTATCAACAAACCAACAACAAACACTTGTTGTTTTAGTGCAACTCACATAGGAGTTCACTCTTCTAGCCTGACAACCAGGCTCTTCAGTTCTCTAGCTCCAATTCGCTCCAGTTATGCTCCAAAAGTTTCCCTCCATGGCCGCACCAACTCTAAGCTCTCTTTCTTCCCCTCTCTGACTACTATCCCAACCCCTACAAATTCCTCTCTTGTGACTTGCCTTTCTTGACTCACACTCCTCCCCAAGCTGATTGTAATCAACCCCCATGTGCCCAATAACTTTGGGACGTGACCAGTCACACCCACCCTCTTACATGCATTAAATGATTGGCTTATGAAATACTCAATCAGAAGGACGTGACCAGTCACACCCACCCTCTTACATATATTCAATGATTGGCTTTGGGAACACTCTATCAGAAATCAAAAGGTTCATATACAATTGGCAAGTTTAGGAAAATGGGCTGAATTTATATACACGTAAATCCCCCTTTGACCCCTCTTGGCCATTATCCTAGACACTTCCCCCTCTTGTGGATTAATTCATCCCCCATCTCTTGTCCATGTCCCCTTAGCAGTTGGCATCACATTTTTATTATTAAAACATTGAAATACAATTCACATATTACATTGCTTGGCCGTAGCCACATATTATATCCACATAAGCATTAATTAAACTGGGGATTATAATGGGGATGTTACAACCTTTTTTTCTGAATAATAAAAATCCATAAAAATAATTATAGGGAAATAATGATAAGTATTTAAAACTATATTTTATTCATAATTCAAGGATCTAATACAATCAAATAACACAATATCAAAATAAAACTAAATCAAATGACAACTTTAAATCCACTACACTTGTCATCATCCTCCCTTTTCTAATTTCACAAATAATAAGAATTTATGTTATTTCTCAACAAAAACCCTCTTCTTGCCCTAACTTTTCTCATTCATCCATTCTCTTTTGATATTTTATTCTCTCATCTCCAACCTAGGGTTTTTTTCTCAAGGATGGGTAGGGATTTATTTTATACTCTGTCACGAAGGGTTGGATTACAAAGGAGGTTCAAGGATTGATTGTGGAGGATGGCTTCTCGAGCTATGGAGGTAATCTACTACAATGAGCCATGGAGATAATCTACTGTAATGATCTTCTTATTCTTGTTCTAAAAACAATTATGGGTTTAATTGTTCATTGTTAAAAAAGGTTTATGGCTTAGTACATTTCACTTATTTTTATTGCAACCAAAGAATGACCTCTTCTTTGGACCATGGTTTCCATTGGTAACAATTTTCTTCCTTTTTTTGTGTTCTTATTGTCAAGTTTCATGGGCATATACCCTATATTTTCATTTCTTACATTAGGGAGAATGGATTTTGTGTTTAAAATGGTGGGTTTATTCATATGATGGTATCCATTTTTTCGAAGTGATTCACCCTATTACTGGGGAAACCTTATGCAATGGGAGAGGAGATTTTGCTTCCTTATGGCCTCCCTTGTCCTTCTTCCCTCTAAAAATGGATTTGTCTCACAATAAGGGTGCCACCCTTTCATATGGAAGTGACCCTTTTAAAACAATCTTTGCCCTTTCTTCATTGTAAATGACTTGTAAACTACTAGCAAGATTGAAACTTGCCCTGCACCTGGGAAAAATAAAATAAAAATTGAAACCCTTAAAAATATTTTCCATGAAACTCATAACAATTTCATTGCAAAAAAATCCATTGGGCAATAGCTTTTACGAAAAATAAAGAGGGTTAAAAACTCCATCCTTTAACTTTTTTCACATGCCTAGTTTTTATTTTTTAGTTTTAAATGAAGGTTTATTTTAGGTTAGAGTTTCTCTTGATTTGTTGGCTCTGGGTTTTTGTTTCACGTGTTTCTATATATTCTCATACATGATTATTAGTTTTGTATAGTGAAAATTATAGTTTTTTATAGGGTTGTCAAGCAAGTTTCATGGCATCTGCAAAGGCACATTTAACATGTACTTATTTTTTAATTCACTTTGGTGGATTTTTACAATTAGCAAGCTTATGCTTATGAAATCTCTTGGGTATTTGGCCTATGGAGATTTCATGCAAAGTGTTTGTAAAAATTCTCATACCAAAGGCATGCAAATTTCATGCAAAGTGTGTGTAAAACTTCACATACCAAAGACATAAGTTTTCATGTGAAGTGTTTGTAAACATTTGTTGGCCAAAAGAATGAAGTTTGCATCCAAGTGTGTGTAGAAATTCTCAAACCTCCTCAACCAAGGCAATGTAGTTTGCATGGAAAACATTTGCAAAAAAATTTCAATGAAGGCATGGATTTGTAGTTTAATCTAAATTTCATTCTATTACTTAACATATGTACTCATTGAAGTATATTAATATGTTAAATCTAAAAGATGATTTAATTTGGTATTTTAGAAATATGCTAAGTAGTGTTAATATATATTGCACACATTTTCTCTTCAACATTAACTTGACTCGTATTACCATTAAGGTAGTTATATTCATTGTCCTCCAAAGTTGTATCTTCTTAGAGTTGTAACTTTCACATATGAACTCAAAAATCACGAGAAGTTGGGGGGGGGGGGGGGGGNGGGATGTCGAGGATCGCAGGTCTTCTCTTCTGCGGCTAGGGTTTTACCCTAGCCACCACTTGCACCAAACTTTTGTCGATGTCTGCTTCAGAAGTCTCATTGTCGCTATGCATGGTTGTGTGGGCATTCTAGATTCGAGTTGTTGCCCATGGTCAGTGAGAAGGATTTCACCCTCTTTGTTGCTCCCACAGATCTGGTTGAATGGATTTTTAAAGATGGGTCCTGAAATTAGAGATGATATAAGGGCATTTCATTCTCTGGTTCGGTATTTGAACCCCTAAAACATAATCTTGCCTCAATTTTTTTTGTCAAAAAATCTGAAGATATTCCGTATATGGAGTTCTCATCCCCGAAATCCTGAAGATCAACTCTCTTCTTTAGTGAATGTGCTATGGTGGGAAAAAATACTAGGCTATGGCCAAATCCAAAGGTCGTGGATTCATGGGTATCAGAGCATTGGTGCCCTAAGATATTCTTCTATAGGCCGAGGTTACTTCATTTTTTCTTTTTCCATCAAATTAGAGAGGGATACAATATTCCGCTCCAACCCATATTTTATGTGTTCTAGGGGTATGTTTCTCTCCCCATGGTCTTTAGATTTCAACCTAGAAGCAAAAATCTCTATAACCCTGATTTGGGTAAGACTTCCTTATCTTCCTCTATTTTTCTAGGAAGAGAACTATCTTAGAGCCATTGAGAATAATTTGGGTAGATACATTGATCAAGCTGAGCCAAAAGGAAACCAGTGTTCATGTGCAAGAATTTGTGTGGAGGTGGATTTGGAGAAAGGTCTGCAAGAGGCAATGCAAATAAAAATCGATGAGTGGAGTTTTTGACAGCCTCTTGACTACGAGAAAATCCTGTTCAAATGCCATATTTGTCATGATCATGGACACTTTGCTAAAAGTTGCCCAAAAATGCAACAAACTCAACCGCCCTGAATAAAAGAATCTGAGTTTAAAATGGTCGCAAGTAAACATAGGAATCCTTGGTGTAAGGGGTCACCCAAGATAAGAAAATCTCAGGCGAGTTTGCAAAATAATCAGCTCGGAGCCCTTGAAAATCTTAGTGAAGTAGAAAATGTTGAAGAAGAGGGGAAGGACCTGGATTCCCACCCTTCCACGGGTTTTGAATACCCTCCAGAAGAGCCAATAACCAGTCCAAAATAAGACAAGAAGGAATATATTTTAGTAGAAGAAGAAGGAGATGGGCACAGGGAAGCCGAGGAAAAAGATGCAGAAGATATTGAGGAGACCAAGGAAGAGGTTGGTGAAGATTGCAAGGAATCAAAGGAGGAGGAAGTGGAATATGTAGAAGTAAAAGCGACAGAAAAAATTTCAGGTCATGGGAACATGGTTCCAAAAGTGCAGTCTCGCTCTGACCCCGCTAAACCGTTATCTTTTGTTGATGCTTTGAAAAATTATTCACCAAACCCCTCCCCCCCTCTCATAAGGGGAAGGAGATCTAAAAAGGAACATATAGTTCATAGAGCATGAAAGAATAATAGTTTGGTAAATGAAATATTCGAGAGTTTTCATCCCTGTTGGTCTCCATGCAGGGTTAAAGAAAGTTCTAGACATTAATGTATTGTTTCTGTGGAAATCTTTGTAATCAGTTTGTCAGAATCTATTCATGTTCACAGAAATCTGGTATAAGAAACAGGAAAGAATTTGTTCTTGCCTCCATATGTGACAGAAGTTGAAGAGCGTCAAATTCTTTACACTTCATAGTAAGATGCTTTTTATTCTCTTGAATTCCATGTATCTCCTTTGTTGTTTCAACTTTGCTGCAACTTATTTTTGAGTAAAACTCTAACAGTTTTTGTTAACAAAAAAAAAATTCATATATGAACTCCATTTTGGGCACATGATATACCATTCACAATTGTTTGTAAGCTCTCTATGTGATGCAACAAAAATTAAATTTCACTGAGCACACATGATCCTTATTGAAAATCGTTAATTGTTAAAATTAAGGAGCCTGCATGGATGCATCACATGATGCAACAAAAAATAAATTTCAATCTTTAATTTCTCAGTATCCTTATTAAAAATCATTAATTGTTGTATACATTATAATTTTTTATTGCATTGTATAAGAAAATGTTGATATATTGTCATTATTAAAGTTGAAAAATCGATGTGAACAACTTCAAAAAATCATTGTTAGGAACATCGAAACATCGACGTTTGTATTACAAAAGTAATTACTAATACTTTGAAAAATCAAGATTCCTAAACAATGGGGGTCTTGACATTTTGTACATCAAAGCAATCTTCATTTGATATGGTAATTTGACCCCAAAAGTAGTATTAAGTTGATCTAGATTTATGAGGAAATGAAATGAAATACATAAATAGGACATAAACACAGAGATACAATAATACTCAATTTCTATTAAAGTGAAACATACAGAGACTATAAAAGAAAATACAGAGTGAAATGAACTTTCTAGAATGGTGGTAGCTTATATTTGAGAAGAGATGTGACCTCTACGTGCATTCACAAGAAGATGATTACAATGAGGCTCCAAAGGCCTTTTTAACATAAAGCATAAATGAGAAAACCCTAAACATCCAAAACCCTAACCCGAGGAGATGAAACGCCAAAAGGTTTGTGGGCCCCGATGGGGGTTGATACGTTAACTTCCTGAGGGTGTAACTTTTGCATACAATCTATGTTTATGGCACTCGGTACCTTGGGCATGTCTAACTGGTTCCATGTGGATCGGTGGCTTGGTGGAATGGATCAGAGTCCAATGGAAGTTCCGAGAGGAGAGGGGGAAACCTATCCCGATGGCCCGGTGGACTGGACCGGAGGGTTATTGAAGTTCCACGAGGAGAGGGGCAAACTTATCCTAGTGGCTCGACTTGGAGTTGAAGTTCCACGAGGAGAAAGGGAGGTAATTCATCGATTCCTGGTGGATGAAGCCCTCTAACCGAAAGCTTATAGAAGTGAGAGAAGTGGAAATCATTGCCCGATGGCTAGTGACCGAGGCCATGTTAACACCATGTTAGTGCCACGTCGAACATGAAGACTTGATCTACAAAAGGGAGAAAATGCCTAGAAAACTTCAAAGGGACATAAATTTTTGCTTTGAGCTCAAAATTAAGCAAATGAATAGTCGATGGAAAGGTCTCAAGGAGGAGAATCCATATATAAACCCAAAAAATTAATTTGAGTAGGAAATTTTGTAGTCAACTCAAAATAAGATGATTGGTGGAATTAAAGGGAAAAACAATTTATGTATTCCTTTCCAAAATTGTGTGTGTACATATTTTTATCTAACATAAATTTATTTACATGCACATTTTCTTGCAAAAATTAGAGTTTCGAGAAGGCATTTTGATTCATGTATGAGAACCACAACAATGGAAGATGCCCAAGGGTCCTACAGTCATGAAGAGAAATTCAGAGGGATGCATGTTAGCATGGGAAATGTTTAGACAAAGTCTAATGGAAGAAGAGACAAACATGATCCTGTAACTATGAGGAGCCTGCATGGAGAAGTGAAGAGTTATAAGGGAGATACTGAGAAGATTATGAAGGCTCGGGAAGAGATACTTCAGAGTCTAAATATGCTACAGAGGCAAGCCGAAAAAGACTTCGACACAAAGCAAGAAGCTAGTGCTAGATGAGTGACAACATCCAAGTCCCATAGAATAAGGGATGATCAAGGGAATGGCATGCAGTCAAGAAGCATGAGCATGCACTGTCAATCTCTAGAGCAATCCACTAGGAGAGCTCGTGCAAGTTTAGGGCCAGTGTGTCTCCTATCAGGAAACAAAGGAGAAGGCCCGAGGGAGACATCTTGCAAGGTGAATTAAGGAAGATAAAACCACCAACTTTCAATGGTAAGGATAGGAAGGGAGAAGAGGTCGAGACTTGGCTTTTGGACATGAAGAAATATTTCTAGCTGCATGATTATCACTCTAGGGTAGAAACAAGAATTGCAAGCTAGCACTTTCAAGGAAAGGAAACCATGTGGTGGGATTAACTTAAACAAGCCAAGCATCTTAATGAGAAGAGGGCTTCATGGAGGAAGTTCAAAGGATATTTCCAAGAGAAATATTTATCTGAGCATTACTATGAGAAGAAGATGAAAGAGTTCTTTGAACTCAAGTTGGTAAGCATGACAATGGATGAGTATGAGAAGAGGTTCTTTGGATTGTTGAAGTATGCGGACTTCATAAAGGATGAGAAGGTCAAAATTCAAAGGTTTATTAGTGGGTTACTCTCCTTCTCTAGCGACAAGATACAGTATGATAACCATAGGAATTTGGAGGAAGCCATAAGGAGATAAAAGCATCTCCATGAGTAGAGCAAAGGGAGGCTAGTCTTCCAAAAGACTTGGAATGACAAGATGAAAGGAAAGAGGGATCAAAGGTAAAAAGGTTTTAAGCCACCCTTTTTCAAGAACAAATCCCAAGCAAATCAATAAGGCCAGTCAACCCAAAATGAGCACAAAACAACAAATGCATTTGGGAAAAGACGAAGGAAGGAGCATGTACAATGTTGGGGATGTGTGGGAAATCACTTATATAGGGAATGCTCTCACAAAGGAGAAAGAATGAGGATTGTCCACAACATAAGGAGGCTGAAACAGTGGAATACATGGAAGGGATCATGCCAAGGATTATGTAGCCTTGGACAACAAGCAAGCAAAGTATCAATCCCCCATTATTGAAGTGGAAGGTAAGATTGATAATCATCACATAACAATTTTAATTGATTCTTGAGCTAGACATAGTTACAAAAACTCTAACATTGTTGAAAGATTTCATTGGCAAAGGAGTAAGCATAAGAAATCTTGGTTAGTTCAATTAGCCACATGGGCTAAGAGGAAGATCAATGAGTTGGTTAAAGACTGCACACTAGAAATGAATGGACTCAACACAAAAGTAGATGTGAACATCATACCTTTGGGCTCATATGACTGTCTAATTGGCATGGATTGGTTGGAAAAACACCATGCTATCCTAGAATCTTACAACAAGACAATAAATTGTCTTGATGAGAAAGGACAACAAGCAAAGATTCAAGGCATTCCAATAGCTATGGCTTTTAGAAAAATTTCGGCTATGCAATTGAAAAAGAGTTTCAGAAAAGGATGTCAAATTCTTGCAACCCATATGAACGAGGCGACCAAAGATAAAGTGGCAAGTATTGAAGACAATCAAGTATTAAAGGATTTTGAAGATGTTTTTGAGGAAATCCTAGGATTTCCATGAAAGAGGGACATTGATTTCTCTATTGATTTGGTGCCAGGAGCTGCCCTAGTGTCCAAGACACCTTACAGAATGGGCACACCAAAATTGAAAGAGTTGCATATTCAACTTGAATAACTTTTGAAGAATGGGTATATACGCCCAAGTGTGTCACCTTGGGGAACCCCAGTTATTTTTGTGAATAAGAAAGATTGAACCTTAAGGATATGTATTGATTTCAGACAGTTGAATAAAATCACTATAAAGAACAAATATCCTTTTCCAAGGATTGATTATCTATTTGATCAACTGAAAGGTGCAAGAATCTTTTCCAAGATTGACTTGAGATTGGGTTATCATTAAGTAATGATAAGGGAAGAAGATATCAATAAGACATCGTTCAGAACAAGGTATGGGCATTATGAATTCATGGTAGTGCCATTTGGACTATCAAATGCCCCAACTGCTTTTATGCGTCTAATGAATGGAGTGTTCATGGAGTACTTAGACAACTTTGTAACTGTTTTCTTAGATGATATTCTCATTTACTCTAAGTATGAGGAGGAGCATAAGAAGCAGTTAAGAATGGTGTTAAAATATTTAAGGGAGCGTAAATTGTATGCCAAGTTAAGTAAGTGCATCTTTTATGAAAAGAAGATTCACTAATTAAGGCATATTATTTCAGCAAATGGGATAAAAGTTGATCCCGAGAAGATAGAGGCCATTAGAGGATGGCCAACACAGATAAATGTGATAGAGGTCAGATCATTCAGGGGTCTTGTTGGTTATTACCAAAGATTCATAAAGGGATTTTCAAAGATTGCAAACCCAATCACTTGTTTGCAAAAGAAGGGAGTGGAATTTGAATGGACTCCAAATTGTGAAGAAAGCTTCCAGTAGTAGAAAAATATTTTGACAAGTGGGCCCATATTAAATAGTGCAGATTCAGATGAATACTTTATAGTGTGCACAAATGTGTGCAAGGAAGGGCTTGGTGGAGTCCTCGGTCGAAAGGATCATGTTGCATGCTATGAGTCTAGAAAACTTAAAGAGCATGAGAGAAATTATGCTACACATGATTTAGAGTTAGTAGCCATTGTACATGCATTAAAAATGGGGAGACATTACCTCATGGAGAGGAGATTTTAGGTAAGGATAAAGCATTGTGGTCTAAATAACTTGTTTGGACAACCAACATTAAATGCAAGGCAAACTAGATGGTTGTAATTTCTTAGTGAGTATGACCTTGAAATCAAACATATCAAAGGCAAGGAAAATCAGGTGGCTGATGCACTTAACAGAAGATACCATGAGGCACATATGGAAACCATCAAAATGTACAGGATATATTTAAAAGATGAAATTCTTTAAGCAATAAATTCAGATCAACATTATTTGCAAATAAAGGAAAATTTACAGCAAGGCAATTTACAACAGAAATTTTAAAATTACGAATTGAAGGAGGCTTGAATCCTCTTGTACAGAGGCAAGGTGTATGTGTTGAATTCCATGGAGTTGAAAAATATAGTGCTGAGAGAAATGCACAATGTGCCATATGTTGGGCACCCAAGATATCAAAAATCCATTACAGTTGTAAGGAGCCAATACTTTTGGTCGGGAATGAAGAAAGAAGTGGCTAACTCCATAACCTGGTGTCTAGAGTACCAGAAGGTAAAGACAGAGAACATACATCCAATGGGGCTGCTACAACCATTTCCCATTTAAGAATAGAAGTGGGAAGTGGTCACAATAGATTTTATTACAAAGCTGCCCAGAAGAGTGAAGCAACATGATTCCATCATGGTGGTGGTGGACAAATTGACAAAAGTTGCATATTTTATTCTCATGAAGACAACACATAAGGCAACAAATATTGTAGAGATTTACATGAAGGAATTTTCCAAGTTACATGGAGTGCCCAAGGAAATTGTTTCAAACAAAGATTCCAAGTTTACATTCAAATTCTAGCAAGGTTTGTTCAAAGGCTTTGGGACAAATCTGAATCTTAGTACAACGTATCACCCAAAGTCAGATGGGAAAACAGAGAGGACCAATAGGATAATTAAAGACATGCTCATGATGTATGTGATGAACTGTCCATCAAAGTGGGAAGACTACATCCATTTAATATAGTTTTCTTACAATAATGGGCATCAGGCCTCATTAAAAATGAGCCCATTTGAGGCGTTGTATGGCATAAAGTGTAACACACCAATGCGCTGGGACAAAACATAGTTGTCATTGGGCCATATTTGATATGAGAAATGGAAGAGCACATGACAAAGATTAGGCATAATTTAAAGGCTACCTAGGACATGCAAAAAAGTTATGCAAACAAGAACATAGTTTTTAGAGATTCTAAAGTGGGTGAACATGTATTCTTTAAAGTGAAAGTGAAAAGAAGTTCAATAATATTGGATTTCTACCCAATATTGGGAGCAAGATATTGTGGGCCTTTCGAAATATTAGAGAAGATAGGGCCATTTTCATACTTGCTAGCAGTGCTTGCATCCATGAAAGTGCATAATGTATTTCATGTATCATTATTAAAGAAATACGTGCTTGACCCTAACCACATAATTGATTGGACTATGATCCAGGTGGAACACGAAGGATATTTCTGGGTGAAATCGGTAGGAATCCTAGATTGGAAATTCAAAGTGCTCAGAAACAAAGCCATAGGGTTGGTAAAGGTTTAATGGAACTGATACGGTCCTAAAGATGCAACATGGGAGCATGAAGACACTATGCGGGAGGAATACCCACAAATTTATGTTAATTTGAAGGAAATAGAAGCCAAAAAAGGAAAGAATCTTTGGGCAGCTAGATTCTGGAAGAACATCTCATAATTCTTGGTCACCTACAATGATAAGCCTCGATAAAATAATGGTGCAACCCAATGGATTGAAGGTAGTGAAGGGGGACTGTTGTTGGAGAGTAAATAGATTGCAATTTTTTATTTTATTTTCTAAGTATTGTGGTGTGAATTCATATATGTATTTCAGCATGGTGTTGTGCACAATTGTAGGGGAGGGGGAATGTACCATCCCCAATTTAATTAATGTATAATGTAGATATGAATGTGGCTATGGCCAAATGATGTAATATGTGAAATGTATTTTCTTATTTTAATAAAAATAATGTGATGCCACCTGCTGGGAATATGGACAGAGATGGGGGCTGATTAATCCACAAGAGAGGGGAATTCCTAGGGAGTGTCTAAGAGGGGCCCAAAGGGGAAATGCTTTATGAGTATTAATCCAAACCTAGTTTTCTGAATTTATTATCATTTGGGGATAACTTCTATTTATGTTTGAGTGTATGAGAGCCCAATCATTAAACTCATGTTAGAGGGTGGGTATGAGAGTCACATCCCATAGTTAGTGGAGAGAAAAGGGATGAAGTAAAATCAACATAAGGCAGAGTGAGAAATCAACTATCTTGGGGAAATAGAGGAAATTTGTATGGGGGAAGGAGGCGCATTTTTAGATTCAGTTTTTGCATGAATAAGAAGCATAGCGTAGGGAAAAAGAGCACTAGCTAGAGCAAGAAGGCTGGAGAATTTCTGAAGCACGATGGAGAATTTTTGGAGCATTTTAGAGACGAAGATTGAAGAGCTAGGCTGTCATTCCTGAAGAGTGAACTCCTATGGGAGTTTCACTGTAACAACAAGTGTTGTTGTTGGTTGTTGGTAGTATTCCTGGAAGTGAGTTCTCTTGAGTTCCCAGTAGATAGATTCCTTGTTACTTAAGCCAAAGAGGCCCTGATAAATGAATGGGACGCCTCATCAACTGAGAGCAGTGAAGGGGTACTTTCCTTGGGTTGTGAAGGTCAAGAGGAAGAGAGGTGGAGGAAATTAGGGATGGCTATAGGAGAATACCGGTGGGTTGTGTGATATTGAGTTGTGAGTGGAACGTGAGAGGAACCCTCCTTTTGTGGATTCCTAGCCCCAGCTCGGGGGTGACTTGTTGTTGAGATTTATAACAAGTCTATGGTTGGGTGGAACATCCTTCCCAAGCAGCTGGTTGCACAAGTGTTTTAAAGATAAGTGTTTATATATTTTTCTGAGTTATTTCATGAGTTTAATTGTTGTGCTTAACTATATGTATATGGGTTTAGTTGTTGTTGTGAATGAGTTTATTAGTTGCATTCAAGTTCATTTATAATGTTGTAGATGCGATTCATTATGGGTATCAAAATATGGTTAAAAGTGTGTATAAATCATAGCTGGTAAGCTGCAGGCAATGAGTTAGCGTATTTTTTTTGATTTTATGTGTTTTTCATATAGTAACATTCCTCGGTTAAGCTAGGGGACATTACAAATATTATGCTTTCATGGTTGATAAAGAAACCACCTTCTACCTTTTACAAGACTAGGCAATGGGTCTGGAGTGAAGTCCAAACATATATCCAAATGTAGACTTCCCATCGTCTCTATCTCTATCCCAATCTGAGTAAGTGTATTCGACTAATTGATTCACTTTATCATTGTAATACTTTATACCAAGATGGTAAGTACCATTGATCTAACGAACAATTCTCTTTATGGATTTAATGTGACTTTCTCATGGATCTCGTATAAACTGAAAAACAATAGTAATAATAAAGGAAATATCAAGTCAATTGTGAGTTAAAGAAATAAGGCTATTGATGAGCTATTGATAGAGTGTAACATTGATTTTTAGAGAATCGCACTACTTGGTTAACTTCACTCCCGACTGATAAAGTGTAGCATGGGGTTTACAGTCTTCCATTCTGAACTTCTATAAAAGATTCAACACATATTTAGGTCAAGAAATAAATATGTTATCATCCATTCATAAGAGTTGGATGCCCAGAAAGAAATGCAATAGACCAAGGTTAGTAATCTCAAATGTATCTATTAGTTGTTTCTTCAAACCCAAGACTAAATTAACTTTGCTTCTAGTAATGATTAATTAGGTCATCTACATACAATGCAATAATTAATGTTTCACCATTTACATGTAATACATAGATAGTGTGATTGAATTCATGGCAATTCATACCAAGATTGAGGAAAGAATGATAAATTTTATCATACCATGCCTCGAGGGCTTGTTTCTAAGCATACACGGATTTCTTCAGTTGGTGCACAAGACTGCCATCATCCTCAAAACTGGTTGTTTTCTCCATATAAATCTCTTCGATTAGATCATCGTGTAGAAAGGCTCTTTTGACATCCATTTGGTGTACCTCTCATCCAAAGTGAGTAGCAAGGGTAAGAATCAGTTGAACAGAGCTCATCTTTGCAACTGGGGCATAGGTCTCAGTATAGTTGACACCTTCTTGGTGAGAAAAAACCTTGGCTACCAAAACATTTTTATGTCTTTCAACAATGCCTTCATTTGTGAATTTTTTCTTGTAGACCCATAAACATTTCACTACTTTCTTTCCACGTGGTCAAGGAACTAAATCCCATGTGTCATTTTTCATTAAAGAATGATACACATTAATAATAACATTCTACCATTTAGTTCCACCCTCTACATCTGCATATATATCTGGATCTCATGATTCTAACACACATACCATTTGAACAATACAACCATGTTGTTTATGATTTCTAGTTTATCTTGATTCATTAATGTCTCATGCAATAGCTCCAACAACTTCAATTGTCTTGGTCACCCATATGGGAAGACAAACCTTAATTTTTGAAGGAGTTCTTGTACTAAGATAATCATTTCTAAACGGAACAAGGGTCCCAAAGCTTGTAGTCAATTTTTTTGTGGGAGGTCAATTGTAAGTCAATTTAAGCAAAGGAGTTGACTGACTAGGTGATGGTCTCATGAAGTAGTCAATCTATCCAAAATTCTTTAGGATTTCCAAAGGATCACTCCTAAACAAGACATAAGAGGAATTCAATGGATTGATATCTGCAGTCTTCTCATTAAAGACAACATCTCCTTTGTAGATACTGTCTTATTTGATAGGGTCAAATGACCTGTAGGCATTTGACTCTTTAGAGTATCCCATCATGATACAAGCATGACTCTTTGCATCCAATTTCTTTCTTCTATCATTCCAAATATAAGCCCATGCTATGAATCCAAAGGTTCTAAGATGACAAACTGAAATCATGTCCCATATAGTTTAATCATAATCAAATTTAACAAATAATTTGAGTAATAGACAACTTCTACCTAAAACTTAGCCGATAGACCTTTAGCCTAAAGAAAACAATGTGCCATTTATATCAAAGTATGATTCTTTATTTTAGTAATGCCATTTTTCTAAGGTGTGTAAGGTACAATTCTCTGCCAAGAGACACCATGATGTGACAAGTTCCTTTCAAAATCCTTGCCTACATATTCTCCTCCATTATTCGATCTTAAACATTTCATAGGTAAACTGCATTGATTTTCTATTAATGTCCTTATCTCCTTGAAATTTCAAAGACATGACTCTTATTCTTCGAGAAATACAACCAAGTATACCTGGAAAAGTCATTAATGAATGCAAATGCACCAAATAATGATGGATTGTTCAAGAAGCACATGTCACCATGGACATGTTCCTGCTGGGACTTTTCTCTCCAAGCTTTCCATGTTTCAAAGGTAGCCTAATGATTCTTTCCAGAGATACAACTTTCGCATACTCCATCAGGGGGAACAACCTTAGATAGTCTAGTCACCATGTTGTTCTTCACCATTAGTTTCAAACTTCAAAAATTTAGATTGCTAAGTCATTCATGCTAAAATTTGCTCTAGTCATTAGTGTGAGCTATTACTGTAGTCGGTCCTAGGAGTTTCTTGGGAATGTTATAGAACTTACATTGTCTATCCTTTGAATCAAGGAAACCTTCAACAATAACAACAAATTTGTTGGTCATATATTTCACAACAAACTAATCAAGCCAAAACTGTACTTTTCTTCCATCCTGATTTAGTTGGGGTACAAACAACAAATTTGCACTCAAGCTAGGTACATGATACACATCAATGATCATACCATTCTAACATTCAATGTTTCCACAACCAACAAAAGTAAGTGCATAATCATCTGCTACAAAGATTTATTTTTCTTTAGCCTCCTTTAATGAAGAGACGAGAGAAGCATCTTTAGCCATATGATGGGTGCAACCAAAGTCAACCATCTAATTCACTATGAAAAATATGAGCATGTAAGGCATAAGAAAACTAAAACAAAACATACAATTATTTTCCTTACCTTCTATTGACCACCATTTTGGTCAACATTACTTAGCGGACAAAACATTGCCAGGATCCCCCTAGCTACACTAAGGCAAAGGCCAATGACAATGGCACCTCTCCTGATATATGTTAGGATAAAGATTTCTTGTGAACTTAGGCACCCAAAATGGAATTAGAAATCAATAAAAGACTTCAGGTCTTCGTGATGAGATTAATATGCCTCAACAACAAAAGGAGGGGATATCTTCGTGAACGATGGATATATGTGAAAGTCTAACATTGAAGAAAGGAAAAAGATTGTGGTGCTCACAAGAACACTCGATGACACCCTTTGAAAACCCCCGTGTCACATTTAACTGGCTGAATGTATTAAATTCAAGGGGATAGACAACTAGGACATCTCCTGATGAAAAGACTGCTTAAGTGACTTAGACAATTCAATTTTTTCCAACCATGACATATTAATCTTGGCGTTATATTGAAGCAGGACAAGTATATAAGACGTCACATCACAATCGATGAGAAACTTCTTCTTGGGTGATTATTTTCGGCCCAGATTGGATGACATACTTACTTATTTCAAGACTCTTGAGGAGCACCCGCTTACAAAGTTATATAGTAGCTATATCCAATGTAGTTTATGTTAAGGATTGTTCGTTATGGTTCTTCACCAATTAATTTATCGATTTAAGAAAAACCTTATCCATTTGAATTGCACAATTTTCTATCAAAGGTTACGTGCATCCTTAAGCATTTAGTTTTATTAACTTTTGTTGTAATTATATTTATAAAAAAAACTAAAACTAAAATATTATAGAAATCCTTTTTATTTAAAATATTTCTTTTTAATATAAGTAATCTTTAAGTTTCTGTTACTCTAGGCACTTGTAAAATTAATTATCATTAATTTTTGTTCCAATTAATTTTCATTAACAATCCATAAAAAAATAAAATTAAAAAAGTCATTTCAAAATGTTCTTTAATTAGAAGTAGTTCTTTTAAACACTAACTAKCTTGTGTATTTTTCTTTTAATATTTCACTTTAACATTTGCATTATTTATCCACACTAACTTTGCTTAATTCATATTTTACTTATAAAATCAAATACAAAATAATATAAGTTACAAAAATACAATACAAGTYAAATATTTCAAAGTCATAGATACAAGATTCATGCTTAGACTTCTATGTTGTTAGGGTCTAATGTTCTTTATGTCCYGGGCTTAAAACCTAGGGTAACATTCATGTCTCTTCCCGCCTAGCCTCATGAGAGGTTGAGATGTTGGTTTCAAAACACTCTTGTTTCAACATCAACATAATTTGACGACCATACTCGGGAGGACTGTTCAATGTTTTTTTTTTCTTTTTCTAGTCTTGTTTTATTTTTTTTTCAAAACTTCTTTTATCCTCTCCAAATGTCTATGTCTTAGTTAATTGGTATCATGTATAGTGGTTGTAACCCTATGGTATCGACCACTAATCCTGGGAAAGTCACTCACAAGTATTGAATATTTGAATTTAATGAAGACTTGAACTATTACTTTTGGTTTGTGCCTACCCCCTTGAAGCTCACTCACCCTGTTAATCCTTTTCCTTACAAATTCAAGCAACATTTACCTTTGTTTCTAGGTGATGAAACTGTTAAAGTAGAAGAACATCTTCGTGCATTTTCCAATGCTTGTATCATTCTCGGATTTAATGAAAATGATGGTTGCATGCTCTTGTTTATGAACTTCCTTTAGGGTAATGCTACTTACTTGTTTTCCAACCTATCCGATGAATGCATCTCCACCTGGTCTGAACTTTCTTATTGGTTTACTTCTATATTTTGGCATTTGGATAATCCTGATGAGCACCTTAAGAGATTTAAACACTTGCACATGGAGGACAATTAAAGTATTCTTGCATTTAATCTTAGATTTACCAAGTTGTATAATCACATTCCTATGACTATTTGCCCTACCAACTTGTCTGCCCTCTTACATTATTATGATCTTCTACCACCTGTTTATCGATGGCAGTTGAAAGAAAAGAATATTCAAAATGGAGCTAGCCTTAATCAATTGCGTTGATTTCAAAGAGAATTCTCATAGAACAAGTTTCTCCTTTGGTATTCCTGATTCGCACAAAAAATTGTCATCCTTAATGCCCATCATCCAAGATTTACAGGATCACATGCTCTCCCTTGAATATCAATCTTCAAATCATGCCTGCGTCCAGAGATCTTTGGATCCCTCTTTCCTAGGGCCTAATTATAATGCCTTCACTTTTTTGTGATCAAGAGTTTGGATGTGAAGAAGATCATGATCATATCATGATGCTTAATGATCAACCAATCTCTCACATTCCAAATCTCACCATCCTCAAAACTAATAGACAAATACAACTTCAAGATCATGGTTCATTTCAAGCCTCTCATTCATATGCATGTGATGGTAAAGTTGATCATGCAAAGAAAAAAGGTTTATTTTGACCTCTTTAATCCCCTTTATGATACATTTCTATTTGATGATCTTACTAATGAATGGTCCATTCAAATGCATGATAACCCTTTCGATTCAATAGATATAAGGGATGAGTCTTCTTTTGAAAATATTCATGAGGTTGATCAAAATCTTGAATTGCATAATACTTTTTCAAATCCATTGTTTCAATGAAAAGAAGTCAAGGAGCTTGATATTTGCATGCATACTCCTCTTGATATGTGCACACTTACCTTCAATGATGGTAATGATTTCAAGGGCATTCCTATATTTTTGAATCCTTTATATGAATCCTATTTGCATTATGATGACCCCATTTCTGATAGGAATATTACAACAAATGATATGATAATGTTTGATGAATCCATTGACTCTATCTCTCATATTCAAACTTTGAACCTCATGCTTGAAATATTTAATCTTACTGATGCTTTCAATGTAAGATGCAAAGCTCATCTTGTTGGTTGACACGTTTTGAAGCACGGTAATCATTTCTTTTGGGTCTTGACAGCTCTTTTTCCCTCGCCATATGCATATTTTGGTTGGCACATTAGTAAGTTTTCCTTGCGCAAAGTCTTCCCAGTCATGAGTCCTGCATGTAACACAAATGATGTGTTCTTCTATGCCAAGTTTCATCCCACTTGATTCCTAGGTTGTCACATCCCTTTTCCATGTACATAAATAAAAGAGAATATATATAAAAAAATGTGAATAAAAAAAAAAAAATTAAACAAAAGGGGAAGATTAAGTTTTTGGTTTGCTTCACTTTAATTTACTTTCTTTTCTCGGTTTTTTATTTTGCTTTCAACTATATGCTTTCTTTTATTTTCCTTTTTTCTCTTTTGATTTAATGGCCAAACTTGATGGAGTGATGGTAAGTGATTTAGAAAGGTTTATGTATATTATGATTAACTGATTGACCAATTTCTTTTGGTGGACAACAGGCTTACAGGTGAACCAAGTTGTCTTCTTTATGTGTCAGAATTCCTCGCTTTGTTTACCATATGCTTACCAAGTAGGATATCCTTGCTTAAAGTAGTCATCGGTCCCTCCCAAATCTTCTTTTGTTTCCCTTTCTCCATCCCCTCCATCTTGAGATAGCTACTGCATACACGTCATGGATGCTCAGTGTTACATTTGGGTTTTCTCTTAACACACATCCATGACAAATCATTCAACTTTCTATTCTTTTTGTCAAAGGTTTTAAGAGTTTTCTTGTTTGTTGTCTTTTATACATAGGACCAAACCCCCTCATTATCTCACTTTCCAGGTGTTATTCCATAATGTCCCATACCATGTATCATTTAAATTTCCATTCCCCCGCCTATGGTATAATAGACAATGCTATCTACCTTCAACCGTTTCAATCCTTAATCCCACACATTTCAATACATTGTTCTCCAAATACCAGAGTTTCTTAAGATTGCACGCGATTGTAAGCGATGCACATCTGTTGGTTGGCATATGTTGACCACCATTTTGGTCAACATTACTTAGTCGACGAAGCATTGTGAGGCTCCCCCTATAAAATCACACCACTTGCACGAAGTTTTCACGCACTCTCGTCAAAGTTGGCATAATGTTCTTGGAGAAATCATCGCGGTACTTGATTTCTTGCTAAGCATGACCCTTTTCTCACTCCTCACATTATTCACACTGTCCTATTTTGCATGTTGACACAATATATTTGAACCCTTATAGATTACACCTTGTGATTTATACCTCTCTTTCAAACATTCTAATTATGACTTTATCTCAAAAATATTATACCATGTATTTGAGGTTATCACTTTGACATTATATCATGTCATACCATAAGCAAAAATATTGTTATGTCAACAATTATGGTGATACTTGAGCTTCATGGGAATTGTATGCCATTTACCCTTTGGTCCTACCGCGTACCTTGGGTTATATGATACCTTGACAAGGCATGCGAGTTATAGATGAAATTATAAATAATGCATCGTAAAGGAAGAGAGACAAAAGAACTGAAAGACATTGGAAATGACTCAACAACATTATTTGAAGTTGTGTTGAAGGCATATGGGTGTGAGTTGCATCAAATATGAAATCACATGTAGCACATTCTTGGTGATTTTTATATGGACACATTTCCTACGAGTTGTGGGCATTATTTTATCTGAGCTGGATTTAATACAAAATACAATTCAAACGAATTATTGCCTCAATTTTGTAGAAGAAGACATCTATCGTAGTTATTATTGATATGAATTCCTATATCTACAACAAAAATAAACTTCCAGAAGAGACAATGAATTGTATGCTCTCTATAAATGAAGAACTGCTTGTATAATATGGATAAGATCATTATCAAAGATGAGGAAGTAGTTAATGCAGGCTTAGAACAAAATGCAAAAGATGGCGATGCTTCATCCAATATTGCCCGAAATAAAGTTTCATTGTTTTGACTGCTAATTCCTCTCTGAAATCTATTGAAATTACGTATTTTGCAGCTATACTAAGGCAAAGGCCAATGACACCTCTACTRATATATGTAGGGATAAAATATTTCTTGTGAACTTAGGCGCCAAATATTTCTTGTGAAGCAGTGAAACATATTCATTAAACCATAGCAAATGCGCATAACRAATCATAAAATTCCATCTGTTACAAGCTCCTCCCAAATTTGACAAYTCAACCTCATTTGACATGTAAATAGGAGATTTATTATGAGTATAACTTTATTAAATCCCAAGCGGTTTGCTTCATTTAGTTAAACAACCATAACTAATGGAACTTCCTATCAAACACTATTTAACAAGCAACAAACAACCATCYAAGAGGAGAAAATCTTAGAGGAGGTATGCAAGGAGTCTTGTGATATATTTCTTTCATTTTATCATTCACCTTCCATTCTTTTACAACAGGGATTTGATGAAGCTATTGATAGCATGGATGTATTGCAAAGTAGTGAAAGGGATGAAGCGAGGCTGAGTTTTTCTTGTGTCCATGAGGTGAATGGTTGCTTACTAAGTTTGTTGTGTTTTAAGTTTGAGTTTTTTTTAGTAGTAATCAGTGTTCTGGTATGCAAATTTCCGCCTCGTGCTTCACTATCATTGCTCTATTCAATGTTCAACTTAACCATTCTTCACTTTCTTTTATACTTGGCTATTCTATTGTATGAGGCTGATTCCATCTAGAATGGTTAAAGACAAAAACTCTGGTCCAAGTGTACGCAGGGGCTTGAAAGTGACAAAGAATCCAAAAAATGTATGGGGGTTATGTCTAAATTAAAGATTAAAGTTTCTTTTTGACTCTGGAGTTTATCTCTTATGATTTTGTTGTTTATTCTTTATTTTATTTAATGTAATTTTCGAAGAAAACAAAGAAATACAAACACATTTATTTATGCACTATTTATTTATTTATTTTGTATATATCTCTTTTATTTCTTTGCTTCATTTTATTTAACTATTACTTTACTAATTAAAACATTCCATTTATGATAAAAAATAAATAAAAATATAACATTCCATTTCACTAACTTTTGTTGTAATTATATTTATATAAAAAACTAAAACTAAAATATTATAGAAATATTTTTTTTAAGTAGTTCTTCTTAATATAACTAATTTTTAAGTTTCTTTTAATTATTTTACTTTAGGCACTTATAAAATCAATTATCATTAATTTTTGTTCCAATTAACTTTCACTAACACTTTATAAAAATTAAAAAAGTCATTTCAACATGTTCTTTAATTAAAAGTAGTTCTTTTAAACACTAACTCGATTAACTCTAGCTTGTATATTTTTCTTTTAATATTTCACTTTAACATTTGCATTATTTATTCACACTACCTTTGGTTAATTCATATTTTACTTATAATAGCAAATACAAAATAATGTAAGTTGCAAAAATATAATAAAAATTAAATATTGTAAAGTCATAGATATAAGGTTCATGCTTAGACTTCTATGTTGTTAGGGTCTAATGTTCTTTGTGTCTTGGGCTTAAAACCTGGGGTAACATTCATCTCTCTTTCTGCCTAGTCTCACAGGAGGTTGAGATGTTGGTTTCGAAACACTCTTGGTTCAGCATCAACACCTTCTAAAGTTCAACTTTGCAGGTTGGTCGACCTTCCAGTGAACACATATCTTTCAATCTGCTTCACTTTCTCCTCCAAGTCCTTGGTATTTTTCCAACAAGCCTTCTCCATATGTCTGAATTCCCTGCAATAGTGGTAAGTATTATTCTTTCTACCTTTCTTAGTTGAAGTATAATCATCATGATTCTTCTTATTAGTTTGGTCATTGTAGTCATGCTCTTTCTCCCGTTGACCTCTTTCTCTATAATTCTAACAACTTTTTCCCTTCAAAAAATGGGAATTTTGTTTGACCTCAACTTTCCCTTCATCAAACAATTTTTTCATGCCCTAATCACTAAAACACAAAGAGTCGAAGGAATAATCCTCACCATCATCTTTTTTGGAGGTTTGACTAGCATAGAGCGTTGAATAGAACACATCTTATGGTGCCTTCGTATTCATTAGGATCAATTTGATGAGTTGACAATCCTTCTTGGAAAAATCCTTTCCACATTCACCCAATTTCAACTAAAGTTCCTTTACATAGGCTAAGTAGTCTTATATTCCTTCAAAGGAAAGAGGACCAAAGAGATAATCTTTTTTCTCAATCTACATAAGTTGAATTTTGATGGTTTTATCAAACAAATTATTTAGCTTCTTCTAGACAACATTTAGGAAGTGGATCCCACTTGTAAGAAAGAAAATATCCCAAGAGATGCAGGTCACTATGAATACTATAGCCTCATCATTCTTCACATCAATGACAAACTTTTATAGGTCATCCTTCAGATCTAGAACCACATTTTTTGTAAACTGCCACGACATTTTCCTCTTCAACAATAATTCCATATATTGTGCCCAAATTCGATAGTTGTGACCATTTAGAACCATACCCTCTTATTTGGAACACATAATGTCAATCTGCAAATCTAATCCCAAATTTAGTCTGTAATTCAAAACTCTGAGTCAATCTTACTAGATAGATTTGACTCATCGAGGGTACATACAACCGACAACCTCCACGATACTTTTAGACAATGGGCTAGATCTCAAACCACTAGCTCTAATACCATGTTGGAGAATTAGAGGATTAGATAGATAATAAAATATAGTATTCCAAGAGAGTGGTGGTGTCCAATGACACTATTACAACACTTAGGCACAACTAAGCATAGATCAACACACAAAATAGTGCGAGAAACCAAAACATTTTCATACACAATACACTACACGCATCTTCACTACTTAATTATTTGATCGACCCACAGGGCCATCTTATATAGCACTAGATGTAACCAACACCCTTGAACTGAGGAAGATGGGATCCACATAAACTGGTTAGGGAACATACCAGACTTCTTAATTTATACCTTGTCACGTGCACTAATCAATTGTTTTGTTAACTGCTCTACATTTCGAATGCCTAGTCGAGCATCCAACTGGTCTTTCAGTCGACTCTTCTAGTTAACTAACTGTCTCCAGAGTATCTAGAGGTGTGATGAACTTGCATAGCCTGTTGTTCCAACACCGATGCTCCAAGGCACCGGAGGATCAATGCTACAAGATCAAAGCTGAGCACCAATGCTCCAATGCCAAAGAAAAACACGGATGACATCAAATTTTATATCAATTATTAATTTATTATCAAAAAAATATCTATACTTGATAAATAATTAATATTTTTTGTCATAAAATAACTCTGTTTATGTATTTACCTTTTTTTTTTATGACTTCTTAACATTGATTGATTGAATTAAATGAATACATGATTATTGAAATGTAGTGATATAATATCTCTTGATTTTAAATATTGCAAGTATCAGGACTCACCGTTTTAAAGTTATGAATATTTGATTTACAATAAAAACTTGAAAATTCTTACAAGATATTAAACTAAAATTATAATTTTGATTATTAGAAATCAAAAATATTTTTAGAAGCAAATGAAACAATAAATTATTATAAATAAGTGGAGGAATAATATGATAAAAATTTACAATAATTAATACTGAAATGCTATTTTTTACAATATAATAAGTGTAGTGAAACCACCCATACAAAACCACAGTGATTGTTAAATTACTCAAGCCACTTAATGAGTGTCTCTTGTAATTACAAAATCGGTTGATCATTACATGCTTAAAGTTTAATGAAAACTTTTCAAAACCATTCACCCACTAGAGGTAATAAGCCTAGAGTGAAGAATCGATGTTCCCAAACCAAATAATAGCACCAACAATTTGGGTGCTCCAAGACCAAAGTGGAGCACCGATGCTCTATGCCTACTAGCAAAGAGAACCACGTAGCTAAGAGAAATCACGTGAACATGCCAATAAAAGGTAGGTGAAAACACCTTTGGACATTAATCCAAGATGCACTAAAATTTATCCATTTCTTGTCTAAACTTGGCTCTCATTTACTAGCCATATTCGTTGTTGTAAAACCCTAAAATAGATCCACCATTACATTGTAAACAATAGGCAAAACCCTCAAACGAAAAAACTAGCAAAATCAACGAAGAAATGAGAAATAATAGTGAGAAATTGAGAATAATAGAAATAAAATCCCTAAAGAGGAGAAATGAAATAATGGAGAGGGAAACAAAGGGTTATTTGGTTGTAATCAACTTCATATTTCCATGCATTCATGGATATTTGTCTTCAATTCTCTCTTAGAACCTTCTCCTCTTCCTCTTCTCTCGTGTAAAAAGTAGAAATGAAATAGGCCCTATGTTTCCCTTCCTTTAAAAATCCATTTGTCGGTTTTCTCACCTCTTGAAATATGTTTTAAAAAATACAAATCATTGTATGGTGTTTCAATGTATTATGAGCACTAGTGCCACCCATCCAAATTGAAGCACTGATGCTCCCCAACCAATGTAGAGCATTGACACACCCCAACCAATGTGGAGCACTAGTGCTCCCTAATTAATTTGGAGCATCGATGCTCCACAACTCATGGGGATATTGGTACACCCCAACCAAAGGGAAGCACCTATGCTTCAATAACACTAGGGAAGAACATTGCACATCTCAAAAAACCATGTGAACTTGCAAATTAAGGGAGGTGAAAACCTCTTTAGAAATACAACCATGCTATGCAAACATTCACCCCTTTCTTGGCAAAACTTTTCACTCATTTGTTAGTCATATTCCTTATTGTAAAACCCTAAAACAAATACACTATTAACATGCACAAGAGGGGTAAAACTGTTAAACCAAAAAAAACAAACTAGCTAAACCAACTAAGAGTTTTGGAACAATAGTGAGAAATGGAAAATAACATAAATGAGACCAATAATGGGGAGAGATGGAATAATGAAGAGGGGAAATAGGGGTTACTTGGCTACAATACTCTTTCTCTTTCTCTACATTCATGCCACTATTTGTATTTTGTCCTCTCATAGAATCACTTCCTCTATAATGTTTTTGAGAATTGACTAGCTCCTAGGGTTGTATTGCCTAAGGTTATTAACAAATCTAGGGGTTGGGCATAGTTTGACAGGGCATCTCAACAGGAACCACCAATGATAGGTGGTGCTTGTGGGGTCATATTTTTCTCTGATTCACACTTAATGAAATTCAAAGTTGATATTGGTTTGAGCATAGACAACAAGGCAAAACTCTTGGCACTAAATTTAGTTGTACAAAAAGGGGTCAAAAAATTCAAGTGATGGGGGATTCTAAGGTGGTGATTGATGGGATTAATGGATCTAGTTGCATGCTTAACTTTCTTTCAAGGCCTATCTTTGAATATATTTCCAATATCGAATCTCAAATTAATATATTTCATGATTGCATGCGTATAGAGAAAGGAATATGATGGTAGATTCTTTGTCAAAGGAAGGCTTGCATATGGCTCCCGGTACATGGCACATTGGGGGGGAATTAGGAAGGATGCATAGAAGAATATGATCCCATTCCTTTTATATGATTTTGTATTACATCAGAGACGTCATATTTTCTTTTTGTTTTTCTGTCGATGGAGCTCATATTTAGACACAATTTTTTTATACAATTGAAAAAACCCTAGAGGCCCGGCTTGTACAACGTAAAGAAAAGGCATTAGATCATTTTAGTTTAAATATTTGATTGCATGATAGAAAATATAGGAGATGATAATTCAACGACCACTATAGTGTTGTCTTATGATGAAGAAATGGTATCTGCTTCCTTTGGTTTTGATCATGTACATGAATGCCAACTAGCATTTGTAAAATGTAATTTCATTATCTCAAATAAAATCACAATTTTCTTAATCAATTTTTTTTATTATGTATTATTATTATTATTATTTCAAGAAAAAAAAGAACCACCTCCTCTTCTATTGTGTGAAATGTAGAAAGGAAACAAACCCTAAATTTTTCCTCATTTTAATAGTGGCCTTGTAAGTTTTCCTACCTCTTTTAATAAGTTAAAAAAAAAATATGAATTGTTGTTAAGTGCTTTAGTGTATTATGATCGTTGATGCTCCTTGGCCAAAGGGGAACACCAATAAACCTAAACCAATTTATGGTATCGATGCACCTGGACCAAAGTGGAGAACCAATGCACCTAGAAAAAAGTGTAGCACTGACATTATTTAAGCTTATTGTCACTTTAGTACACATTAGTCTAGGAGAAATGGTGAACCTATACTAATGTGGAGCATCAAGGTGCTTGGACCAAAGTGGAGAACCAATGTTTTTTGGGGTGTTGTCCTTTTGGTGAATATTATTTTAGGAGCATTTGTGGGCTTAGACCAATATGGAGAACCAATGCACTTGAAACAAAGTGGAGAATAAATGGTTTTTCGGGTTGTTATCACTTGATGCACATCTGTTTGGGAGCATTGGTGGGCCTAGACCAATCTAGAGCATCGATGCACCTCCACCAAAGTGGAACACCAATGTTTTTTTAGGTTATTGTCCCTTTGATGCACATAGGTACAGGGGCATTAGTGTGCCTAGACCAATCAGGAGCATCAATGTGCCTAGACTGGAAGGGAGTATTAAAGGTTTTTGGGGTTGTTTTCCCTTCAATGCACATTGATCTAGAAGCACCAGTGCAACTAGACCAATCTAGAACACTCTGTGTTTAGACTAATGTGGAGCATTGATGTCTTTTTGGCTTATTAGTCCTTCTATATGCATGTGGTCAATGACCATCAATGCTCTTTTGTATTAAGCACATTGGTGCACTTATGGAAATTAAAGCATCATGACCTAATTTCGAAAGAAACCTCCTCTCACCACCTTTACAAAAACCTCCACTAAAAACCTATGTAAATGATGAACTTTAAAAGCTTACTTAAAAATATCTACTAAAATCTTATTTCCTTATAGTGACTGTGGTTTTCCAATTTGGCTGGGTGTCTCCCATATCATCCCATGTAATAATCTAGATATGTTTCTAGTCTCTTTAGCATGGCCAATATTTCATGAAAGGCCGGCCCAAAGAACCATCCACATAGGTTCCTCCATCTCTTCCACCACTTGAACATATTGGTACACCCATCATGTCGACCCTTACCCTTCCAAGTTTTACCATAGGAATTCCAGTTTTGTTTCTCTCCCACCTAGTTCAACTTATTAGCAACTCTTCACCATCACCAAATGTCAACTTAGTCCCATCTCCTTTTCCTTACTTGGGACAAAGTTTTGAATCTACACAAATCTCAAATAGTAACCAACCTCCAACAGAAAGGAATAAGAAAAAGAACACGAGGAATAAAAACAATAGGAAAGGGGGAAATGCCACCATTGATGGGGATACTGCCTCTTCATGCTAATGGAAATGATAATTGTAATTCAGGTCTATCCTAACACATGTAGAAACAAGACACCCAAGTGACGATTACGAGTTTTTGTGTCATTTGTAAAGTATCTTATCATTACACCCACCATTGTCTAAACCTTATTGAGATAAAACAAACTCTTTATGCTACCTTTCCACACCCCCCCCCTTAACATCTGCATGCCCAAACTAGGGGAGAAACTCATACTCATCGAGCTCTGCCAAGATATAAACAAGGTTGTACCACCAACCATCCCTCTATTCTTTGTAGGGACACCCATAACACCCACTTGTGTCTTGGTATCTAAGAAACCAAACAATTAAGATCCTTATCTCTCAGTTAGACTAACCCACAACCACCCCCGACACTTCAACACCACTCCTCCTAGTATAATATCATTGCTTCAAATGGAGAGGCCCCACAAGCTTCAACCTCTTCGGTTTCCCCTCATTCAGGTTCCCTTTATCCTCAGTTTGAGTCCACTATTGCTTTAGTTAAGTTTCCACCAACATCAACTTCCTCGGTTACCCAACAACTAGGTGATCAATCATCCTAACCAATATACATAATTGCTAGGACATAACCACTAAGGAGAGGGGACATGCCTTCCATTCTTATTGTTTTATCATATGACCATTCTATGCAAATGAACCTTGTGGAAAATTCCACCATTTGCACACCACTTGCTCCCGTTGACCACAAGCCTTTGGATTCATAACCACCTTCAATCCAAATAGGCTTAGAAATGTTGGACATGGTGTTATGGAGTTGGCATTGATGTCAAAGAGGGGCACTATGGTCATCATTATAAATGGATAATGCAATATGGATCCATACGAGTCACATATGGAGGAATTAATAAGACATGGTTTATTAAAAGTGGCATTGGAAATGACAAATGTCCTAGCAAAAGTATGTAGTTCATCCTGGAAGATATCATGGAAAAACTTTACAATGGAACTCTGTCTAGTTTTATGCCTATGTATTTATCATCTATTGAAACAATGAATACAACATTGACACCAATTGTTTCCTCGGAGCATTGTGTTAGTGCTATTGTAACAACAACCACCGGTAAACTTTGATCTGTGATGGGATTAACATATTCCCTCCAGGCCATATCTCAAACTGTGTTCAGGGTCTACTCCATTAAGTTTGTGTCTTCATTGAAAATCCAGTCGTCAACACAGGAACATAAAAACTACAAAAAACTCATTTTTTCTATCTCAACCCATGATTCCAAGAGCGTCGAGACTACCCTAGCAGAGTTGGAAGTGACACTTAGCAAATGATGCATACAAACAAAATCATCTTCTTTTCATTTCGTAGAGTCTTTAGTGGTAGTCAAATTGGATGACGAGGATTGAGTATGAGCAAATCAGACAGTTCGAAATCTATTTCTTATTTGAACAAGATCGATGGACAATTTCCAAGCTCGGACCCGAAGGTGTAATTCAAATCCACTTTACTACTTTTCACGCCCACCGCTGATGGGATCGAATGATCCACATTCAATTCACATTTTGTGATATTTGACCAGAGTCAACACAAACGAGAATGAGAAAATGTAATTCGAAGTCACTCGAAACATCCACTCAACCATTTATTAAAAACCAACCGTTGATTTGGTTAAGAGCCAAGAAGTGTGTATTTTCTCTCGGTCATATGAAAATATGAAACTATGATTGGTTAAAGTGCTAGGATAACTCCTGGATATAAGTGTGGTCACTTAGTAATAAGAAAATGTCGCGACGCTAGTTCTTGAAGCACTCAGGCACAACATTAGGTTATATGTACGAAGGTCCAACAAATAAATTTGACATAGACTGGTTATTCAAAGAGATTTGGCCAAATCGAGACCAATAAAAACCTCAATTAAGTCCTGTAATTATGTTGTAGATCAAGATACTCACCCAACACGTTAGCATGATTGGACAACTCACCCAAAATCATTTTCTCCAGCGCTTCTGATCTCACTCTGTTCCAAGTCTCTCAACTTAGATACTCCCCTTGGTTGCACTGCATACAATATTTGGAATGGGCTCTTTCGAGTGCTCCTATTTGGTGAGTCRTTGTATGCAAATTCTGATTGTGGTAGAATCCGATCCCACTGATTATGATGCTCMGTGACCAGACTCCTCAATAAGTTTCCCAAACTTCTATTTACCACCTCAGTTTGTCCATCTGTCTAAGGGTTATAAGCTGAGTTGAAGGACAAATCTGTCCCCAAMTTCTTCCACGATGTTCTCCAGAAATGACCAACAAATTTAGTGTCTCTGTCTGAGACAATGCTTTTGGGTAGTCCATGAAGTCTCACAACTTGAA
>ML778397.1:2038586-2054210 GCA_009831015.1 Picea engelmannii
GAGAAGCGAGCAGTGTGGAGAGTTGGGAGGTGACCATAAGTTTTGGAGCAATGAAAGCTTACAGAGTCAACATAGACAGTGAGCTACAGAGCAGTGCAAGAGAGAGAAGCATTGGAGTTGAAGAAGTAGGTTTTCAGGCCTACATAGTCCAAGAGAGAGAGTTTTCCCTAAGGGCAGTAAGTTGTGTACTTATAGTTTCTCCTAGTAATTGACATCCTTGGAGTCCCCGGTAGAGATATTCTTGGGCAACCAAGTGCAATGGAGTCCTAGAGGGAAGAGAGAAGGACCGAGGGAATGTGAGTAGTGAAGGGGGATCCCCTTCCTTGGGTTGTGCAGTTCATGGGGAAGAGAGTTGGGTGGATTGGGATAGTTTTAGGAAGACTAGATGCCTTGGGAAGTGTTTGGAATATGAGGGACAACCTATTTTATGGATACATATACCCATCTCAGGGGTAATCTATTGCTGAGATCTAGAGAAACAAAGCTATGGATGGGAGGAACGTCCACCCCCTGTAGCTAATTGCATCCTTATTGCTTAAAGATAAGTGTTAATTCATGTGTTATAATCTTGTTCATACATTTGAGTGTTGTTTATGGTAACTCAGAATTAGTAATTTTATATGTTGTTGTGTACCGTGGTTTTAGTTTCTATTCTTGGTTTACATGTTCTGTTAGATGCATGATTGATAGGCATGTTGCACTGCATTTTCTATTTAATTTGGAATCAGAGCAAAAGTTGGATGGTAGAGCCCCAGAGAAGGTTCTGGGTGCATTGCAATGAGGTATCAGAGCTATGACAAAGGAATTTTATAGTAGTGCACCTTGGCTAGTGGGGGGGGGGGGGGGGGGGGGTGGTTGTTATATCGTGGTATCGAAGCTAAGGTTACAACACTTGGGATGTATGGGCTAGATACATTGCACACATGAGGGTAATTACAGAACCTTCATGGATTGGTTTAGTAGAAACCCCAATATCGGGTTGTTTAGTAGGATAAAGAACCAAAAGCCAGATTCAAATATGGAAGCGTGAAGTGGGGAACCTTGAGGGCCATGATGTCAAGCCAAAATGAGTATATGGATTGCATGGTGGGGTTATATTGGCGCAGAACCAATGGGTTGTGGGATTCAAGACTTCAGGATGAAAGACGTGCTCAAAGACCCTATAGTTTCAACCCACAAATATTTGGACCATTTGATTTGAAGGATTGAGAGGTTTCAACCATTAGATATTATAAAAAATGTGTTTGGAAAATTCTATTCAGGAGGATCCTGAGAGGACAAGGACTATCCATCGTGCTTGGAGTAAATCCTAGCCATATTTTGGAAGTTGGGATGCAGAGAAATTAAGAAACATGAAAAATTTAATTTTGACGGGAAGAACCCGTGGGTGCGACCCTATAAGTCTGTCGGGATTCTCATTTTGGGAAGTCCGATTGACTAAAGATTAGGTGTTGGACCTTGGTCATGTATTAAGGAAGAAAAAAAAGTTTAAGGAAGAAGAAAGACAAAGTATGAATTGCACGAGAGGCACACAAACTGAGGAAGGGTCGAAGAAGCATAAAAGAAGGAATGAAGTAAAGGAAAGCAAGCCATTGAAAGAGAAGATCAAGGAAGACGAAGCAACAAAGAAGATAGATCGTGGACAAGTCAGCAAGTGGAAGAAGACACTAATGGGTGCTTTGGATCACCTCGTGAAGAAGAAGGAAGAACATGTCGGCGAAGTCCTTAAAATGCGGGTTATGTGGACCTAGGGTTTTGGCACCTGGGCTTCGGTCCATGGTTTTCTAAGAGTCATGGAATGTATAAATAGAGGTATAGAAGAGTTGAGATAAAAGGCGACAGTGATGTCGATATGTAAAAGTGTTATGTTTTAGGGTATTCATGTATTTTGGGTCTTCAGCTAGGTGCGAAGGGATAGGAAATAAAGAGGAAGAGAGAGAAGGATTTGCAGCTGAGTGCGCAGATAGAACTGTATATCTTAATCTATTCTATCAATAAACATAGTTCTGTGGACGTAGTCCTAGGGAGAGGGTGAACCACGTAAAATCTTGTTGTTCCATGTGGTTGATGCTTTGTTATTTACTACCTTTTACACTGTTATTGCACTGCTATTTTTCCTATTGAAGATAAGAATATATAACTTACTTCAGGAAGTTAAGCATAATACTGTTAAGAATCTCTAGGATATTTTGTGTTGTCGTTTTGGAATCATCATGCATTTTCTCTGGTTGTAGACACCTGTGTCCTGAAACCCCCCTATTACTACTTTGGGTGAGACTTCATCTGCTTCGTAGGTGTTGCCGTAAGGGCCAATAGTTAGGGTTTGTTGGTGTGCTGTTAGAGTTGAACCTTGGGTCTGCCCCTGTGCCAACAAATGGTTCCGTTGCTGGGACGTGAAACTGTGATTGCTAGGAAATGAAGTAAAAGAAAAGAAAAGCTTTGTGCATAGGTCTACTGCTGAAGTGTGTAGTACTCTACTTGACTTGTGAAGCTTTGTGCCAAGTAAGCAAGTTGTTTTGAAGAAAAAAAGTAAGATTCTAAAAGAGGTAAGGTTTGTTCTTTGGTAAGAGAAAGATAAGTGAATTTTTTTGTTTTGAAAGCATGAATTTAAGTATGTTTAATAGATTATGTCCTAGTCTGAAGGCTAGGGCGCAGTTAAACGAAAGAGTTGATTTGAGTACATTTAATGGAAATGAAGAAATATATGTTATTCCTATGCATAGAAAGAATTTTTGGACTGACAAGTGGATGCAGGAACCTAGAAAGAATTTTTGCAGATTGTAGGTCCAACACTATGATCCTATGGGAAGTGTGCGGTACATAAAATATTGGGGAACATTTAAGAGAAAAAGAGGATTGACTTTGTGTTGTAATTGCAGAAGGCCGAGACAACTTGCTAAGGAATGCCCTGGGGTAGGCCATATTTGTCTTTTTTGTAAGGTTGTTGGTCATGAGGTTGAGGATTGTCCAAGGATTATTGCTAAAGTTGAAGGGAGGGACACAAGACAAGAAAATTATGAAAAGAGTCAATAGACTAAGGGTATGTTAGAAAGTCATAAAAAGGAAAGGTCAGAGAAAGTTCAAACTATGTTATTATAGTTGGAAGAAACGATGGATGTTCATAAAGATGTCAGTTTACCAGAAATCCTGAAAGAAAAACAACACATAAGTGCAATAATAAAAGACTTCGACATAGACTGTATAGTCCTGGATGAAGAAACACAAGTGAATATTATGACAGAAGAAACTTGGGAAGTTTTGGGAAAGCCTACTGTGGTAACTTCTTTAGGAAGGATAGGCTTGTTTAAGGGAAAGATGATAACTTTATGTTGAAGAGTAACTACTGTACCTATTATTGTTCATGGAACATCGACTGAAGAAGAATTTGAAGTCATTAGGTTTGTTGAGGACAACACCCCTTTCCCACTTTTGTTAGGTAAGACTTGGATTGGGAAGGATCAGATCGGAAGGAAAGTGGAGGAAGAAGCTACAAAAAAGAAAAAGCAAGAATTAAGGGATTTCATAGGTAGGAAAATAGACCAACTAAGAGAAGAATGAGACGATAAGTCGAAGCAACAGAGCAAAGTAACAATGCAGGAGGGACATAAAGCAAAATAATTAGCCATCAAGGTAGAAAGAATTCAAGAAGGATTGAAGGACATATCTATCCAAGAGATAAGTGTGCCCACTCAGGAAGTGTTAAGAAAAGGGATATTAACTTCAGAATCTTTGAGGGTACCTCGACAGTGTGAAGCCACTATGCTAGGGGAAGATAAGAATAAAAATGGAAAGAGAATTCCAGAAACAGTCAAAGAGACTCAGATAACAGGAAAGAAGGCAAGGAATCTCAATAAAAAGAAGGCTAAATGTCAATAAAAAGAAGGCTAAGTTGGAAGAGCTACAAGAAGTTAAGGAAACCAGATGGAATACTTCGCAGACCGGAACCTCACAATAGGCAGGTTCGCAGGGTTTGAACCTCGCTGCAACAACAGGTTTGTGCATATTTGGACTTCTCCCTAGCGAAGTTATATAACCGTTGGAGGTGCCCCGACTGTTAGAATGATTCTCCAGAACGGTTAGGAAATGCAGTTATGGGTTTATAGACTACTTTTGGACGTATGAACATCTCGCCGAGGATCCATAGTTAAAGAAGCTAGAGGCTTAGTTACAGGAGGTGCAAGAACAAGCATTTTCATTGTAGGCACAAATGAAGCTTCTCACAACAGTAGAAAGGATGAAGAGATCCTAGGAGCAGTGCACAGTACAACAACAGATCACTACCCTCCAGGGTAAGGTGATGGAAGTAACACAAAAGTTACAACTTGTGCAGGACAAAGCTTTCAAGGTGTTCGAGGAGATCGATAGCCAGGGTTCACAGTTATATCAAGTAGTTACAATAGTAGAACAATGCCTGGAAGGGCCTGTTACAATGCAGACAGTCCATGAGCTTGTTGAGCAGGAGGCTCATGCGAGGCATCAACTCGAAGCAGCTCGAGTTAAGCCTGAGGATTTTGAAGCAGCATTGTCCAGATCTGAGTGACTCGAGACGAGTCATAGATGAGTGTTGGGGGCCTGTTGGACCTCGACCAAGTTTTGGGGAAACTTTAGTCAGTTTTGGATGTTTTGGCCCAATTTTGGACTTCGACACGTTGGTCGAAGTAGGAGCGCCTAGGCAGAGTTGAGATCGCGGATCTCATCTATTTTGAGGGTTATGTGGACCCAGTAAGGGGTCCTCTGGGTTTTGTAACAGGTTTATGGGATGTCGGCCCATGGGTTTTCCCCATGTTTAGGCCTTATTGTAATATTTTGTAAACTATAAATAAAGGGGAATGTATTGTAGAAGTAGGGATGTGTGCGAAGGAATGTATGTGGTCGAGGCTTTGTGCTTGACTATGATTTTGTAGACTGTGCTTAGTGCGTGTGATGCTCAGTGTGGAGCAGGTGCTAAGTGTCGTGATAAGAGATTTTGGCTCTGTGCATTTGACCTATTTTTGGAAGGTAAAGAAGGAGGATCTAATGCTTAGTGCATAGATCTCCTGTCTTGTGTGAAGTTCGACTCTGTGGCTTAGTGCACAGGAGTGACTAGATGTAATATTTTGGTGAATAATAAAGAGGTGAAGCGGTTTGTGGACGTAGCCCCACCCTGGGGTGAACCATGTATATTTGGTGTCTCATGGTTTGATTTGTGCAGTTTCATTTCTGTTATGCATTTTCTCAGTGCTTTGATTATGATGTGTAATGAATATATATTTTGTTGCTCAAGTACTTTATTTATGTTAAAGGGTAAATGAATGTTAGACTTAACTCATAGTGCTAAGTTCTCAGGTTGCATAATCACTTGTTGTTATTGCGCTTATCTGTCCTTGGTTATGCTCTGCGATGTTAATGATGTTAATAAACTAATGCATGTTCACTTCCCAAGTGTTAACAAAATATTATGTGAAGTGCTCTTATCACAGATTCTTGTCACAGCTTGGTTACAGACACCTAGGTCCTGTAACCCCCCTACTTCTACCTCGGGTGAGACTTCACCTACTTCGTAGGTGTTGCTGAAAGGGCCGGTAGTCAGAGTTTTGTTGGTGCGCTGTTAAGCATTGAACCCTGGGTCTACCCCTGTGCCCCTGCAGTGACTCAGGACGAGTGAGCGTTGGGGGCCTGTTGGCCCTTGGTCATGTATTAAGGAAGAAAGCGAAGATTAAGAAAGAAGAAAGACAAAGTATGAAGTGTGTGGAAGGCACACAAACCGAGGAAGGGTCGAAGTGGTTGAAGAAGAATAAAAGAAGGAATGAAGTAAAGGAAAGCAATCTGTTGAAAGAGAAGATCAAGAATTACAAAGAAACAAAGAAGATAAATCGTGGACAAGTCAACAAGCAGAAGAAGACACTAATGGGTGCTTTGGAGTACCTCAAGGAGAAGAAGGAAGAATAGGTCGGCAGAGTCCTTAAAATGCGGGTTATGTGGACCTAGTGTTTTGGCACTTGGGCTTCAGTCCATGGTTTTCTAAGAATCATGGAATGTATAAATAGAGGTCTAGAAGAGTTGAGATAAAAGGCGATAGTGATGTCAAGATGTAAAAGTGTTATGTTTTAGGGTATTCTTGTATTTTGGGTCTTCAGCTTGGTGCGAAGATCAACCCTGCAGTTGGGTGCATAGGGATATGAAATAAAGAGGAAGAGAGAGAAGGATCTACAACTGAGTGTGAAAATAGACCTGTATATCTTCATCTATTCTATCAATAAACACAGTTCTGTGGACGTAGCCCTAGGGAGAGGGTGAACCACGTAAAATCTTGTTGTTCCATGTGGTTGATGCTTTGTTATTTACTACATTTTACACTTTTATTGCACTGCTATTTTTCTTGTCGAAGATAAGAAGATATAACTTACTTCATGAAGTTAAGCATAATAATGTTAAGAATCTCTGGCATATTTTGTGTTGTTGTTTTGGAATCATCTTGCATTTCCTCTGGTTGTAGACCCCTGTGTCCTGCAACCTCCCTATTACTACTTCAGGTGAGACTTCATCTACTTTGCAGGTGTTTCCGTAAGGGCCAATGGTTAGGGTTTGTTGGTAGGATGTTAGAGTTGAACCCTGGGTCTGCCCATGTGCCAACATCAGGTATCTTTGAGCCCGAACTGAATCTGGACCATCATATCCAAGAGATTTTGGTTGTTAGATCCTTAAAAAAGGAGGCTTCAAAATATTTTTTTCGGAAAGCCCGGTGGTGTTATTGTGTTTTTGAAGGAGATTGTATGACCAAGGGAATTGTCGATCATATTTTAGCTCGAAATGGATAAGGGTCATTAGATTGAACATATCTTAGTCGTCAGATCTGTCGGAGTCATGTATTGATGGTAAAGGTCATGAAGTTTGGGAATCCATAGAGAATTGGGTTGTTGGTTGGAACGATTGTTGATCGTCTGATCTATTGGATGAGCATGTTGTCCTTGAGGGGTCAGATGCGAAAGATAATTCCACACCAACATATGGTGACGTAAGTGCCACATTAGCTAAGTGATAGGTGGAGGCTCATCATTTTGTGCACATAAACAAAGGGTGTTGGAATGCCATACCATATTGTTAAGTCAACATGCCATGTTAGATGAAACAACAACAAGGTAAAGAAAATAAGATATTTCCATTTGGAAGTCAGGTACATGTGGGACTCACAATGGCTAATGGAAAAGCTCGAGAGGGATCAACCAACATGCCAAGGATGAATCTCAATCATCTAATAGGTATCGATTTTTGATCTTGACCATCCATTAGAGATCGACAGTCAGGAGGGCCTATTCGACTATGTTGCGGGAAGTGGTAAGTCTGATAGTGTGATCCTAAAAATGAAGTTTCAACAACATTGGGGGAAACGATTTTCAGGAGGAACTTGTGACTTGGTAAGCGTCCTGTCCGATGAGTTTGTTTTGGTGTGATCCCGATAGTATTATAGACTACATACCATGGGAGAATTCATGAGTATGTAAAATTTTCCACCCTAATGGGTGAAGCTCGATGGAGGGAGCCCGATAGCGTTGCAGGATGCAAGGAAGTCTATAAGAATTGTAAGTTAAAATTCTGAAGGGAATTCCTTGCAAAGGTGTTTCCGATAGTGTTACGGGATTGAAAGCCCGAGGGCCTTTGTCCAATGGTGTAGAACTAATCCACGTCAACCCAAAGGTGCGGGATGGATCCACATGGATGCCAGTGGACTGGTGACATCAATTGGTTCATATGTCAATAGCTACACATGGGGGCCATGTAGACTCGATGACTTCGTCCTAAGGAAATATCCATAAAACTTTAAAAGGGTATAAATTTATGCTCTGAGCACATAATTAAGCAAAATAATAGTTGTTGGAAAGATGTAAATGAACATAATCATCCTGTGCATTCATAATTATGATTGGAGTATCATAGTTATTATGGGAGTAGAAATAAGATGTCTGAGGGCTTAAAGAGGGAAAATGCTGTAAAGTTTGTAGATTGTTTTAATTTAATATAACATAATTTATTTTATGGCTACACATTTTGTATAAAATGATTTAGATAGAGTAGAATAGGTGCAACATGAGGACCATAGATATTGAATATGCTTAGGGGTATTTCACCCAGAAGGAGGAGCTGAGAGGGCTCCATGTTAACATGGGAAACACATAGACAAATTCAAATGGGCATTGAAGTCGAGTAGGGCCAATAGAGCTAGTTGAAACAGTGAGAAGCCTACGAAAAGAAGTGCAGGGATATCAAGTAGATAATGAAAGAATAATGAGAGCTACAGATTCTGAACATGTTGCATAAGCAAGTCAACAAAGACTCTAGCACAAAACAAGTAACCAGTGTAGGGAAATCAACAATATCCAAGTCTTATGATAGAGGGGAGGATCCCATAGGGTACAAACAATCAAGGAGTGTCAACATGCAACATCACCACTCCTTGGGACACTCGAAAAAAATAACCCATGCAAGATCAGGGCATGTGAGAAACCCACGTGTGTCCCCTATAAAACACTAGAAGAGAAGATATGTGCCAAATGTCTTGAAAGGAGAGCTCAAGAAGCTCAAGCCACCATATTTCAATGGAGAGCATAGGAAAGGGGAAGAGGTTGAAGCTTGGTTGTTGGGCATGATTAAATACTTCTAGCTGCATGATTACCCATCAAATGTAGAGACCATGATTATAGATTACCATCTTCAAGGAAAATATTCTATGTGTTGGGATCAACTCAAGCATACTAAGCACATTGACGAGAAAAGGATTTCTTGGAAGCAATTTAAGAAATATTTCCAACAACAATATTTGAAAGAGTGATATTATGACAAAAAGACGCAAGAGTTCTTTGAACGAAATATTGGAAGCATGACCATTGAGGTGTATGAAAGAAGATTCTTGGAGCTTCTGAGGTATGTGGATTCCATCAAGGATGAAAAGGTAAAGATTCAAAGGTTCTTGAGCATGTTTCCATCATTCTACAATGACACAATTTAGTACGATGAGCCCAGGAGTTTAGAATAATCCATAAGGAGGGCTAAGTGTTTGTATGAAAAAAACAAAGGAAGGCCAACCTTGCAAAAGTCCTAGGATGATGAGAAGAAAGGTAAGATGGATTAGAGGAAGAGGGGTTTCAAGTCACCATTTATCAGAAATAACTCTCAAGCATATCAACATGGGAAACCAATTCAAAGTGAAGTTAAAGCGATTGATGCAACAGGAAAAATACCAATGCAACATCCCATGAGGTGTTGGGATGTGATGGAGACCACATGTACAAGGATTGTCCTCACAAAGGAGATAATATGAGTGTTATCACACAATATGTAGATTGGGAAAAGCCCAACCCAATTCACGGGAGTGTGACAACTATGGGAGTACCTATCCACAGTCACCTTAGATAGACACTCCCCTCGCTTTAGTGATGACAAGTCACCACAAGGGGGGAATCCCGGTGACCCTAGGGGGATTGAGATGGAAAGTGAGAGAATGAACAATGGATCCCCTATAGGTCAAGCTTGGAGATGAAGAAAGGGCTCGAAGAAGAGTCTTATGGAAGTGTAAATGGTTGCCAAGTGTTGTGCACCTACAAAACAATGTTATCCCTACCCGGAACAAGACGAATGATGATAAACCAAGCCTCTAATCAATGGGGAATCAACGAGATAAGCTTGTTGTCCCAAAACTGAAACATATATCAGATTTAAAAAAACAAAGAAAAGTTTTAACAACTGCACAATTAACCATAAAAAATGTCAAATGATTATTAGATGATCAAGCCCTAAACATGTAGATAATATTCCAATACTTAAACTCAAATTTTGATGGAAAAATAAGGCTGCAAAAAGATGCTATCGACAATATATTAGGGCAGGCTTGTGGCTGTAGCAAACTTTTGATACAACAACAACTTCTACCCCTTAACAAGAAGAATAATTAGCACTAATTACTTGCAATATTTAGTGGTAGAAAGAGTAGTAAATGATGATGAAAGAGTGATTTTGCAACAACCCTAATGGCTGTAGCACTAGTTTATAACAACAAAGAGAATTAGTTAGCCAATCTAGACGCCCTTAGGGCACAAGAATGCTTATACCATATAGAATCAATTCCAACTTAGACAATTGTAATATCTCAACAATTCACGTATACCAATGCAATGATTTTATATCTCCAATGCAAATTAGATTAGTGCCTTATCATTTGGGTTATGGGGTCTCTTGTTTAAGAGCTAGTTGTGTTACTTCTCTAGGGGTGTAAGCCTTTTTACTCCCTAGAGAAAACAAAACTAGCAAGGTAAATCTAGGAGGGTGTAAGCCTTTTTACTCCTCCTAGCAACCTTTGCAAAAGTAGCTTATCCAAGAAAATGGTGATATATCTTAGTGGAAGGTATATGCATTTATACTCCTCCAAGGGTTTAGACAATAATAACCATGAAACAAGAAGAAAAAACAACAATATGCAGAAAATTCCTTACCAATTCCAATAGATAGCAAGTAAAACCCTTTTCTACCAAGAATATTCCACCACAAAGCAAGAACAAGTCATCTAAGAGATAGTGGTAGCCTTCCTTCCAATAAAGAAGTGGCAATAATCCAAATAGCACAAGAGAGAGAGATATGATATTTTCCCAAGTAGGGTGGAAATTTTAGCCAACACTTATGTAATTCTCAAGCGAGTTCCATGTAAAATGAAAGTGACAAGGCCTTTATTTATACAATACCTTGTAAAACCAATTTGTCTACACACTTAGGGTAAAAAACAAATTAGGGATGTCGACCTCCTCAATTTCCCCCTTTACAAATTAGAATTCAAATTTACAAAAGAAGAAAGCCCTAAAAAATGATGTCATACCCCTTAGGGTTGAAATTTTGGCATAAAAAGGAATACATTGAGGTTCTTGAGGGATACGTTGGGCCTCCAAAGGCCATATCTTCATGTGCAAGAGTCTTCCTTCATCAAGATGTGCCAAGTCCTCATCAAACCATCCAACACCACCAAAACCCTAGCCCTCCAAGTATGATGTCATGCCCTAGGAAATGACGTTGTGAGCCTCCAAGGCCAAACATTGGGCAAAGGGGGGATTAGTCTCCTTCTCCAAGGTGTCCTCTCATGCCTCCAAAGGAAATGTTCATCATCGACATGTCCAAAGGCAAGGGGGCACATCATCCAACTTGTGGCTTCATGCCCCAAATGAAGGTACAAGTGACCTTATGTCTTCATGATCAAACTTTCACCTGTCAAGGTCCTGCAAAGGCAAACAAGTACACCCTCCAAAGTTCCAAAAGTCACAATATGATTCCAAGTAAGCCATATCTAATAAAATAATCACCCGAACATGTGCATGAAATCCCCCCTTTTGAAAATAAACAGATGCTCAAATACCTTATACAATTTTCCAAATTTAGATATGGGAGGAGTGTCATAATGCCCTATTGGGTGAACCAGTTCCTCAAGTAGGGGATGTTCCCAAGGAGAAACCTTTCTAAATCATGTAGTGAATGTGAGGTGGATGGGTTTAGACTTCTAGGTATGGGGTTTCATGACATACAAGGTCTTGTATTGTCTCATTTATGGGTGCCTTTATTGAGGGCTAGCCACATCCTTTTACTCTTTTTGTTTTTAAGGCACATTTCTCCAATCCCTTTTATTAGCGATTTATTTTTCATGTGTCAATAAGTTGAAGGAAATAAGGGGCACTAAAAAAAATGCATATCCCACATATGCTCTACCTAGGTTTGCTTGCCTTTCCAAGTTGAAGACAATAAGGGGCACTAAACAGGAAATGCATAGCCCACAAACGCTCTACCTTGGAAGGTGTTATTGATTAGTTAATAAATTATTTTATGAGTCCCTTACTTTTTTGAGAATCATTTCATTTCTCTTAGGATCCCAGGGTGAGACTTTATTACATGATGTTTTTGCTAGGACACCTTCGATCCTAATGGCACCTTCATCCCAAGAAATGAGGTACATGATCTTCTTGGGTCAATAATCTCGAAAACCTAAAAGGTTGGGAGATGGGGGGGAAGAAGTGATGGAAGGTGGAAAACATGAGCGAGAATTGTATGATGACTCTTCAAGGATACCCCCTAGTATCAACCCTTTCCATAAGGGTGGCCACTTACTAGGAAACCATGACACTCACCAAGGTGAAATAGGGCAAAAGGCATAATTTCAAAGCAAATATTTTCAAGATCAAGAAAGGATCCTTTGCAACATGTTCAAATGCTTCAAATATTAAAACAAACCTTACCAAAATATCATAATTGTTACCTCATGGAGCAATATTTGCTATCCTCCATGGGCTAAGCTGGGTGTGGAGGATGTTGTTTCCATCGATCATATGGTGATGTGTGGCATGATGTGGTCCCCTACCTGCTCATATTCCTCTTCATACTCCATGCCTGCAATCTAAGGGCCTCGAGACATCATCTCCTTAGTTATCCCTAGGAATGGGGGATAACATCTGGCTCCTACTCGGGGACATGTGCTTGCCATATAGTGAATCAGAACCTCTAGATATCCTGGTAAGACCGGTTCATACACACACTGAAACAAACAAACGATGGATATCAAGGGTGACTCACTCAGCCTTTGTCTATATGGTCAAAAATCCAAAATTTCAACTTGTCTTTAAAACAAAATTTTGCATTTTTTCAAATTTTTCTAAACTAGCATATAATATGATGAAAGAAAATGATGTAAAGAAACTATGCAATAATGCATGTAGAGAAAAATGAAAAATGAGATATGACATGCAAATATGTAACTAAACTATTATGAACAAGCAAATGGAAGTGCAAGGTAAAACATATGACCTACCTAGTTACCTGGGGCTTGGGCCCTAAAGAAGTCAGGTTCCTTCTGGAAAATAAAGTTTGAGGAGAGATCCATTTACTGGTAATGGAATCTTCCTCCCTATGTTGGTGGACAAATAGAAAGAATCAGACCCAAATTTTTCTTCAATCTTATATGGTCCCAGCCATAGACTGTCCAAATTCTGATGCATCCCAAGTTTCTCCCTTCTCTTATCCTACATTAAGAATAAATCTCCTTTCTTGAAGTCCCTTTGTCTTGCCTTAGGATCAAAAGTTCCTTTGATTTTTCTTTGGATTTTTTCCATTTGATTGAAATTCATTCTTCTGGTCTCATCCAATTCTACAAGTTGATCGATTCTTCCCTACAATGCTTTTTTCCCAGTGGTGAAATGTTAATCTATTTGTAGGGACGGAATATAAATTTTTATGGGAAATCACACCTCCATCCCATAAAATAACTCAAAGTGGGTATTTCCAGTAGAAGTTTTAATTGTTGGGCGACCTGCCCAAAGTGCATACTTGAATTTTCTATCCCAACTCTTCTTATTTTCTCTAACAATTTTCTTCACGATATTCATGATGTTTTTAGTTTTGGACTTGGCCAAACCATTCCCCTGAAGGTAGTAGTTTGATGAGTGTGATATAATAATCCCATAATTGAAAAAAAATTCATTCAAGGATACTGAGCTAAAAGCCTTGGCATTATCGGTGGTAATCTTAGCAGGGACACCAAACTTGGTGATTATCCTTTCTTCAAGGAATTCATCACCGCTTCTTCTATTGCCTTTTTTCGTTGGGATGGCATCTACCTAGTGAGTGAAGTAATTTGTAACCATTAGGAACCATCAGTATCCATTACTATATTTGCCCTTAAATTCATCGATGAAGTCCAACCCCCATTGTTGAAAAGGTGCTTCAACCACTACTGGATTTAAAGGAAGGGAAAACAATAGTTGTTTTCCCGAAAAATATTGACAAGGTTGGCATGATCTAACATATCGATGCATGTTGAAAAATATAGTAGGACAATAATATCCCGTCCTCAATATTTTATGAGCAGTGGTGCGAGTGGAAAAATGACCTCCATAATATCCCGAATGGAGCTCATAAATTAACTTATTTTCTTCCTCTTTCCTTACACATCTGAGGATCACTCCATTAGGATTTATCCATCCAAGACCTTCCTATGTGAGTCAATTATTTATGGATTTGAGTCTCAAAGCCCTTCTTTTGTGATCTACCAGATGTTTAGGACATGTAAGGTTCTTCAAATAATACATGATATCTGAATACCATTCAACATTCTCAATTTCCCCTATAACAACATTCACCTGTTCCTTTTCTCCTACATCGATAACTTCTTGATTTCCTTCAATGATCATTTTGGCTAATCCTGCCCCCTTTATTATTTTAGAAGGTTTTGTTTCTAGGTTATACTCTTGGATTTATGACATCCACTTTCCCCTCGAACCAAGGAAATCATGTTGAGATAAAGCGTCCTTCATTGCTGGATAAGGGACAAAGGCTTTAATCTTGTTATACCCCATGTACATTCTAAAATGCTTGAGAGACTTGACAAGGACATAAGCTTGTTTCTTAGTAATTGTATAATTTAGTTCTGAGTCCCTGAGTACTTTGCTCATGGAGGAAATTGGATTCTCATCTCCTTCATCATTTTTCTGTAAAAGGACTCCTACGATGGTGTCGTTCGAGTCAAAGGAGAAGATGATGAAGTCTTTAGTAAAATATGGGCTCACCAAAACTGGTGCAACAATTATATCCTCTTTATTATGTTTAAAGACCCTTTCTGTGCTGTCATACCATTTGAAACGGGTGTACCCTTTCAAGAAACGATTCAATGGTTAGACAATCTCATCAAAATTTGGTATGAATCTTCTTATGAAATTAATTTTACCGAAAAAGGATTGTAAAGATTTATTATCCTTATGGAGAAGAATCTTCTTGATAGCTTCGATTCTCAAATGATCCACCAAAATTCCATCCTTGAAGATGCTATGTCCCATTAACTTTCCCTTGTCTACCCCAAAAATTGATTTCTTAGGGTTCATAGAGACACCATACTCTCTACATCTCTCAAAGATTGCTCGCAGATAGTGAATGTGTTGAGTTCTCTTCTTGGAAATGACAGTCATATAATCTTGGTAAATCTCTATAATTTTTCCTACCAGATCCCTGAAAGCATAGTCTATGGTGCGTTGAAAAGTAGATCGAACATCAATTAGTTCGAAAGGAATTTGTAAATACTTATAGGTTCTTGATGGGGTGAAAGCAATCTTGTGTTAATTCTCCTTTCTTACTAGCACTTGGTTATATCTTGAGAAACCATCAAGCATAGACATCATCTCTACTCCCATAACCCTTTGTAGGAGGTGCTCCATGTTTTCCAAAGGATAATTATCTTTGAGCGATGATTGATTCAAGTTCCTAAAGTAAAAACACAATATGTTGATACTAGTCTTCTTTCGGATGACCACATGGCTAGATACCCAAGATGAGTATCTAATGGGTTCAATTATCCATGTTTCCACCATTTTCTGCAATTCCTTCTAAACTTGGGGTGCAATCTTTGGGTTGGTCCATGTCAGGTTCTCTCTAAAATGTTTTACATACTCCTTGAGAGGGATGTCATGTTGTATTACACATGTGTAGTAAGCTTTCAAATATCCATATGACCAAGAGAAAACATCCTCAAATTCTCTGATGAGGGCTAGGAACTCTCTCCTTTCAGTAGGGGTTATTAATTTTCCTAGTTTCACTAATTTTGAAGATGCATTAGTGCCAATATTTAATACTATA